>JAFMTC010000090.1:267336-298970 GCA_018845635.1 Nicrophorus orbicollis | reverse complement strand
GTTCACTCCTTATATGGATTATTTAATGGCTTTACAATCGCAGCTGCAAATGCAGGTGTTCACTCCTTATATGGATTATTTAATGGCTTTACAATCCCTATTGCAAAATGCACCAAGAATACTAAATTTTAAACAATTTTTGTTTACAATTTATTATTATTTAGTTTGATACAACTCAACATTTGTATTACACAATTTTTAATGTTTGTTTAAGCTATCGCTCTTGTAGCATACATATTTTAACCATTTAAAACGTAGTAATACGAGAGTCATATTATGATATATGACTGAGTACACTTTGGAAAGGCTGAACATTAAACACAGTAATATTGATGTAATTGTTAATTTGCAAGAAAATGAATGACACATATATTCGATTTTTGAGGCTTAATTAAGCATCATTGAGAGTAAATTACTATAGGATATAGTTGTAATTATGAAATTTTATTTAAATTTACAATTGTGCCGTTTATGCTGAAAAAATGAATCATCTGTAAATACATTAATGTTTTCGATTCTAATAAAATGATTGAATTTAATTCTTACAAAATTTTAATGGCAATACTTTCACTTATTTTTTATTTATAATTCATCTAATTATTAGAAACATAATCTTATTGAATGAAATATTGAAAGGTGATTTTGTAATAACAGTGTGGTGTTATGTAGCTATCAGGGAATAATAGCTTAACGAAATATGATTTGCATATAGATTGTGTGCATTAGTGGGCCGGTCACCAATGCAGTCAATTACTATTTAAAACAATTAACTCTTTAATAAGGTTAGCCGTTAAATAGTTGTTTGCGTGGCAGCGCAAAGCGGTTTCGAACGATCTCCTCCAAAAGGGCCCTTCGGTACGTCAATTAGTCGCGACCCCTGTGTTGCCGTTGCTGTCGCTGCGCCAATCCAATTCGCCGCTTTTAAAACGACCGGATGTAATTATAGTATTAATTAGCGATATTGTATTTATTAGCATGCATAAACTGCCGATGAATATGCCCGATCGATTTCCCATTATCCTACTCCCTTGATTGCGCCGTGCAAGATGGGAAAAAGTCAGGGTAATAAAGTTAACTGCCCGAAACTTCGTGATGGAAAGATCAAGTAAATAGATATACAATGCCTTAAAATTTATATATTTTGATACACAATGCCGCCGGAGGGTAATGCAATGAGGTAATGAGCTCTTCGTTTAGAACTAGGTTAAATGCTATAGTTTAATGGTTTTATTTATATGTAAAGTGCAGCGTGTAATTATTGTATTTAACCCTAGGGCCCATTTATCTATGCGGTAGTTTCAATTATATTGCCAGGATTTCGCAAACTTTGTACATGATTCATTGAATTAGTTCGGTTATTAATTAACTCACAAATTAAACAAGTTTACTAGCAATATTTGGAAGCTTCTTCAAGTTAAATGATAAGCAAGGATTATGGTATATACAATTATGATAATAGAATTGGTTTCATAGCAAAGGAAAGGTATGAGTTATTGTTATGTTATATGTAATAATTGACTGTTGATGTGTTATATAAACGTCATCAGTTCTCAAATATATACAGTATTACCTGGCTTAACGAGCAAAATAAATTATAATAAAAAAATGATATTTCGCATAACGAGTGACGAGGAGAAGAGACGTCCCAGATTGTGCGCCTACTACATCTTTTTCTAAACTTGTGTACAGATATGTGCATTTTTTCATCTCTCATCTTCGATTTTTCTATCAAATTTGGTTATAGCAGACCGTACTTTGCAAATATAATTTGGTTTTACTGTAAAAGCAAGCCTATGGATTTGAAGTGGATAAGAAAGATATCGATAAAGAGCAAATCACAGAAGAACTTATAGAGTTCTTACAGAAAGAAGTTATGAAGGAGAGTTTGTCGAAATCAAAAAAAAGCTGAAATCTTGGGGAAATTTGCTTCCTACATTATGAAGCATCACCATAATAAGACAGAAGCTATGTCACATTATCGTATTTTACATTATTTATTATGGGAAATTTACAACTAATACCTTAAAGACTATTTATTTAGGAATCAATGGCCTCGATCCAGAAAAATGCTCTGAAAGAGACCACAAAATCTTGGTTTACCTGTGTTGTACCTTTTAGGATGTAAATCTGCTATGAGTCGGATTAATGCAAATTAAAGTGATTATAAAACATCATTGTTTTCGTTAAGAAATCCAACCAAAATAATTCGTTTAAACAATCCTAATTGGGTCACGAAAAGAGGCAAGGCAAGTGTTTTAACTGGATAAGAGAGTAATCAAAATTTTGGCGATTTCTATACGAAAATCTGCGTATCACTGAGAAATGATGAATCGGCAAATACATCTGCAAATCATATCGTCGAACGCTGAAACAATGGTGAACAACACACATTTTTCTTCGTTATTGCCAATTCTATTGGTTCTATTTGCACGGGTCCACCCACTTTGTCTTTGTTTACTCATCACTACATGGTTTGATACGATATTCAGAAACAGTTTGTAACCAAAGCTAAAGGAAAATAAAATGGTCACGAATATTCTCAATCTATTAGGAAGAATCTATATTACTTTATAAATATATAATAAAATGTATTTCAATATTTAATTAAATAAAGTTTTCACTATTCTAAATAATAAAATATTTGTTTAAAATAACAAATTGCATTTTATATATTAAAATCTTGCAATTAATAAACAATGAAATTATTAAGCAGTATTTGGCAAGTATACTTGTTCATAGATTCAAGTATAAATGTCGTAAAGTAAAAGCATAACCTGAATATAATACATAACTTGCCAATAAGTATATATTAAAAAAAATACTTTATAAGAATAGTAAATTAGTTTACTTTAACAAAATAGTATACTTTCCAATTAATAAGTAGTAAATACCAATTATCAATAATTTCGTGCATTTACGGACTATTGAAGTTATGTATATATTTTGCAATGACTTACAATTTATAACATATTTATCATGAGAATATCATAACAATTAGTTCATTGTTTTACAAATTGTCTTATCTAGGTACGACACGTCGCTCTTCTACGTCACGACTGTTATCATACGTGTTTAAACAATCCATTTTTCGACATGAAAATTGTTACGTTTTGCACACAAGATAAGAAAGTGAAGGAAATTGCGCGATTGTTTGAAAAATGATGTTACGAAATCATGAATTTTCACGGAAAATCTGCTTCAATACAATTTTTATATATAAAAGTTTTGATTTGAATTGAAAATATTGAAAGGATGTTAAATTATTTTGAAACAGTCACCAAAATCTGGACATTTTTCTTAATAGAAAATTAACCTGACTTCACCCTTTCGTGCATTACACAATAAACAATAAAATTATGTTAATTTATAATACTTCTCTGAGTACAAATGATTATCATATATTTACTATTCATTTATTATATTATAATTATTTAATTTACTTTTATACACAATTTTAAGTAAAAAATGAAAAAGTCTTCAAGAAATTTACAAGAGTTACATTTGTTCCCCACACTGGTTACTGTTTAGTATGTTACATTTATAATTTCTAGTTATACAAAGAATTGTATAATTTTACAAAGAATATTAAAAAATGTCGTATTCATCCATATTTTATATTACACATTAATAAATGTGAATAATATAATTTCAGAATGTTTTAATTACAAATATATTCATTAACTTTTAATTTAAATTTGAAACGAAAATCAAGCATTTTTAATATTTTCATAATAATTTTAAAAAAAGCAAACATCTGCACTATATTGTAAAATATATACATTATAATGCGATTCTGAACGTAAAACGATTCGGTATGACCTTTTGCAGCAACTGTTCCAACTTTGCAGACATATTAAAGCAGTCCAAGTGTTATTCCTGTTGATTGAATAGCGTTACGATGGATTTACTAATGAAAATGGACGTCGATGTCTGCATTTCTATACCGAATATGGTCTCCTATTCACTCTAATCTATAATCATATTATATTGAAGAACGTCCATGCATTGAGAACAAAAACGCGCACATTCGTTGCACAACAACAGAATGACGCAACTCACCGCTTGTTTTCGTGTAAAAAAAATGTGCGACTGATTCATCCAATTTTTTTTATTTACAATTTGTATGTTGTGCGTCGTTTTTTTTATATAATAACGTATGTTTATGAGTATACCGTGTATAGAATTCGATAATTGTGTGAGTTTCCGTATTCAGTTCATACATTAATTTAACATTTATTCACGAACATTATATTACTCCTGAACTAACTCCAAACTAATCAACCGCACTGCCGATATTAATATTCCAACATTTGATATATTACCAGGAATATCAATGAGCTGCTCTTTGTATCCTCTCCACGATTAGTTTTCATAGACACACATTGATTCTGAAGCACTGAACACAATTTTCCAATATTGAAATTATTATATTTACTTTGTGGATTTCCCTATTTCCATATGAACAAACGATTGTTATTAATATTGAATCAATGATTACAGTTTAACTTAAAGATTTTAAACTAAAGTAATAATAAATAAATATATATCCACTCATTTAAAAATAAACTATAATACTGCATTTATTGCTTAGAATCTGTATTGGTTAGAAATTGTGTAGTATTTAGAACATATACTATCTATATTTAATTTTCTTAAGATATATTATGCATTTTTTATCAGAAGACCTCTTCGAAATTGTGTATAAATTATTATTATTTTTATATATATTACAATGTTTACGCCATCAAATTTATAGGCCTTTAAAAATTGTCAAATAATAAGAATGTTTAGGTACTTTCACAATTTTTATATATGAGCATTTTATTTTGAAAGTGGCTTAAGTCCATTTTCATCTTTAATCAAGTTGACACTTTTGACATTTACAATTTATGCTGAACTGTCAAAAAAAAATAAATCGGTATTGAAATATACTTAGTACATTTGAAAATTTTATGTCACGTACATTTTCAAAATAATATAAATACTGAAAATCCTAATTTTCAAAGTGATCTAAGTTCACATTTTGTTGACGATGTCAAAAAGTGCGGCCCAAAAAGTTGAAAGCAGTGATGAAGGTAATTTAAATTACGTTTTGATATTAAATTGAAATTTAAAAAATAATATTTAATTTAAAGAAATTATTAAACCCATGGGAAAGGATAAAATAACAAGATTTCTTGATTCTGAAAGTGAAGAGGAATTAAACTCATACAACAGATTTAAAAAAAGAAGGAGAATTTTAGAAGTTCATTCTTCAACAGAGGAAGAGGAAGTAATTGAGAATAAGAATTTACAAAACAGCACCTTCAAAGAAGGATTCAGAGAACAACACAAAAGTGGTACTTATATTCAGAAAATTCGTAAAATTAAATGGAATTTAGGGAAAAGATACCATACACAATCGGGAAAAATTATTCCTGCCAAAGTTTTTCAAAATGAAGATTGCCAATGCCGAAAAGACTGCTTGAAAAATGTAAATGAAACAGAAAGAAAACGTATTTTCGAAATGTTTTGGAACTTAGGAGACTTTAATAAGCAAAATATATTGCTATACGATGCGACCGGACGCTGTTGTAAAAAGAAGACGTCAGAGAAACGGAAAAGGTTCATGTAGAAATGAGAGTTTTACGTATTGGTTAAATTCTAAAACAGGCGAAGTTGCTGAGAATGTTAACGAATAACTTGTTACTAAATTTATTTCTATTATCTAAAAATATAATTTAAATGTTTTCTTTACTGTTTTTTAAGCTATATGTAACGGACTTAAGCTCTTTCACTTTTTGTAACAAAACAAATTTTTATTTTGAAAGTGACCTAAGTCCTTTTAAGGTAAGCAAGGTCATATTATACACTTAATAATATCGACTTTTTAATCGGATGTATAAAATGAAATCCCTTAAATGCGATTTAACATTGCAAGTCAACCATATATCTTGCGTATATTTTTAATTTTGTAAAAACGCTAAACCTTAAGTATTGCAAATTAAAGATAAATGGACTTAAGTCACTTTCAAAATGACTCATATATTTGACGTTTTTTAATTAAATTCATTTATTTATTAATAAAAGTGATGAAATATTTACATATTTAATGAAAAAAAAAGTAATAAAATTGGGGAGATTGTATTGGTAAAATACGTCACTATGTAACAACTGCAAACAAAACAGTAAATCAATCCTTGTATGGTTTCCAAACCCCTAAGCTTGATGTGACGATGAATCACAGATGCTACATACGTATAAATCAAATCTTATACGTGCACGAAAAACATTGCGTTTCTTTTTACATTTATTTGATAAATAAATTATAAACAATACAATTGTTGCTATTACACTTCATAGTTGTAATTACATATAAAGTACCAAGTCAGTAGACAGAAATAAATGAATAAAACAGTAATAATAAAGACTACGAATGATCTTCCCTGGTCCCGGGATTAAAAATCTCTGGACACAGTGGACTATCTCGTAGTTACGTCTTTGTGGAGTCTTTGGGGGTTTATGAATATCAAATGTGAATATTCTAAGTAGTTTTATTGTACAGTTGAGTGTTTTTATGGAGAAGTCAACTATATAAGTGTTGATCTCCTGCTTTATTAACTAAGTGTTACATTCTTCTCTTAAGTTACTGGTAAACTCTCCCAGCTAAGACTGTTCTTCGAAGACAGTCGTTCAAAGACTAAATTGTATTACACAAAAATCTATCCATTTTAAAAAGGGGTGTGTGGGAAACGGTCATGCATTTTAAATGCATGGGGTGCAATAGTTTATCGTAGTCACCCGCTGCGTGGTGACAAAAACCACTTTGTTGGAAATATTCCGCAAGATATTCTAAATAATGACGTACAAATATCCGTTTGTATATTTGATGGATACGTAACATATGTGTTTAATTGTTAAGAAGGATGTAGAACTATTGAATATACATAACAATAACATATAAACAATAATAAAGTGGTTGGACAGGACAATCTATTAAAGAAAATACAAAAATTGTTCCTCTCCTCGATAGATACCACTCCCTTTTCCTTAAATGTACTTCAACAGACCCTAATTTATACTCTCGCTCCAAATTTTGTAACTCTACATATATTGATGTTTTAGTATAGGTCCTATTATCCCTATAGTTATGTCCTTACTTCCTTCCAGTGGGTGGTTTTATTTTCCTTTTCTTATGTAATGACATATAATATGTATTGATTATCTATTATTTTTTTAATATCATTATGTAAACTCCTTTCATTATCCATATTCAAGGGAGGAAAGATCAAGGTCGTTTAGCCCTTTGGCAAGACTTTTGGTTATTATTAATATTTTTTTGTTATTATTTAGTATATATTTGTTATTTTGAAGGCTAATAACTTAGACATTTCATAAATTCAAAAAAATAAGTATGTCTGACTTAATTCTAGTACCCCTTTGGTAGTAATAGGCTCAAAAATGAATAAGCGATTTTGTAATCAGGCTACTAGAAAAAAATTGAAGAATTTTCAAGTAATGGATGAAATGAAATTTAGAGCTCTTCGGCAGTTATATTATTTTTGTTTATTTGGTTACTATTTGTACGTTTTGTTTTTTTGTTCCTTTTTTAGAGTGATTATTACTATTTTTTAATTATTAATAGTCTGTGAATTCTCTGCAATAAATCATTGATATTTCGATTATTTGTAATGTAATTATTTTAGTTCTGTACTATACTTATATTTATATTCTTAGCACAGAATACGAATATAATCATGGGTGAGTGCAACGTAAGTAAAGTTGCATAAGCTAAGGTGTAATTCTGAAAATGCAGCCGGGTGCTGGGGATTCCCCCCACGGGATCAGTTTCTGGTGAACGCGCCCGCAATGCATCATTACGTAATGCCGGAATGCACTAGGCGGCTGCCGCTGAAATTGCAGGAGTAAAGGGGGCGGCGCATGGGGGTGTATAAGTTGATTTCGAAAAACTCCATTTGTAAATGCAAGAGGAAACTACCCCCATCGGAATCAGTAAACTCGTGCGCAGTTTTGTATTCCATTGTTCCTCGAAATTAATGTTACGCTTTGTTTTCGCCGCTCTCTTCATTTCCACCCGCAATTGTTTTTTTTTCCATCTCTCTTGAATTCCGGATTCTGCTGTTGAATATTTCGTTGCTTTGTTATGAGCTCCGAACTCAACGTAATACCACCGATGATCACTTTTCGCTCAACAATTTCCACTGAGTGTTGATTAATGCGTATCATGTCCGCTCCACGATTTCAATGATGAATTCTTTCTGTGTTTCTAGCAAATCTGATTGATTGTTTGATACAAAATGATGTTGCAAAAAGAAAATATTTTCATTTATAGAAATCTTTTATCATTGTAATGTGTTATCTCGTCGAATTGTGTAAAAGTTTATTAGTACACCCATACCTCGCTTTACGGCCTAGACACGTTCCACGAAACTTGGCCGTAAAGCGAAAAGCCGTATAACGAATCAATTATTGCGCTTGCGCAAGATTGGCAACATGTTGATATATCGACATCGAAAACAAGTTTTATTGCCGTTATAACGAAATATTTTAGGCTGTAAATCGAAAACGTGCCTTAATTGAAGAGGGCCGTTATAGCGAAATACCGTATAAAGAGCGGCCGTATAGCGAGGTATGGATGTATATCATTATATGAAATTGCAGGAAATTACATAATTACCCGTAATATTTAATACATTATTTTCTTTATTCTATGTTTAGATTCCGATTATACAAAAATTGAGTAATTTATTTATGCTTTGTAAGCAGTTTCTACAAAGAATAAACCGATTTCTTGTGAAATTAAATGAAATTATAATTCCATCGCTTTAATCCACCGGACGTGTATAACGTTTTGCATCAGCAAAAAAGGAAACTGCAGCATTACAAAGGTTTCGGTTTTAATTATTTTGCATGCTTACTAGCAACGCTTATGAAATGCTTTCGCGAAACGCTTCCGACCGTTAATTACCCCCTTTTTGTCTTTGCCTAGGAAGAGATTACTTTAATCACATGTGAGATACAATGCTTAAAGCAATATCCTTAAAAAAAACACAAACGTGCTTTATTTCATTACCTTTTTGTTGTATAATGAAATTCTCTCAAATATTAATTAAAACTGAATTTTAATTAAACTTGTTTTGAAAGTAAATTAAAGTTAACGTGGTTTTTCCAAAAGCAAATTATGTAAATTAATGTTCAGTTTTTTTTTTTAAATTACCACTGCATTACAGTATAGTATATAAGACACTGCTTTTCAGCTGTTAATTTTTAATTTCTTCAACTTTGACACTGAATTACAGTCAAACCATTCCAGATACAGCAATAAATGAATATGCGTTGTATTTTACAACTATCCTAGTTTCATAAACATCTTTCATATCCATTCTATCTATTATAGTCTCCGAGAAAATCGCTAAAATGTGAAGACACTGCTTTTTCGGCTGCTCATTTTTCATTTCTGCAACTTTGACAGCTAATTACAGCGAAACGGCTCAAGACACATTAATTAATTAATATGCGTTACATTCCTTAAATATCCTAGTTTCATAAGCATCTTTCAGACTAACTCTATCTCTACTAGTCTCCGAGAAAATCGTTAAAATGTGAAGACTCTACTTTTTCGGCTGTTCATTTTTCATTTCTTCAACTTTGACAGCGAATTACAGCGAAACGGCTCAAGACACATTAATTAATTAATATGTGTTACATTCCTCAAATATCCTTGCTTCATAAGTATCTTTCAGACTAATTCTATCTCTACTAGTCTCTGAGAAAATCGTTAAAATATGAAGACACTGCTTTTTCGGACGTAAATTTTTAATTTCTTCAACTTTGACAGCAAATTACAGCCAAACGTCTCAAGACACAGTAATAAATGAATATGTTCCACATTCCACAAATATTCAAGTTTCATAAGCATCTTTCAGATTAACTCTATCTCTTATAGTCTCCAAGAAAATCGCTAAAATATGAAGACACTGCTTTTTGGCCGTAAATTTTTCATTTCTTCAACTTCGACAGCGAATTATAATCAAACGGCTCAATAATCAGTAATTAATTAATATGCGTTAAATTCCCCAACTATCCAAGTTTCATATACATCTTTTAGATTAATTCCATCTATTATAGATTAATCATATTTAATTGAAATTATTATTTTTGCAAATTATTCAAATTAATGTTGCGTTTAATTTCTTTTGAATTTCACATTCTGTTTATGTGACTTTTCCAAATAATGAGTAAAGCTAAAAACACTTTTCGTGAAAATTTGTCCCTATTTTTTTCTTCATCATGGATTCATCGTATTACAATTAAAAGTATATAACATAAAATTGGATTCCGCAAATGATCTAAATTAATTTTTCAGTTTTTTTTTTGCTGAAATTTTGCAGCTATTTAGCTTTCATCTCGGTTTCATCAAATTTAATTGCAATTATTACGTAGTAACATATAATTGGACTCAGCAATTTATTTATTCCCAGGACAGGCGTCATCAAAATTAAATGCGGGCAGAAGGAAGGAAAACTCGGAAAAGTAATGCCGGAAAAAGGGGCAGTCAGTGCACGGGATTCATAATAATTTTAATGAATTAATTATGCCGGGAAGCGCGCAATATTGGAACTGCCAATTACCGTGCATCCACTTTTATTATACGAAATTCATTTGTAATCGTAATTAATTCAATTTTATTTTATTTAATACGTTTCCAACTAAAGCTAATTGCAATGCTACGTCACGTTTACTGCATAATTATAAAACGATATTTTGTTTAATTTCTCTATATTATTTGATTAGTTTTATATTTAAAATAATGTAAAATTTTATCAACTAGTTAATAGATTTAAATATATTGTGAATACAATATGTTTCCAATTATTTCATCAAATATTATACAGAAACTATTGAACTATAATGAATAGCAAATTACAATAGTACTTTGGAAAATTAATTGAATTGGGCGGAAATACTAAATCTTAGTTTACTATTTACTTTAGTGATAAAGTTTAATAACTTTCTAACAGATATACCAGTTATTTTTTTAGATTTGTTTAATTATTGTTGTTGTATATTTTGTTACTTTCTGTCTTTTTACACCAATAATCATTCTCATTCAAATGAATAAATCTAGTTTTAACAATTAGAGTATCAAATAAAGTTATTGTAAGATTTGTTGCAACTGGACATAATGTTAATCCTATCATGGATAATTGTTTGACCGGAAAATTGATGACCATGCAAATTAATAATATATGGAATTACGGAATACAATGTACATGACAGATTGTGTAATTTGCAGGATCCAATTGCATGAAATTATGGTTATAGATGCACGTTAGAATATCTAATTATTTGCACTCAGGTTGGTTAAGTCGTTTCCCATTAGCAACATCGGATATAACTTTAAAGATCTATTAAATAAACAAGAATTATCTTGTTAAGTTTGTTGTTATTTATTATGTCAAATTTTGAAATATATTTATGCTTGTACACAAAAATATTAAAACACTTTCTCCAAGCTCTTGAATGTTGCCGTAACTATACGAAAAAGGTATTTTTCATGATACTTTACAACGAAATGAAATATGATATTAACGAACAAGCATACCAGGCGCATCCGCCAATTATTTTTTTACATAATTTGTTCTTTTGTTTAACTAATATTATTTTCATTTGTACATGTTTTAAGCCCAATGATCTAGATTGGATTTAGAACATATACCGATGATAGCACTTTATCTTTAAAATACTTTTTTAGAAGACAGAAAGACATATTTTTTTATATGTATTCATTTTATTATATTGTGAAGTTATTAAATAAGTAAATAAGTTTTATTATATTTAAATATCTCTTTACATAGATTTTTTTGGATAATTTTAAAGTTTTGTTCGTACAGAAATTGTAACTTAATTAAATTTTCATTTCACATTCACGAACTCTAAATTAAAGTACACGTTGTTTTTCCATAAGCAAAGTATGTAAATTAATGTTCAATTTTTTTTAATTACCACTGCATTACAGTATAGTATATAAGACACTGCTTTTCAGCTGTTAATTTTTAATTTCTTCAACTTTGACACTGAATTACAGTCAAACGGCTCTAGATACAGCAATAAATGAATATGCGTTGCCTTCTCCAACTATCCTAGTTTCATAAACATCTTTCGGATTAATTATATCTATTATGGTTTTCGATAAAATCTCAAAAATGTGAAGACACTACTTTTTTTTCAGTTAATTTTTCAATTCTTCAATTTTGACTGCCAATTATAGCCAAACGGCTCAAGAAACAGTAATAAATGAATATGCATTGTATTTTCCAACAATCCTAGTTTCATAAACATCTTTCATATCCATTCTATCTATTATAGTCTCCGAGAAAATCGCTAAAATGTGAATATGACTTGTAGATATAACTTTAAAGATCTATTAAATAAACAAGAATAATGTATGTTATTCAATTATCTTGTTAATATTTTTGTTATTTATTATGACAAATTTTGAAATATATTTATGCTTGTACACAAAAATATTTGTGTGTTATTTAAAACACTTTCCCCAACTTCTTGAATGTTGCCGTAAATATAAGAAAAAGGTATTTTTCAAGATATTTTACAACTAAATGAAATATGATATTAACGAACAAACATACCAGGCGCATCCGCCAATTATTTTTTACATAATTTGTTATTTTGTTTAACTAATATTATTTTCATTTGTACATGCTTTAAGTGCAATGATCTGGATTGGATTCAGAACGTATACCAATGATAGCACTTTATCTTTAAAATACTTTTTTAGAAGACAGAAACACATATTTTTTTTATATTTATTCATTTTATTATATTATGAAGTTATTAAATACATAAATAAGTTTTATTATATTTAAATATCTCTTTACATAGATTTTTTTAGATAATTTTAAAGTTTTGTTCGAACTGAAATTGTAACTTAATTAAATTTTCATTTCACATTCACGTACTCTGCAAAGCAAATAAATAAACAAGAAGACAGGTATTTGGTTTATTCAACAGGCTATATTTGTTTCGAGCTTAATTGAAGATTATTAATTATTACCGTTTCTATTAAAATCATCATCAGCGCGTTGTGTAACATTAATAATGCATTTGCTCGATGATATTCAAATGTCGGTAATTAATTGCATTCTCTCTCTCCTATACACTCCGAATGGAAACTGTATTTATGAGACTCAAGTCTAATTAAAACAAAACGCGAACAAAAAATAATATAAACCAGCGCACGCCAACCTTTTTCGTTCAAATTTTCATTTCTACAATTTTGACAGCAAATTACTGCTAAAAGGGCCCAAGACACATCAATAAATTAAAATGAGTGATATTCCCCAACTATCCTAGTTTCATAAACATCTTTCGGATCCATTCTAGCTATTATATTTTCCAAGAAAATTGCTAAAATATGAAGATAAGCATCTTTCAGATCAACTCTATATCTTATAGTCTCCGAGAAAATAGGTAAAATGTGAAGACACCGTTTATTTTTTCATTTCTTCAACTTTGAGAGCAAATCGCAGCCAAACGGTTTACAACACAGAAATAAATTAATAAGTGTTACATTCCCCAACTATCAAAGATTCATAAGCATCTTTCAGATCAACTCTATATCTTATAGTCTCCGAGAAAATAGGTAAAATGTGAAGCCACTGTTTATTTTTCATTTCTTCAACTTTGACAGAGTATTACAACCAAACGGCTCAAGGCACAGCAATAAATTAATGTGTGTTACATTTCCCAACTATTCAAATTTCATAAGCATCTTTCAGATCAACTCTATATCTGATAGTCTCCGATAAAATAGGTAAAATGTGAAGGCACCGCTATTTCGTCGTTTATTTTTTCATTTCTTCAAATTTGACAGCGAATTGCAGCCAAACGACTCAAGACACAGCAATAAATTAATATGTGTTACATTTCCCAACTATCCAAGATTCATAAGCATCTTTCAGATCAAATCTATATCTTATAGTCCCCGAGAAAATCGCCAAAATGTGACGAAACTGCTTGTTGTTGATTGTTTTTTTGTTGTTGTTTTGATTCAATAATTTTAATAGACATCTACCACAGATTTACGTGACAAAAAAAACTAAAAATACACGTGGTATACAATTACGCATGTTTTTTGAAAAATCGAACAAAGTTAGAATGTTATTTTATATAAAACTATTTGATAAGTAAGCAACAACAAAAAACAACATACAAACACAATTTTGTCTATGGATTAGACAAGTTAAAAGTTCAGTTTGTGGTTGGGAGAAATATGTGTGCTTTCGGATTTTAATGAAATATAAGCAGCGGGGTATCTTTTAATCACATTGCGACCATCGATTTTCTTAAACACAGAAAGTTGAGATCCTTTTATCCATCATTATTTTCAAGTTAAAACTAAGAGTCGACATCTTAATTTAAAATTGGAGTTATAGCTTGCATAATATAATAATAGTAAATTACTTTGTTCTCAATTGTATAAATATTTATTGATAAAGGTAGTACATTGTATTAAAAGTACATTTCCAGGAAAACTACATATTTTCATTATCTTTTTCACAAAATATTTTATTTACACAAGTAGTTTAAATAGAAGATAAGTACACCTATACCTCGCTATACAGTCGCTCTTTATACGGCATTTCGCTATAACGGCCCTCTTCAATTAAGGACCGTTTTCGATTTACGGCCGATATATCTACATGTTGCGTATCTTGCGCAAGCGCAATCTTTGATTCGTTATACGGCTTTTCGCTTTGCGGCCAAGTTTGGTGGAACGTATCTAGGCCGTAAAGCGTAGTATGTATTGCAACATCTATTGTTGTTATATGTTAATAAATGATATAGTTATGAGTAAATGCATATATTTACTGGATGAGATCACCTTTGATTATATAAACCTCTTCACATAGAACGTGATCAGGATTATAGAAGGTAGAGTAATCCCAAAAGTTTAATTCAAAATGTATATTAAGAATTATAAATAAATGATGGGAAAAAAAGACTAAGGTCAATAAATATATTTTAATTAATTAAAATAAATAATCAAAAATACTTCTTCGAGAATTACATTAAACTTTAGTAAAATTAATATTTTCCAAGATCTACATCGAAATTGAATATTTTATATTCAATTTTGTTTGGAACTGATTATAATTATAATTGATTATAATAGAATATACTTATTTTCCTTTTTCCATATATGATTTTCATGTAAATATTTTTGCCCCAATTTGGACCAATAAAGGTGTTTAAAAAAAATATGAAAAAAAGTAAATAATTCTGTATATGTATAAATATTACATTTATATACAGTAAACTATATTTTATTTAAATGTATGTGTTTGTATGATATTAATCTTAAAAGATAATTAAACGTAACTTTGTAATACCCGGCGACTCCACAATTTATATGTCTATTTGTGTGCAACTTCAAATTTTAAAATATTAAAGTTATTTTAATTTAATAAAATAAAAACTAAAATACTATTAAACTTTATAAATGAAACAATAACTTTTATCTGGTCCAAAATTATTATATATAATATTATTTATTCGTATGTCAATATAAAGTATACCATTTAGTAAATTCTATAAAATTCAAATATTAAATATTTGCTTTATAATAAACTATATAATATCTTCAATCTTTAGAAAACTTAAAATTGAATTTATATAATTGAGTTTGAAAATAAACTTTATGAAAATACGAAAGTTAGATAACTTTTTGTTGAAATTATCTAAAAATAATATACAAGTACAAAGTATTTAATTGAATTGTTCATAAAGTTAATTAATACATTTAGTAGCAGTATATTAATTTAAGTTGTTAAACTTTGAAATCGTGCAATTAGAGTTGAAATATATGAAAATAGAGATGATTATTATTAAGAAGTTTAAACATTCACATAAGGTTTTCAAATGCTCTAGTAAGTTTCAGATTATACTAATTTTAAGTCTTTACAGGATATTCTTGATAGTATTTCTGGATTGTTTTATTTTTGTTTTAGCGTTCAAAAAAAAATAATTCCTTATTGACATGTATTATCAGTATTATCAGCAGAGTATGTTTGTTTTAAATAAATACGTTTAACTTAATCAACCTTACAAATATATAAAAAACTAGCAACCAGTTTTCAATAAACTACAAGCTAAATGTATAGTAACTAATGCAAGGTTTCAATATAATGTTAGGTTTGCGTTGAATTCAACACTGCACGCATTATTTGCAATTATTTCATCGGGTTTTGAAGCTAATGTATTATTAACTCTGATTTATTGGAAAGTAGCATTAGTGGTATTGTCTATAACCACGAAATCGATATATAATCTAGCTGTTTGTAAATGTGTGAAAGAGTTGTTTGTAATGAATGTAATTATTTATTCATTATTTCATGATTATTGGATAATAATTAAAAACTCATCTGAAAATGTATATCAATAATAATAATAATAACAATGTAACGAAAAGAATGTCAACCTAAGTCTTTCAGCCAAGAAAAAAAATATATTTCATATTCAACGTCTTACTTTCAAGTTAATATATCGTTATTTTATTAAATAAAGCAAATAATTTGATGCAGAACAGAAATACTTATGATCCTTATAGCCCTTTGAAGCAATAACATTTTCTATTTGTTATATATAGACTTTTTCTTCTGTGCAGAATTACCTATGGTCTATTGCCCTTTGAAGCAATGGAATTTTATTTTATCCCTTTGTATGTTACTGCTTGTATTGTATTGAGTTTGTTATTTTGTATAAAATGAATGTTGTTGTGATCTTATTAGTTAATAAGACAATTTAATAGTTGTTTTTTGTCTGTGATTTCTATGATTTTTATATAAGGATCATTATAATGGATATTTGTATGATGTCAAGTTACATTTCATTTTGCAGGATGTCCAGGACAGGATGTTTCCGATCATAATGATATCGGTGATGACGGTGACGCTGGTGATGGTGCTGCTGGCGTCGCAGTTTCCGATTGTGATGGAATCGGAAGCCTGGGCTCTGATCGCCTCGATCCTCGTGACCGGAATCGTCGCCACTGCGACGCTGCTGCTGGCCGGAAGACACGCGCCGCTTCCGCTCTTCGCCCTGCTCCTCGCGCTGCATACCATGCTTCCGGTCTCCAGACTTGTTGCTATTGCCATGGCAATCCTCGTCACCGTCGCCCACTTAACAACTTCCATAGCCTACAGATACACCTCCGATGTTCACTCCTTCTACATGCAGGTACACAATAACTCCTCAGATGCGCCACCAAAGGCAACCGATGTCTATCTGTAATTGGATTTCAGCTAATCTCCGAAGTTGTGCTGCTTGCGGCCGCCAGCGGGACTGGACTCTATTATCGTTATATGACCGAAGGGGCCCATCGTCGGACCTTTGTCGGCACAAGGACTTGCATCGAGTCCAGGGTGAAATTGGAGTGCGAAAAGGAGCAGCAGGAGCAGCTCCTGCTCAGCGTTATTCCAGCCTACATCGCTGCAGAGGTAAACCCCAAACTAATTACAAACATACTTGCTCTAATTACACTATATTCACTAATATTGTTAATAACTTTGATATCTGCATCTCTTGCTTATCCATTGTACTGTTAATACAAATTACTTTAGTTGGACTTTCCATGTAGATAATTCTTATTCATCTTGGATAATACTTCAATTTTTTTCTTCTAAGTACACTGATATTGCCAAATGAACCGATAGAATTACACTAACTTAACGTGTATATAACAACCCTTAGGTTTGAAATATGCACTTGCTCAGAAAACTGGAGGAAATGTTGTACTGAGAGCAACTGCTGCTTCTGACACTAAATGCAAACTGAAAACTGGTGAAAAGTATGCTCCAGTTGCAACCGTTGGTCTCCAAAAAATGTAGATAATTCTTCCGTAACAAGAACATATATTTGGGAAGCAAAACATATTGCATTTAGTTAAATTTTACTTGTTACATTCATATTTCTATTATATCAAGTTACGGGGAAACTCAAAATTGCTCAAAAACCAAATATTTATTTTTACATTCCTTTATATGAAATATTTCCTATTTACAACTAATTTACTACTATTTTTGATTAATTTATATACATAACTTTGATATTTATGATATTTTTAATGTCTTGCAATTATGTTTTCTTATCCTAATACTAGTAAAATGATAAAACTCATATTCAAATTAACTTAATCAATCAATCAACTTAATAAATTTTATTTTGCATTACAATTTTATAATCAATTATATAATAATAACATCCATTCAAAACAACTTTTCATGAAAATTTTGTCAAACCTGTTGCATTTATCAAAATTTTATTACTGTTACTCAAAAATTATAATTAATTTTTATAAATATATGTATTTAAAGATCTTTATAGTATTTCCAAAGTATTTCCGCAAACATTAAAAAAAATGCAAATAGTAAATGAATTTATATTGTAAATTTCTTGTAAATTAACAAAACACAATTCTTTACTTGCACATGTATTTATTTGGTTTTATACGTAATAATTTTAGAAGTTATCATATTTACTCGTCATTGTTATTTATCACAAATATCAAAAATCAAATATTCTTTGATTCTAATCAAATTCTGTTCTAAAATTACCTTATTCTTGTTACATTTCAAATAATTTATATTGAAGTTTGAAGTTTGAATCTAGTAAATAAAAAAATCTATAACTGTGGTTATTTTCACATGTATTTATTTGATTTTATACTCATTTTATAATTATTGTAAAACCTCGTATTTATTTGTAATAGATAGTTCTTATATTTATCCCAAGTTAATAAAGAAGACCAAGTAATCGATAATCCTGATAAAATACTAAAATTACCTTTATCTTTTTCTTGTTACCTTTAAATGAATTTAATGCAATTTCACCTTTCACGTTTTACTCGTATATAATGCAAAAAATCTAATGGAAACGGAGAATGAGAAAAGTGATTAATAACTGCGCTCCATCCTTCTGGCAAGGACGTATTGTCGGGCAAAAAAAACCATCTGAAGTCGCTAAATCCACTCCAACATTCGCTATAAACGATGCTTTTATCACTTGAAAATAAATTACTTGTTCTGCGTAAGCTAAAATTGAAGGTAACAGTTTCCAAGCTGCAATTAAATGCAATGAAAAAAACGTGCAGATAGAGAAAATAATTGTATAAGTTTGTTATATATTTAATTAATATTAAATTTAAATATAGGAATTTATAAATATCTCTAATGTAAATCAATATGTATTGAGATTTATTCAACTTTAAAATTTGTAATTTTGTTAATTAAACATTTTCAGATAATAGTTGTGTGTGCTTTGACGCGATGCGGCTGCAATTAACTTCACTAATTAAAAGTGGCTTTTAATTAGTGAAGTGCGAATTTCAATGAAAAGAAAATATATTTAGAAAAAATATGAACCATTAAATGAAAGTAAACGAATCAAGATGTGAAAAATTAAACGAAAAAAAAATATACGAAAACTCTATTTGTATACTTTAATTTCTTTGATGAATTACAAAAGACGACCGAAGTAGCAGTTTTCCTTTAATTATGAATTTCTTTCTGAAACGCAAATATTTAATCGAATTGCTTCTTGTAATTGAATCAAAAAGACTATTTAAGCGTGAAAAAAGGCATATGATCTATCAAAAGATTCTTCTGCATCATGTTTCAATTGATCTTCGGAAATTGTTTAACGTAATACAAGTTTATTAAACTAACGACAATTGTTATCAGTCAAGTTTTATTGTCTTGAAACTTATTTTTGATGATTATCGCATATTGATGTACACCCATACCTCGCTATACGGCAATTAAAGCACGTTTTCGATTTACGGCCTAGAATATTTCGCTTTAGTGGCAAAAAAACGTTTTTCCATGTTCATATATCTACATGTTGCCAATCTTGCGCAAGCGCAATAATTGATTCCTTATACGGCTTTTCGCTTTGCGGCCAAGTTTATTGTGTTCAATTAGACTATTGGAATAGACGTACGTTACGTAGACTTTGGGAAATAGCAAATTGTAAATGAAAACGTTTAAAAGCGGAGATTTGTAATGCAATTCTCTGTGTTTATACATTCGACGAAATGAGAAAATTGGATTTGTAAATGCATGGAAAGTAAACAGCGATCAATATGCCGATGGAAATCGTTATTTTTGCAATGTAATTAACTGGGTGAAAACGGAGATTGCAGACAATGCGGTAATCGCGTTGCATCGACTTCCTTCCATAATCTGCAGAAAATCCATTGCTTCTCTGCAATAAGTCGCTAATTAATAATTAAGAAAATAATAACAATGAAGATTTTCCATTAAAGTTTTCATGCTGTAGTTTTTTTTCTTCAAAATTTGTTCGTTGCAGGTTAAACGGAGCATCATGCTGAAGATGGCGGATGCCTGTCAAGAAGTGACCAACAAGCAGAGTTTCCACGAGATGTACGTGCAGAGGCACAACAACGTCTCCATCCTTTATGCGGACATCGTCAACTTTACACCGTTATCCGAGCAGCTTTCCGCCTCGGATCTCGTCAAAACTCTTAACGAACTCTTCGGCCGATTCGATCAGATTGCTCAGGTGAGTCAACAATTTAACTTTACTCTTTTAATAATATTTACCAAACCAATGAGCTGGAAACCATACTTGGAACATACACTTCTACATACCTTTCAGAATTTAAAACTATTGCGATATCAATTTTGAAAATGTATTTCTCCTTAGATTTGTCTTTATAATAACAAAGCAGGATTTCTGTTGGGGCAAATGAATGAAGAGAGATTTCAAATAAACAATTTGAATCCTGTAATTTACAGTCAAAATTTTAAAAATGAGCATCGAAAAAACAACGATCTTTACAAATGATAATTGTTAATGAAAACATGAACTTGATCCATGAATCCATGAAAAGTATTATAGTTATAAAATATATATGTATATTATAAATTGATTTCAGCCCTGGGGAATCTGAATTCAGGGGGTTATATTATTACTTTCAACAATAAGAAAATAACGAAACAAACAGCAGTGTCTCCAATTTTGGTGATTTATTCGAATATTATAATGGATAGAATTGATTCAAAATATGGTTATTAAAGTTAGAGAGTTGTTGAATGCAACTTGTATTAAATTATTAGTATGTCTTGTGCAGTTTAGCTGTTATTCCCTGACAAAGTTGAAGGGATGAAAAATGTACGTCCGAAAAAGCAGTGTCTTCACATTTTAGCGATTATCTCGGAGAATATAATAGACATAGTTGATCTGAAAGATGTTTATGAAACTTGAATAGCTGCGGAATGTAACGCATATTAATTTATTACTGTTTCTTGAGTCATTTTGGCTGTAATTCCCTGATAAAGTTGAAGAAATGCAAAATAGACGTCCGAAAAAGAAGTGTCTTCACATTTTAGCGATTTTCTCGGAGACTATAATAGATAGGGTTAATCTGAAAGATGCTTAAGAAACGTGGATAGTTGAGGAATGTAACGCATATTAATTTATTACTGTGATATGCGCCGTTTGGCTGCAATTCGATATCAAATATTAAGTAATGGTATAATTAACGGTCGAAAAAACGTCTTCAAATTTTGATGATTTTCTCGAAAACTATAATAGATAGAATTGATCTGAAACTTGATTATGAAAGTTGAATAGCTGGAGATATGTATTGCTTATTAATTGATTGCTGAGCTTTGAGCCATTTGATTGTAATACGTTGTCAAAAATTCATTAAGTAATGAAAAATGAACTGCCGAAAATTTTCTCCAAAACTAGAATAGATTATTACTATTAAAACTATTATTATTGTTGATGAATTTATGAAGAAGAAGAGGACAATTTCAATAATATTGATTAATTTTATTTATATGAAACTATGTTAATTTTCAATGTTTATTTTGAAGCTACAGGCTTAAACAAAATTCAATTTGAACAATACTAATTTATAGCAATAATAATAAAGATAATATTACGGTTAATTTGTTTACTTAATATTACTACTTCTGTTATTGCAATTAAATTTCAACTAATAAATTATAAGAAATTTGCATATTTTCACATATTTTCATTCTTCTTACTGGTTTCGCTCAAAAGAGTGTAAAAGGAAAAAATATTTCGAGACATCTGAAATATAAAATGAAATTTTCTCCTATAAATGCTTAAACAACATACCATCACGAAGGTCTCCAAATTTAATTTGGTCATATTTCCGACAGTGAAACTCTCATCCAGCTGCGTGCGTTGAATCATGAAAGCCAAATACTTCCTAACACTTGAATTTGTTTTGCAATACCAATTCACATTATATATAGCATTTCCCACGCTTTGAATCTGAAAAACGGTAAAAGTGTATTACGTAATTGGTATATTTTGATAGAGAACCTGGTCTTTGATTATTGCAGCCCAAATGCAGTAGTATAACATTTGTATGAAGAATATAATTATAATAGATCCGTATTGTATGATGTGTCCAACATCTGGAGGAATTCTGAAGATTTAATCATATTACATTGGATTTAATATGTTTTTTTTCCATTACCCGTCGGCAGTTAGCATGTAAAATGCGACTATTTCAGTTGATGAAGTCAAGGAGAAGAATCCCAGCAATGGAAGCATGAACACATGCCTGACTTCCTTTATAAATCTGAGCGAAAAAGTTTAAATTGCGATCACTTTTACTAATGCTTACCGTAAAATTAGATCGTGCTGAGATATTATCTCGCTTAGCTTAGCCAGAGCTTCGGATTCCGATGATCTCTCCAAATCCAATTTGCTCAAGCTGATTTTGATCATCTCCATGCCAACATATCCATAAACAATCGCAGCTACGAAGAACCCATCGAAGCATAAGTGGATAGGCATGAATTGGTAGTAACAGTAGATCAGCAAATAACCATAAAGCAGTTCGTAGCAAGGCGAAGTCTCCAAATCGCAAATCGGGTAAATTCTAATCGGCAACTCGTTGGATTTATTCATGATAAATGGTGAAAACATCGCTGAAAGCGAAACAACGTACGCTGAAATCATAAATGTAACCACTGTGATGAACGCAATTCTATGTATTTTCAGTAATTTCTTCTCGTGCTCTGGAAATTTATTGGGAGGCCAAAAGTCCTTCAACAAAGTTAAAGCATGTTTCAAGTTCTTCCTGTAATAAGTGAAAGTCGCAGCTTTCAAGCAACCCTACAAATACATCCCAGTATTATTTCGTTTCAATTCAGTTATAATTATACCAAAATTCCAGCGGGTATCAAATTCGCTTCAGAAATCGAATTGACATCCTCCCAATTTGATACTATTCCCAGAAAATACCAAATAACGTAGAAAGCCAACATAAAAATACCGATTGCGTTCAGAATTTTGGTCTTCAGGTTGTACTTTAACGGATTCAAGTAGTTCATTCCCATGTAGGATAACAGGAACCTCATCAAAGGCTGGTATTCCTCGCTTGCGTTCGACATCTTCTCATCAAAGTTCGATTGATGCGATCCGTTGCAGTTAAATACTTTATCGGAGGTAATTGTCTCTAAACGTCGTTCGGAAACCTATTAAAAACTTTACTCGCGATGAAATATTCCACGCATGTGGCAAAATAATTGTCGGGTAATTAAATAAACTTTAAACTTGAAGAAATGACGTAAAATACCAAACTGAAGATTTTTACAAACGAATTATCTCTCAATAGATTCACCAGATTAATGTCCATGAATGCCAATAATAATTCCCATTTTCAATTAAAAAAATTACAATGAAAATCTTATATTAAGAATGGTTTATTTAATTGAAAAAATACTATATTTGTTGCAAAATGAAGATTACAATTTAAGTAACAACTAACCAAAAAAATGGGCATTAATAATGTACAATATAGCATATTTTTGCATATTCACTGAAATAAATAATATTTCAAGACAGATTTATTTCGTATCTAAAAAATACTTTCAATATATTATAATTTGATTTATTATTAAGTTTAAGTACTAATAACAACAAATTATATAAGCAACACCTATGGTTTATAATTAACACTTAATGTTGACAAAATTGATATTGGAGATTCTTTAAAAATAATCATCTAATCATTATTTTATTTCTGTAATAAGCAAATATTATATAAATCTATAATTTCTTGAGTTAAATGTTTAAGTGAATCCATACTCTAATGCATTTTCTTGCTAGTTTCACTTAAAAGTGTGTAGAAAGAGAAAACGTTTTTAAATACCTAAAAAATAATGATTAGTCTCAACCTCTTTAGGTGCTTACAATATATATATACCATTACGAAAGTCTCCAAATTAAGTTTGATCATATGACCAACTGTGAAACTCTCATCCTTGAGGGAACGCTGAATCATGAAAGACAAATTCTTACGAACCTCCCCGTAAGTCTTGCTGTACCAATTAACACTGTACAAGGCATCAGCAACGCTTTGCATCTAAAATTTTGTTGGTAGTCTCATTATGTTGGAGAAATTGAGTAAATTTACCTGATCGTTCACTATCGCCGCTGAAATGCAGTAATACAGCATCTGCGTTGCGAAAATTATGACCACAGAGCCGTACTGAATGATGTGTTTCAGGTCTGGTGGCATCCTGATGAATATTATGCAATTGAAAACTATTGGTATGATTATTATGATAAATTGGTGGTTACCCATCGGCAGTCATCATGTAGCATGCAACAACTTGTGTAGCTCCGGTTGACAAGAAAAATATTAATAAAGGAACGGTGAAAACGTGCCTAATTTCCTTGAGGAATCTAGAATCGTTGAACTTCAATTTGGAATATATTTGTTTGCAATGTACCTTAAAATCAACTCGTGCTGCGCACTGATTTCGCTCAGCTTCTTGACAGCTTCCTTTTGTGTTAAACACTCAAAGTCCACTTGAATCAGGCTGATTTTGACCATTTCCATGCCCACGTAGATGTACGCATTTGTTACCACGAAGAGACCTTCGAAGTACAGATGTGTAGGGATGAATTGGTAGTAAGCGAAGATCAACAAATACGCGTACAGCAGTTCGTAGCATGGGGATGTTTGCAAATCGCATATCGGATAAATCCTTATTGGTAATTTATTGGGTCCGTCCTCGAAAATCTCTGAAAGCATTGCAGGAAAAGATAATACGTTCACCATGACGAAATATACGATGATAGTGAGGTATGCATTGCGATGTATCCTCAGCAACTGTTTTTCGTGGTTCGGGAATCTTTCGGGCTTCCAGAAGTCCTTCAGTAGAAGTAAAGCGAATCTTAGGTTCTTCTTGTAGTAGACCACAGCGAAGCATTTAAGCAAAGCCTGAAATATAAGTTCGCTTTATTTTTGTTGGTCAAATAACAGCATCTCGTTTACCACTATAGCAGCTGGTAACAACTTTGCTTCTGAAATTGAATTTATGTCGACCCAACTGTTCCTGAATCCAATAACGTACCAAATGAGGTAAAAAACAAAACTGAAGATGGCGCAGATGTTCAGTATTTTTATCAAAAAATGATCCCTCAAAGGATTCAGCGAATTCATATCCATGAATGCCAACAATAGTCTCAGTGAAGGTCTATATTCGTGTTTACTCATTTTCTGAAAAACTACAATGAATATCTTATATTAAGTATGATTAATTTAATTAACAAATAAAATCTTTACTTTTGTACACAATTTAAGTGACAACTAACATAAAATTGGGCATTAATAACATATATTTAATGTAAATTATACAGAGTTGATATATTTATTATGCACATTTAGTTTATAATGTAAAAACAACAGGCAGAAAGACCTATGGTCTATAGTCTTTTTCAGAAAGAGGAAAACAAAACTTGATTTACAGCAAATATAAAGTAGACGTTAATCAAATGATTACCTTAGTTTTAATTCAAGTACAATAATCGCCTTCGGTTTGTAATGTAAAACTCGTGAATAATTTGCAATACAGCATATTTTTGCATATTTCTATTTCTTATTTTTTATGGTTTTGTGTACATGTTTTTGCAATTGTTGTTATTATATTTCCATTATAATAAATACCTTTGATTTGTTATAAAATAATCCACCAAAATTCACAAATACACTAAAATTTTGACATTAAATACAATTGGAATGAATATCTGGATTATAAAGTTGTGTGCTGACTGGATCAACTCTGACTGGTAGACTATTTGTATAAGATGTTTTATAGATATCATTAAGTAATTTCGTTACTAGTAATCCGTTGAGACGATTATATTAGAGCAGGGGAAAAATGTCTTCGGTCCTTATTAAATGTATTACCCTGGGTAATTGTATATAAAGTATTCAAGTGGGGCCTTCGCTCCACGCATTTTGCCCATTACCTTTGGCCCATCATCCGTTTATAACCTACCTCATATCACTATAATTCATCCTTGCCTTTCTACTTATATTTATGTTGTTTGTATTCGTGTACTTTACATAACGAATCATACAAATCATGAAATAAATTGCAGTGATTGTTGTTCATCGTAAATGCTTGTAAGTGATTAATATTAACAACATTATACTTGATAAATACTTGTATAATCATTTAAAGGTATGATAAACCTTATATGTATTTTTTTCACAAAACTGTATATCCACTAATTTTTGGGTTTTTTTACGTGTATTCAAGAAAACGCATATTTATTTACAGTTTAAGTAGTTTCATGAAAAGTGACACGTCAAAAATTAAGAATTTATGTGACTTTATATATATATAGTTTACAGATTACTAGTAACGAAATTACTTAATGATATCTATAAAACATTTTATACAAATTTGATTAAGTATGTTTGATTTGGTGTATATTTGAAGGAAATTGTTCGATTTTCAACATTGTTTTAACAAATCTGACTTCTTGCTGTATTTTTTCTTTAGTCCATAGCTTATCATAAAAAAATAAACTTTCTATGGGTGCATTCATGTCTAGTAAACATAGAATATATTCAACGTTTATATATATTGAATTTGAAACAATTTAGTTGAAGCTGATTACATTTCATTCCGTCCTTTCTTGCTGGTTTCGCTCAGCAAAGTGTAGAAGGAAAAAATGTTTTTGAAGGCCTGAAATTTAGTAATTTAAACCCATTAATTGTAAGATTTATGTAAACTTTACAACAACAAAAGTCTCCAGATTCAATTTAGTCACATTTCCAATAGTGAAACTTTCATCCATCTGCGTTCGTTGCATCATGAAAGCCATGTACTCTCGAACCCTCCCGTAAGTCTTGCTGTACCAATTCACATTGTAAATGGAACTTCCGACGCTTTGAATCTAAAATATTCTTGACATTAATTTCAGATTTTAATTAAAAGTTAACGATTAACCTGCTTTTGAATCAAAGCAGCGGAAATTGAATAGTACAGCATTTGCATTGTGAATATTAAGATGATGGATCCGTACTGCACAATGTGATCCATGTCTGGTGGAATTCTGCAATATGAGGTGTTAAATTAACGTTTGATTGATTGCAAATATGTGTTTACCCGTCAGCAGTTAACATGTAAAAGACAACGATTTGAGTGGCTCCGGTCAACAGGAAAAAACCTAACAAAGGAAGCGTGAAGACAAGCCTTATTTCCTTGGTAAATCTGAAAATTTCGCAAAATTTACATGCGAAGCAATCATTGGGAGCGTTCTCTACCTTAAAACGAGTTCGTGCTGCGTAATGATTTCTCCGAGCAATTGCACGGTTTCCGCTTCAGATAACAGCTCGAAATCCAATTTGTTCAGGCTAATTTTGATCAATTCCATTCCTACGTAAATGTAGGCGATTGTAGCCATGAAGAGACCGTCGAAACATAAGTGGATTGGAACGAATTGATAATAACAGTAGATCAGCAAGTAAGCGTAGAGCAGTTCGTAGCAAGGGGAAGTTTCCAAATCGCAGATGGGATATATTTTAATAGGTAGCTCTTTAGGATCCCGTTGAAAAATTGCCGAAAACATTGCTGGAATTGAGAGAACGTGACTGAACGTGAAAAAAGTGATCACAGTTGCGTAGGCGATTCGATGCATCATTAACAATTGTCTTTCAGACTCGGGAAACTTATTCGGTTTCCAAAAGTCCTTTAGTAGCAATAATCCGTGTTTTAGTTGTTTTCTATAGTAAATCATAGCGACACCCTTCATTAGAGCCTAAATACATTTATAAAAAAAACTCATTTTATCTCTGAATTTTGTGATTTTTATGATGAAAAGTTACCACAATCCCGGCTGGTATCAAATTTGCTTCAGATATAGAGTTTATGTCTTCCCAACGAGACACAAATCCAATCACGTACCACATGACGTAGAACGTTAAGCAGAAGATGGTGAAGATGTTCATAACTTTGATCTTGAAGCTATACTTCAGTGGATTCAGCAGATTCACATCCATGTAACGCAACAAGAACCTCAGCAGAGGTACGTACTCTTCACTAGCCATCGTCTGGTTTACTGGATAAGTTATAATTTGCTAAAGTCCCTCCAAAGTTTCATGGCAATGAAATATTCCACCCATACAAAAAAATAGTTACTTAGTTTTCCCAAAATCTTTATACACATTTTCCAAGTACTTTTACATACTACATATTTAATTAAATTCATGTAATATTAATGTATCTTTGTTGCACTATTTACTACTACATTTAATAACTACAAAGAAAATAATACAATAAAATGAAGAAATATAAAAGAAAATTTCTGCTATTGCTGCAAAGACCATAAGTCTTTCTGCTCATGTTTGCTAATATTTACAAATTAAATTTTCTAATATAAATACTGGAACTAAATTAAGGAGTGTTTTATGTAATGCTCTTTCCCTTTTTACTGGTTTCGCTTAATAAAATGTAAAACGAGAAGATATTGCGGAAAGTCTGAAATCTTAATAATTAACAATTGTAAATAAAACTTGCAAGGAACGTACTATTACGAAGGTCTCCAAATTTAATTTAGCCATACTTCCAAGAGTGAAACCTTCGTCCACCTGCGTCCTTTGAATTACGAAAGCCAAATTTTCCCTAAACTTTTTATAAGTCTTACCGTACCAATTCAAGTTATACACGGAATCTCCAACGCTTCGAATCTGAAATATTCAATTGAAGAATTTCAAGAATTGAAATGTTGTACAGATGCAAACTCACCTGTTCTTCGACTATCGTTGCGGAAACGCAGTAATAAAGCATCTCCATTCCTAGTATTATAATTAAAGAACCGTATTTCAGTATGTGGTCCATATCCGGAGGAATTCTTAAAAATAATAGTTAACTTATAGTTTTTGAGTAAGGAGTTAGATGTTTACCCGTCTGTTGTGAGCATAAATAGAACTACGGTTTCTGTGACTCCGGTTAAAACGAAAAAACTTAATAATGGCAGGTTAAAGACGTGCCTAATTTCCTTGATGAAACTAAAACAATAAATGAAATTAATAGATTATTGAGTTGGGAATTTTGAATGTACCGTAAGATCAAATTGTGCTGCGATATAATTGCGTTTAGTATGTTTAAAGCTTCTCGTTCGGTTTGTTGCTGAAGATCGATCGTGGTTAAACAGATCTTAACCATTTCTATGCCTATGTAAATGTAGGCGATTGTGGCTATGAAGAGACCTTCGAAGTACAAGTGGACGGGCACGAAATGGTAATAGCAGTAAAACAGCAAATAAGTGTAAATCAATTCGTAGCAGGGAGATGTTTGGTAATCGCAGATTGGGTAAATCTTCAGCGGTAGCTCTCTTGGGTTACTTTGGAAGATCGCAGTGAACATTGTTGGAAGGGAAAGTATTATAGCGCAGCAGAATAAAACTATGACGGTTTTATAGGCTCTCCGATGGATTTTCATCAAGCGTTCCTCGTGATCGGGGAATTTGTTTGGAGTCCAAAAATCCTTCAATAACAGCAAAGCGTTCTTCAAATTCTTCCTGTAATACACCAACGAAGTTCCCTTCACTAAAGCCTGCAACACTAAATTATTAATCTTTAGACGATTTTCGATATTTCATTGGAGTACCATGATACAAGAAGGCATCACATTAGCTTCGGAAATCGAATATATGTCCACCCAAAGTGATGCCAATCCGAAGATGTACCAAACAAGATAGAAGACCATAGAGGTTAAACTGAACATGCTCATGATTTTTATTCCGAAATTGTACTTCAATGGATTCATTAGGTTCATGTTCATGAAAGAAAGCATCATCTTCATCAAAGGACTGTACTCGTGATTCACCATTATTGTTGCACCAAATATTATATTTCACAGAATTTCACTCAACAATTATTATAAACAATCTTTACTTTCTCCACTTGATGATGTGTACATCAATTTAATGAATGTGCTGTCTTCAAATTAACAATGAAACTAAACGTAAGAAAGTTTCATTTATTTATTCGATTCATTACGATTACATAATTCAGTTTATCCTTTTTTATACAGAAGAGAATAGAAGGTTTCTATTTAATATTCAGCTTTTTCAGTGCATTAGAAAAACTATCAGTCTGTCATTAAATGCTTTAATTATTCCGGATAATTCGATTATTCGCGTATTAATTCCTTTGATGCTTAATTGTATACAAAATTAGATACTTCAATTAATATTTTACTTTGTTTGAATTTCAATTGTACTTTATTTAGAAAACTATATTGATTTATATATTTTCATGAGTTATGCATTTTTTTATTAACCTTTTTATAATTTTCAATGCATTTGCAGCAGCCTCAATTAAAATCAATAAAAAAACAACATCAAGTGCAATTGCTGCAAAAGGATATTGACCATTCTCCTTTTTAATTACAGTAAATAATGAAATTTGTCTATTTTGCTAAAAATAGATTTATTATATTCCTAATTACCATTATTATTATCTTAAGACTGTATCTGACTTCCCATTCTATAAAAATTTCATATGTGCACCTACAGATAAAAGATATCACCAGAAGATGTAAAGTAGACAAATTGCAACATGTATTAACGAACCTATTCCTGTAGGATACTCAAGATTTCCATCTTAAGAGTAATGAAGTCATTACCGAATAGTAACTCCAAACAAGTTTATTTTGTACTTATAATATGTATTTAGTAATTAGTTTTAGTTGGGGGAAGCTAAATAACTATTTTGTATTCATTTAGGAAACGAACAAAGAAGATAGGCTAAAGTGAGCGAGCTAAAGAACAATATTGTTTTAATGAGGTCTACTAAGTAACATAATTATGTCCAAACAAGTTTATTTTATACTTATGATATGTATTTCTCAATCAGTCTTAGTTGGGGAAACAAAAGAACAATATAGTCTTGATTTGGAAATCGAACGAAGAAGATAGGCTAAAGTGAGGAAGCTAAAAAACAAGATTGTTTTAATGAGGAGTCTACTAAGTAACATAATTATGTCCAAACAAGTTTATTTTATACTTATAATAAGTATTTTACAATCAGTCTCAGTTGAGGAAACAAAACAACAATATAGTCTTGGTTTGGAAAACGAACGAAGAAGATACGCTAAAGTGAGGGAGCTAATGAACAACATTGTTTAAATGAGAAGTCTACTAAGTAACATAATTATGTCCAAACAAGTTTATTTTATACTTATAATATGTATTTTGCAATCAGTCTTAGTTGGGGAAACAAAAGAACAATATAGTCTTGA
>JAFMTC010000090.1:221504-264474 GCA_018845635.1 Nicrophorus orbicollis | reverse complement strand
TCTCCATATAAGGAGTGAACACCTGTACTTTGCTGCGATTATAAAGCAATTAAATAATCCATAAAAGGAGTGCACACCTGCACTTGTAACTGTGTCAGTGAAGCAAATAATCTATAAAAGAAGTGAACACCTGCACTTACAGCTGCGATTTACAAACGTATAAACAATTATATATACAAACGCATAGATTTTATATAAAAGGAGAATACCTACATCTACGATTCTCAAACATTTCTCAATTCAGGTAAAAAATGTAATTTTTCAATATTAAATGTTAATAATAGTTTTATAAACATTTTATTTTGAAATTTGCATTATGTATTATATAATAACATCAATTATTGTACAAGTTCGTAAATCTTTCATTGATAAACAATATTGGTAATATCTTCCAATTATTATAAAACTAAGAATTTATTTTTTAATGTTTAGATATTATTTGATCAGCATTTCTCATCTAATGAATCCCGTTAATTTTATAATGTATAGCAAAATGGTAAACTTTTTTCAGGATTTTGTGAGAATCTAACAATTGGATTGAAAATGATTTACTGTATTATGAGAATTATTTGATTTCGAAGAAAATTTACTTGTTTTTTTATTTAAATTTAAAATAGGAAATACCAATATTACGTGAATCATTAATAGAAATGAACTTTCTTCAATTCATAATTTTAATCAAATACTTTGAACGTTTCATTCTGTTCAACTTAAACGTTCCAAAACATACATTCCTTTTCTAATTTTCCTTCCATTATCTATTTGTTTCCAAATTGATTCTATGTATTCACTTGGATGGAAAAAAGTACAGTTTGATTTCAAAAGAAAACGTAAATTTACTAAGTTTAATTAGTTCAAATGATTTTGCTTTTGTCTTTTTTATTATCAAATTAGTTCCCATTAAAAGCAGTATAAATCTATGTAATTCTTGCTTTTCTTAACTAATTCCTTTCCGTTAACATATACTATAACTTTATCTCTAATTGTTATTATAAAATATGCGTTCTCATAAAAGAAGACTCCGGTTTGTTATCGTTTCGTAAATGTTGATTGTGCTCTGAATTATGCAAACAATTAATCCATGAACAATGTACGTGCGGAGCTTCGGAATTTATTAATTCATCGGAATTCCTCTTCAGCGTCGTATTTATGGATTAAAAGGAACCGGTTTGAGAAAATTTAGTTAAATATTAAAACTAACGTCAAAGAAACGAAAAGCGAAAGTTCTTAGCTCCGTTATTCCTTTGCTCCCACCGAGCCCGTCTCATTAATTAACGTGTACACTGAAAATACCTTTTTCAGCACCTGAAACATACAATTATTAATAGTTGTGAAACGGGAGTTAATCTTGGTATTACCTCGACGAAAGTGTCCAAATTTAGAGTCGACAATTTACCGATGGTGAAGCTCTCGTTAATTTGCGTTCGTTCAATGATGAAAGCTAAATTTTTCCTCAACTTTGCGTTGGTTTTCGAAGCCCAATCGACGCAGTAAACCTCAAAAGAGAGACTTTTCAACTGAAATTTCAACATTTTTTTTTGTATTGTTAAATTTGTCTAAATGTTTATAAAGGTACCTGCTCTTCGACGATGCTAGATGCGTAGCAGAAAAACATCATTTGCATTACGAAAGCCATGAGCATGTTTCCATTCTCCATGAAATGCTTCATCTTTGGTGGCATTCTGAGACGATGTATATTGGTGAATGCTTTAACACAATTTGATATGCACTTACCCTTTCATCGTAATCATGTAAAGGACTACAACTTGATTGCCTGCGCTTGCTAGTATATACGCGAATAGAGGAACGGCGAAAACCTCCCTGACTTCTTTCAGTAACCTGAAATACGTTAGTTCTAATATTGATTTTAATTGATAAATTGAAATTAGGTTACTCTAAAATTGCGTTGTGCTGGTGAGCAATGTCGCTCACTTCTTTAAGAACCTGCTCCTCCGAGGATTTCTCCACGTCGATTTTCCTGATGGCATTCTTCAGGTTTTCAACGCCTACGTAGCAATACGCGCAGAACGCTATGAAAAGACCATCGAAGCCGATGGCAACTGGTATAGCGTATGCGTAGCAATAATACAGAATAAAGAAGTACATCAGCTGGTAGCAGGGTGCAGTTTGCATGTCGCATATGGGGTAAAACTCGAGCGGCCATCTGTCGAAATTCCATGTTATGAATGGTAGAACGAAGGTTCCGAAAGTGCAAATGTTGATGAAGGCATAGTAACCAACAACTGTGATGTAGGCGATCTTGTGCTTCTTCTTCAAGTGCTCTTCGTGCTCCGGATAACGATTCAACTCCCAGATGTTAGCAAGGAGATTCAGAGCTTTAGACAGTTTCTTCCTGTAGTAAAATGTCGAGAACGCTTTAAACAGTACTATGAAGCTGGTGGGGTAAAGGTTAATGTTTCTTATTGACTCGATGCCCGTCCAACTTTCCACCAATCCGCACGTGTATAATGCAAAGGTCACTACTGCCATGAACAACGTGTAGATTTGCATGACCACTATAGGTCTCCTCGGATTAAGACCGCTAATATCGTGCAACTTGAGAACGAAATTCATCAACTCCATCGTTGAACTACAATCTTTCGAATGGAACGATAATCGAAATAAAAACATCTAGTGTTCACTAGGGTTTTAATCATTAAAATCTACGTGGAAATATTAATTTAAATAGAAAAAAACTTTAGTTTCTAAATTAATATATAACTTAGTTAAATATTCTTCAGAGTTTCGAAGGCTACTCTAAACATGCACGCGATTATACAAATATTTGATAACTTTCTGTTCATGTCCATATTTCTTTTTGTTCATTGTTTCGACGTTGTCTCCCTCAGAATAGTGTAAATGGATAGAACTTTTCTGGTTATCTGGAAAGAATGGATGTGAAAATGTATGCGATTCGTGATCGATTTGAGTGCACTCACGCTGACGAAACTCTCTAAATTGAGCTTGCTCATTTTGCCAATTGTGAAGCTCTCGTCGATCTGCGAACGCTGCAGGATGAATGCAAGGACTCTTCTGATTTTCGCGTTAGTCTTGCACGTCCAGTCCACATCGTAGATCGCATTTCCTATGCTGGATAACTTCGAACAAAGAGCATTCATTCAACCGATTTTAGATTATTATTATAGTTTTTTATTATTAGTTCTAAGTGTAATTTATAATATTACAAATCTCTATCCATTCTATATTAGAAAAAACAAATAACAAAGATAAATTTATGAATCAGACTTCAGTAATAATGAGCTGTAGTCCAAGTTATTTAGTATGCAATAATCGGATTATGAAACAAATAGAAGTTTCATCTAAAAATTTAAAAAACAAAGTAAATTGTGCAACAAAATAAGTAAAATTTGGACACAAAATTGGGTAATATTCAATGATATTGAAAAACTAGAAACAAATAGAATCTTCAATAATTTAGGAGTATAACTCATTCTAATTTTATGTTTGAATTCATCAATGTTTTGGATTCATTTTTCATGTACTTAATTTTCCGTTTTCCAATAGTTTAATCTCAAAAAATCAGTATTATCAGGTTCTTATGAATCTTGCATATTTCAAATTTTGACACTGATATCAAAACTTTAATATTCGAAATTCATTGTTTATAATTGCGTCATATGCAAAGGATTAATTATGAAGGACTTACCTGTTCCTCGAGTATTGATGAAGCCAATGAGTAATATAACATCTGCGCGTATAAGATGGTAAGATAAGCGCCAAACTTAACAAATGCGTTGAAAGTGGGTATAATTCTGAAAGGAATATCAATTAATGTATGATTGAGATGTTTTTTGGACAAAAACCCTTCAAATGTAAGCATATAGAATGCGACGACTTGACTTGCTGAAGAGAACATGAAGAAAACGAGCAGTGGCATAGAATAAACGTCCTTCAGCTCCTTCAAGAATCTTAAAGTAAAACTAATATTGAATCTTTGATTACGATTGTTCAAAAAAACTACCTAAATATCAATTCGTGTTGGGCAGCGATTCTGTTAATTTTCTCAAGGGCGATTTCTTCGCTGGAATTCGCCAAATCCAACTTTCCAATAGCGATTTTCAAATTCTCCAAACCTGCGTATGCCTGAGCTATGAATGCTACGAAGAGACCGTCGAAAATAAGTGCGATTGGTATGCACTGGAAGAAGAAGTAGAAGTTGAGCCCGACGGTCATGATGATGAAGCACGGCGATGAATCCAAGTCACACCTCGGATGCAAATTCATGGGTAACGTTCTCGAGAGAAACGGTACCAGAAATATGAAACTGCCGCATAAGTATGCTAGGACGTAATAAGCTAAACCAATTCTGAAAGAAGTCCGATGGATCCTTTTCATGGTGCTCTCGTTGTCCGGGAAATAGTCGACGGGCCAGAACTCTTCGATCATCAGAAGAACGCGCCGCACGTTCTGTTTGTAATACACAATTGTAGTCAACTCAAAGACGACCTGCAAAAGAAAAAAAGACCTAAATTGTTTGTCTTAAAGCAGTAATGAATCAATTTCTACCAGTGTCAAAGGTGGCAACAGACTGGAGTCTGCGACCGAATCAATACCATTCCACGTTTCGTAGATTCCGGTGCAATACCAGCTCGAAAAAAATATCACAGAAAACATCGTGAAATAACTGAGAGCTTCGTTCCTGAAACTTATTGTCAACGGATTTATACCGATCAGATTCATGTAAAATAAGATCAGCTTGATCAGCGATTGAAAGTCCATTTCTTCGTACGATTATCACTGAAAAACGAGCCCGATTTGCAAACGCATTCACCTTTATACGTCTGAAAAGTTGAAGAACTCTACTATTTGTCCTAATCAATTAATTACGAGTAATCACCTGCAAATTCCGATTCTTTCACTTCAATACAAAAAACGTTAACGTTCCCTTCAGGGTTTTTATTTTTCTTTACGATTCAGTTCGCATTTGGAGCGGCATCCGACTGGGAATAAATATAATCCGGCTGGCAAAGCGTGCAATTGATTTGTTGCATTTATTTGTACAGTCCTCTTCTGCAGACGGAGATGTCCTTTATTTTTGTCTGTATCTTTTTCTTTTCAAGCGAGAAAACAAATAGAAAACTTTCAAGTTTAACTAAATTATCTACTTTCACGCATTCTCTCTGTAATCTGATCTGTCTGAATACTTTTTTAATTAATTTATACAATGTTATTAAGAAATCTACAAGAGAGTTTTAGAGAGTTTTATATGCATCTTTCAAACGTTTAGAAAGTTATTTCAATTATTTAGATATATATAAAGTAAAATGTTCAAAAATGTATTTAAATGCAGTTAAATTAGTGAAATTTAAATACTTATTTAATTTATATAATGATAAATTAATATAAAGAGACTTATAAATCTGAAAATTTATTCAACTATAACAAAACTTTAGAAAGTCATTCAATGTATTGTGAGAAACGTAAAATAAATGGGTGTTAAACAGAGTACTAAGTCTTAAAAACTATTCAACTTTCTTAAATTTAGTAAGTTATTTAATTCATTGAAAAACATTGCTTAACTATAACAAAACTTTAGAAAGTCAATGTATTGTGAGAAACGTAAAATAAATGGTTGTTAAACAGAGTACTAAGTCTTAAAAACTATTCAACGTTCTTAAATATAGAAAGTTATTTAATTCATTGAAAAACATTGCTTAACTATTATAAAACTTTAGAAAGTCATTCAATGTATTGTAAGAAACGTAAAATAAATGGGTGTTTACTAAGTCTTAAAATCTATTCATCTTTCTTAAATTTAGAAAGTTATTTCATTTATTTAACTATAAATAAATTAGGGAGTCATTCAATTTATTGAGAGTTTAAAGAGTGCAAAGCCTTGAAATCGATTAATCTTTCATAAATTTTATGAATAATTTGATTTATTTAGAAATATACCAAATCTAGATTGTACTGAATCTGTTCAACAATAAAAATAATGAAATTTCTTGAGACGAAAAAAAAAGAATCTTAAAATCTATTTATCTTCTTTTTAATTTAGATAATTATTTGATTTAACTAAAGAAATATAAATATTAAATTCTATTTTAAAATGTGCAAAATCACAAAATTTATTCATCTATAAAATAAATGTATTCAGCAGATTTGAAAGGAAATACGAATGGGATTCTCAAGTGTTTATCGAATAAACTGTAATAATCGTATTTATATTGAAGGCTCTTCTAGATGTGATTTAAATTTTGAATGATGTTATGGTACGTTAAAGTATCAAATAATTTAAGAAGTTGCAAATAATGAGAATTCGAGAAAATCTCATAAAAATTTCGAGCCAATAAGAAATAATGAATACAAGTTTGGTAATCTTATAATAGGAATTCTAAGCATTTATTGTTTTAATAAAATTACCTACTTAGCCGAGTGGTTAAAAGTCCCTGAATCACAAAAATCTAGTGCGAAATGGTGTTGGTTCAAATCCCAGATCGATTTTTCCCGCATTTACCGGTCAGTAAAATGAGGTAGTGAAGGCTAATAAGCACTCAAGTTCAGAATTAGGGCCGTAACCACTATTAAATAGTATATAAAAAGGGGATGAAAGATCTATCATCAATTGCCCTCTACATTATTTTATTTTTTGTATGTTATAATATTAAGTTTTTGTAATAATTGTTGTAATAAAACTAAATTAATTGTAAAAAATAAAAATATAAAAGTTTGATTTAATTGACTTTAGTGAATTAAATAAGACATTGTTTAATATAAAATAATTCGTTGAAGAAACATAAAAACGGAGGAGGATGGAAGGAAGGAAGGAATGGAATTTACGATTATTTCACAAAAATTCTTAATAAAAATTTGTTGGAATTCTTAAATATTTTTGTCGAGCAAATTTTAAAACAATGATCTTGAAAACATAATTAAAAAAAAACTAGATAGGAATAAAAATTTAATAAATCTCATTCATAAATATGCTCTTCAATAATAATAATAATACAAAAATTAGAAAAGCAAATATGAAAACAAACACTGCGAAAAACTGAAATTATGGGACATAATTTTATTCAAAACTATATGAAGACAATATTGAAAGTAATAATAATTGAAAATATTTTCAAGAAGAAATTAAGATATTTCCAGATGCGTCTGAAATATTTGGTATAAATAAAAATATATACATTTCAGGTAGGAAAAGTGACTAGTAATTAGGTAATTGTGTTACTTATGGCAATCGAGCAAATTGCTAGTAAAAAAATCGATTTCCAGGCTAAAATTAGTTTTTGTTCAGCTTTGACAGTAAATTACAGGAAATTCATAATAATTACAAATATGACATTGAAAAGCATTAATTGTGTTTCTAATGACTAATTATACTTTTTAATTTAATTATTTAAAAAAATCGTTTTAAATATATCTGAAAGTGACTTATAAACCTTTAGTTAGAATCGCCGGTGTACATCCTAAAAGTTCTCTGTTCGAGTCCCAGATCCAACACAGGATTTTGAGGTCTCTTTCAGCGCATTTTTCAGTGCTTCTGGATTCCTAAAAAACAGTCTTAAAGAGGTTAGTTATCAATGGGCAACAGTTCAAAACAAGTGTCCGTTTGGATAGATTGTAAATATCGTTGCAAAGTATACAAAAAATAATATAAGTATACCCTTTTGAAATTCATCTTAAATATTATATGTTTACTGTATCTTCGTTATGAGCGACATACGGCGTAAATATCTGTCAGACGTATCAACCTAATATAAACTAAGCGTTCTGGTGTTTGTAATTCTAGTTGATAGTAGTCATTCGTTATAATGGATTTTGATGTCAGTGAAACTAAACGGACAGTAGCATAAGCACACTCGGCGCCAAATTAAATAAATTAATGTTACTAGATTTAGCAAGTAAATCCAATATCTTCGAGCCATCTGAATAACTACGTCTATTTGCTGCAGGACAATCAGTGCATGAGGATCAAGATCCTGGGAGACTGCTACTACTGCGTTTCCGGCCTTCCCGTATCTCGGCCTAATCACGCCTACAACTGCGTCAACATGGGCCTGCAGATGATCGAAGCCATTAGGTGAGAGTCCTCTTCTAAGCTTCCTCAAAGTCGTCGTCGTCGTCGTCGCCGCCGTTTAATGCACCCCTCTGATTCTCTTTTTCCCTCCATCTTCCACTCCGAATCTCAATTAAGTTTCCTTTAATTGGATCCTTTTGATATTGAAAAGGTAGCGAGCTCTTTCAAAGCGCTTCCCCGCTCCCTCCCTCAATGTATTTAATTCATTCAGCTCAGATTCGGAATCTATTAGTGAGTGAATGTTTTCGATGCAGCCGCATTCAAAATGCCGACTTACCTCTCACTGCATTTTATTATATCAAAAATCAAGCGCTGCGAATGAAACGTATTTGATGGATGTTACTTTTCTCCACGTTTTCTTTTTGCACATAATTTAATAAAATGAAAAGCATGAACTCACTTTTCCCGACCTGATTTATTATTTCTTCCGCTCCGGCAGACTTTCTCTCTGCTTCGCATCGTTCCAATTTCCGTCCCCTTTTTTTTGTATGTCCTTCAGTCTCGATTCGTCTGACGATGACTATATATTCGTATGCAAATGTTTTAAAGGTTTGTGCGTGAAGCGACTGGCTTTAATGTGGACATGAGGATTGGAATTCATACTGGTAACGTTCTTTGCGGCGTCCTGGGACTCCGCAAGTGGCAGTTTGACGTCTGGAGTGACGACGTCACGCTCGCCAATCACATGGAATCTGGTGGAATCGCCGGGTAAGTGAACCATACTCGTACATCTGTCACCATTCCTGTCTTCAAATTGAATTCATACATCTATTTAATTGTTGATTCCTAACATTAAATCACCCTATAATTTATCAAAAATGGTTGATAATTGTAATTGGAATTAATGATCAAATTGACAAATTTGTCAAATGGGCTCCCTGAAAAACATAGTTTCATATTTCTTAATTTTGAGTTCCTTTTTTAACACTAGAACCAGCACTCATAACAATACATTTGGTTTTACAATTTCATTTAAAAATTTTCTTTTGCATTGTTCTTATTACTTTTGCAGCAACAACTGAAGGTGTAATATAATTAATTTCATGTTTATTTCATCTTAACGAAAAAATACAATTACTATTCACAGTTCTTAAACCAATGGTAATTACCAAAATAAATTGCCAAGAATTTCATTTAAATATACTCAATCAAATTCGTTTTTCAGAAACATGTTAAACCACATACATTTTTTGTTAGTCTAAAAGTAGTAGTGTTATTATGAACGGTGAGCTAAGTGTAAATCTTGCACTAAATCAGAAGCTTCTCGAGTTTTGTGCGAAATAAATAAGTTTTTATTGGTATTTTGTCTGCAACTAGATTTTTAATAATAAAAACGCAGTAGTACTTCATCAGATAGCAAAGTGTTAACAAAAACACGTTTTATCAATACTACTTGTACTTACTTCGGCAATACATACCTCGCTTTACGGCCTTGATACGTTCCACGAAACTTGGCCGCAAAGCGAAAAGCCGTATAAGGAATCAATTATTGCGCTTGCGATAGATTGGCAACATGTAGATAGATCGACATCTTTTGCCGTTATAGCGAAACATTTTAGGCCGTAAATCGAAAACGTGCCTTAACTGAAGAGGGCCGTTATAGAGAAATGCCGTATAAAGAGCGGCCTTATAGCTAGGTATGAGTGTACTAAATCAATTCTAATTGATGTCATTACGTTATATTTGTAAGCAATATAAACTATAACACCGAAATACTTAATTGCATAATTAGATAGATTTATTGACGTTTTGTCAATCTAAACATGCAATATCTTGTACGGAATCAGAAGTTTCTCGAGATTTGTGCAAAATAAGGACCCTAATAATGCAAGCATTTACATTGACATTTTGTATGCAACTGTTACCAGATTTTGAACAATAAAAACACAGTAACACGAAAATAGACAGTAAATTGTTAATAAACACACATAACTCATTATTGTACAATTATACAAGTTGGCGTTAACATATATTGATGTACATATACGTATAACATATAAATAAAAACAAATTTTTCAAGTAGATATAAATTTCAGTTTTCAGTAACAAATGAAATTATGTACGGACAGATATAATGTTATTGTTAATTTCAGATACTGTTGATGCTTTTCTTTAAGATAATTACAATTTAACATTGAATACAAACATATATGTACATTTCGAATATGAAGAGAATGGTTATTGGAATTTATTTCGCATGAAATTAAATTATGCTCAAAGGTTTATACGATGCAATGCCGTATATTGCGCAGGTTTCTGACCCAATTGCAGCCCCGGCACTAATGATGTTGGATACGAAACGACATGCATGGGATAAATGACACGATCCGGGTGCATTTCGCAATGCATATCATCCAGACAAATTAATGCTCATACGCTAATGCAAAAGTAATTAATATTAACGGCACCATTATCTTACATATACAGGTAGACCTCGGTTTACGCCGACTCAATTTACGCTGATTCACAATAACGCTGCTGTGCGTGTAATTCCCCGATTCTGCCTTTGCTAGACTGATTTTCGTTCAACAATTAAAGATGGATCATCAGCAAAACATACGAAATCCGAACTTTGAAATTTAATTTGTTTTTCACAAGATGTAAATATGGCCTCATTTTACGCCGATTCGATTTACGCCAGTTTTTGTATCAACGGCTGCCTTTCTTGCTATCACATTCTTTCAATGTAAATTTTGTTGGAAAAGGAAATTATTTATTTCTGAGAATGTAATGAAATATCTTCATCTTTCTTGGAAGTCACATGCAGATAAATTTTGTTTTTTTTTAATGAACTGTATTCGTTTAATTTAATGTTCAACTTTGTTTCTATTTTTGTTTCAGGCGAGTTCACATAACGAAGGCAACTCTCCTTCAATTAGGGGACCGTTTCGAGGTCGAGCCCGGAGATGGCATCTCGCGCGAAGGATATTTGTCCGATCACAAGATCGAAACTTACCTCATAGTCCCACCAAAGGTGAGTCAACATCAGCGAAACTGCGTCAAAATTGGATTAGTAATAGGATTTTTCTATTCCATCCTCAATATCATCAATGCAAACTACGATTCGATTTTCCTCGACATCTGTAAATACACGCTCTGTTGCACAATGTAATATGTACTGCATATCTAGTTTATATTGATGCTTTTTTTGATATAAACATAACTGTTTTACATTAAAAACTTGTTACTTGATATTTATACACTCCATTTTTAAGCTGATTAACAGTTACAGCCTTCAACTGGGTCTTGGTACGTAATGAGATCCTGGCTTGGCTAGGATTTGATTCAGTATTTCTAAAATTCTTGCAAATATCAAAATTAATTAACCTATTTTTTATGCAACTTGTCATATACTTCATTGTATATTTGGGATATATCTATTCTCCATGGCAACCAAAATTTGTTTAGAAAGTCACAACATATGTTACGAATACTATATACTAATCTTAATACTAGTACTAAGTAAAGAGTATCTTTCATTAGATATTAATCTTATTCTCGATACATATATTCAAACGGTCCAAAATATTTAGGCAAATATTGAATCCAAATACTGTCAGGAAGTTCGAAAATCGTTGGAAGCATTCCAAGTGGGTGGATTGTATTTTAATGAAAGCGAGTGGTGTGCGCTGTGTATGCGAATAATGTATTGCATAATTTGAATATTCAATGGGGATCGGTGTACGGTGGGAAAGTTGTGCGCTCCAAATTACCCAACTTGTTCACGCGAAACAATAACGGATGCGTCTCCATGGATCAATGTGTCTTTCTTACGGAGCAGCAGCACGTATGCAGAGGTAGAAGCAAGTTTCTGGGCCGCCTTACAAAATATTATGTATTTATGGCTGCCCGTCGTAAATTACGACCGCTTTTTGCAACACCCAAAATTAATTATTCAAGTGCGGTGTTACGCAACGAAGGGGGACGCCCACTATTCATTTTTGTTTTGTTTTTTAAGTGTTGCCAACTATAGAGGTTTTCTTTTAACCCTTCACGTCAAGTAGCTGCTACTATAGTATTTTTGTTTTTATTTTTTGATATATAGCCTAAGAATAGATACTTTTAGAGGATATTCAAATCATTGTGTTGATGCTCCTCTGCTGTACCTAAGGACTTCATTGGACTTGTATTGCATGTAGAGTTTTTTTAAATGTTTTTCTTAAACTTTTGCATATTCTTCTAGTTTTTTATGTTTTCCGGCAATTTATTGTATTCCTTCACTTCCCTTTCAAGGATACTCTTATTTCTTTAAAGTTAACACATTGACAGACACTTGCGGTTATAGCCGTCAAAGTGAAATTCACTATGTGGTATGACAGCAATAGCCGCCAAAACGAAACGTCGTTTTTAGACACTACGGTTATAGCAGCACAAATGTGCATTTACCGGCGTACAAGTAGAAGCCTAGTATCATGTTTTGGCAACAATTTTTTAAGTTGAATTTAGTTTTTTACCTGTTACCCGACTTGCAGCTTCAGTATGCACCTGGTTGTGAAACATATAGTGTCAATTTTCGAACTTCACTTTAAGTCACTTATTCCTACTGTGCGTCAACGTGTTAATATATTAATACGACAATCTCTATCACTGTTTTTCTCAACAAAATCAACTTGATGTACAACTTCTAAAGCCATTTTCAATAAATTCTCCATTAATAAATGTTTAACGTTCTAATGTTTACTAAGCAAATATTGTAAATTAGTCATTTAGTCATTTGCATGTTTTTTTAATGGCAACTTAATGACAAGTTAGGTCATCAGCCATTGAAAAATTGAAAGGTAGGTAAAAAGGATGGACAACGCATATGTTTAGCAATAGGTGTAGTTTAAATTGGAAATATACAGTTGTGAAAAGACCAAATGTGACTAGATGCATATGAGTTTAAAATGTTTAATATGAAATAAAATTTAAAAAAAATAACTTATAGAAACTTATAAAACTGTATTGTAACTCTATTGCACGACGGTTTATGCTTATTTCTTATGTACGAAATCGTGTTGTTTAGTATCGTGTTATAGGTGGATTTCCTGTACAAATAAAAGGGCTATAAACGATATCAATACAATAACAATTGAAGAAATCATTAAGATAATTCATTAATAAACAAGTAATTGATATGGTACTTGTCAAGTATCAAATGCACAGTTGTCATCAAGATGAGTAACAAATGTTGACTGTGACCCAGATTGAAATTCCGCCTAATCTAATTGGGGCCATCGGTTTACATTGATAATTGAGTTCTCGGAGTGACGTCGTTTGTGGGGAAATTTCGAATCGAATTATTATGCATTTCGGAAATCGATAGTCCTTTAACGACGGAAAAGGGGACGAACGTCGTCGAACCGTGATGGTTTCCTATCGAATTTCCGGATATAAATGAATCTCGTCGTTGGAACAAACGAGTTTGATTGACTTTCTGTTTTTTTTCTTATAACAATAATTTAGTTACCTGATGAAACAATACATATCAGCGGAAACAAATGGAACAATTACAAATGGCAAATACAAAATAGAAAAAAACTGAAGATTGAAGTAAAACATATTTTTTGGAAATATCTATAGTCATAATAAAAACGATCAATCAAAACTAAAATTTTACGTTTTCAGAAAGAAAGCAACCCATTGTAGAATATACAAAAAAAAGAGGCGAAAAATTAAAAAAAAAACACAATAATTAATTAGACTTTACAATAGTTAATGGACGAATTTAACCAAAATACTTAAGTGGACAGGAATTGAACTTGCAATTGATTGAAAAGAGATTTCTATTGATTGTAATCAACTACAGTTGTTGATGAATAAAAAATTATCAACAATTTCTTAACTTATATCTAATATCATTATACAGAAAATAAACTTACAGAATGAAACATTGGGAATGTATCAACTGGAAGTCGTTGGATGGACTTATTCACACGGAATATTTTGAATCTATATGATTGTTGAATATTAGAAATACTAAACGATCGAAGATTTATAAGAATGCTGCTTTTCATCACAGTATTTTCTTCCACACAATTATCATTTTCTGGGATCGTTCTCAAATTTGTATGTATTTCTGACTCTAATGTTCTTTTCTCTTATAAATAAGTTGTAAACTAACGAAAAACACACTGAAAAGTTACAGTTCTTAAAGCAATGTTAATTACCAGATTGTGATAAATCTTGCCAAGAATTTCATTCATATTTAAAATGAACACCAAATATACTAAAGCAAATGTGTTATTCCGAAAAATAGCAATCATTTCTAGTCAACAAATTCTAACTATATAGAATGAAATAAATGGTCACGTTAACCACAGCCAACGACTATAGACCACATGTTGCTACTTTTTGCTGTTCTAGACTAAATGTTATAGGTTTGAAAGTAGACAATAATTGTATGTTTTTCATTGCAGAAGATCTCCGATGCTGACGGGCAGAATGGTAATGTCAAGGTGCATCTGTCTACGATATCGGAGAGGAACAACAGTCTCGGCGGTGGCGGCGGCTCGGAATCTGGAGGAGGAGGAGGAAGTATCTGTGGAGGCATCGGTCTAGCCACCCCAGGCGGTGCGCCCTCTCGATGCAGACCATCCAGCAAGATGACGAAGTATGTGGAATGCTGGGGGGCGGACAAACCGTTCGCCAACATCGCCGAGTCAACATTGGCCAAAAATATTGAACTTACCGTAAGTCAAACACACTTTACCTGCCGAAAGCGGCGACCACAGTCTCCAGACACGTTTGAACCCAATCCGAAAATCAAATGTTTATTTGCAGTCCGATTCGTACCAGCAGGTAAAGCGAGTTGAAAAAGTAAACAATTTCTTCTTTATTATTAAACCCATCGCTAATTACCTAACATCGTGTTCTCAATTGCAAAACTTTTACTAATTAATGTTTTTTTCCAACAACAACTACATGAAAAAAAATACAAACTAAAACAATGCAAATACGCAGAAGAGAAAAACAAAACACAATTGCCATTGCTGCAAAGTGCTATAGACCATAGGTCTTTCTACCCTGAAAAATATTATTTCTTCATAGTTTATTGACGACATTCACATATAACATTCTTTATAATAAAAGTACAAGAATGTTTACAATATATGTGGTGATATTATACACAAAAAATCACTTATTACATACAAATGGTATGGTATGTTCAAATTTACTCGTATTAATTTACAAAATTGTACGTTTTTTATTATAAAATAGTTAATCAGATCGCAAATAGGTAATATTTGAAGCATGAGCTAAAACTAAAGTACATCGCGTTTCGAACGGGACATTCAAGTTTTTCGATAACCAGTCCCGTAGTCCCAAACATGTTGATAGAATTGAATGTTTCAACTGGAAATTCGTTATTGAAACATTTCCACACCAATAATTTGAATCATACGAATTTGCATATAATTGTTGAATATATTTTATGTTTACCCAAAATTAATACCCAAAGAATAGGGTACTTTTCTATGATAAATTATGGACTAAAATAATACGGTTATAAATCACAGTTCTCTTAATTACCAAAGTAAATTAACAAGAATTTCATTTAAATTCAAATGAAATATACTTAATCAAATGTGTAAGACCACATAAATTCTTATTTTCATGTGTTAATTCCAGTAACTATAAAGAAATATGCGTTTTCTTGTCCCGTTCTTAGTAATAAAAATATATAGTCTTATTAGCTATTTATTAATAATTTTCTAACAGATTATAATTATTAAACGATATTACGAAGTTTCTTTTATAATACGTTGCAACTAAAGTTTTCTTTTTTTAGTTTGGTTTTGCGCTAATGGCTAACGTTTGCTGGCAGTGATATTGCATGATCAATGATGTATGTACTAAATGTAATTTATCTCCCCAATAGAGTTTAGCGATGATCGAGTCGAATCTGCTGCCGGTGAGGAGTACGTGTTTCGCATGGTAGTAAGTTTGGCACGGTGTGTGTGTGCAAAGGTGGACGTCCAATTTCACGGTTGATCTTCTTCCATCAGCAGGAAATGGAGTAGCGAAGATCTGCATCCGGCGCTGCTGTGGTTTCGTAGCAGCCGACACGAGGACGAGTATCGAGGACAACCGGATCCGGAGTTCCGTTATTATATGGCCTGCTCCGGTGCAATATTCCTTTCGATCCTGATCATGCAGGTCACCACAATTCCAAAGTAAGTACCATCGTTACAATGAACGTCGTCAGCGCTATTCTTAGGATTTTGAGACTCCGCATACAAATTGTTATGTCCCAGGATGGTTTTAGGAACACAGTGGAAGATTTCTTGATTGTTGTTGGATGTGGAGCCTTATTGGGAATTTTGAGTAAATTCGATTGGTATAACAATAACTTTATTCTCAAATGGTTAAGTGGTACTCTTCTAAAACTATGTTCTTCTTTGGATCCTCATCTAAGACTATTGCTTATTCCTTGGATCCCTAATTAAGACTGTTCTTTATTCTTCGGGTTCCCAATTAAGACTGATTCTAAATACGTATTACAAATATAAGATCAACTATGTTATAGAGGGTGGGAGTTGTGATTTGGCGAGGAGGCCTTCATTTATAAACTGCTAATTATGCATTCCTGTGGGAACGGTCCGTTGGTCGGAGTCGGTACGTGCTACAATTCATCTACTCTGCGTCTTCTGGTGATAAGTCTTATCTGCAGGTGCCTATGCGTATGGGAATATCCGGTACGGTTTAAACATAATAATAAGAATAATGGTTGGACACAACAAAATATCCAATTCCAATAAATAAGTAAAAACGAAACAAGAATAATTCTCGTCTAAATATCAACACTTTATTATAATATAAACTGTTGTAATTGTTAGCGTTACACTAGACACTTGCCTAGGACCTTTGAATCATGTGAGCTTCTCAACCAGTAGCCATCTCTACAAGATGCTTCTATTTTACCCGAAAACATTTGATTTCTTCAATAAAGAATAATAATTTTCATTATTCCACAAATATTGGGCAAAATCTGCAAATTTGTTTATCGAATGAGCTTAAACATCTGTTTTTAGCTTAGATTTTTGGAATTTGGAACAGATTTGGGAATCCCCCTAATTAGTGGGCCCCACGGCACTAATCATCATCATCGTTTCTTATAAGTAAGATGTATTTATTAGTATGTTTCACCTCCCACGAAACCGATTAAATATGCAAATATTCTTCTCGCAACTTCATTTGCATGCAAAGGAGAGCGAGCGACTCTTCCCTCCTTTTTATTATGCAATTCTTTCTTGGTTCCTCGGTTTGCAATTTATATATATATATACATAAATGTGTATATTTTTAGAAGGTTAAACGCCCATAATTTACGTCCTCAATTTGCATGAAATTAACTAATCCCATTACGTCGGGGGGTTCCATTAATCCTTTGTTTTATTCCGAGCGAACTTAATTGAATCACTTAATTATTTAAATAATATAGACTGAAACTGGTCAATTTACATGCTCCTCCCTACATTAAGGATCTAATCATCTGAACACTGCTAAAGTGCGACACATATCAATTAGTTCAAACCATTGCTAATACTCGTAAACTTTTTAGTGAAAATTAAACTTTGTGCAAAAAATAGTTGCATCTGAGCGGACAACTGATGAAACAGTTGTTATGTCCCAGGATGGTTTTAGGAACACAGTGGAAGATTTCTTGATTGTTGTTGTATGTGGAGCCTTATTGGGAATTTTGAGTAAATTCGATTGGTTTAACAATAACTTTATTCTCAAATGGTTATGTGCTACCTTTCTAAAACTATGTTCTTCTTTGGATCCTCAACTAAGACTATTGTTTATTCCTCGGATCTTCTAAGACTAAGACTGTTCTTTATTCTTCGGGTTCCCAATTAAGACTAACTCTAAATACGTATTACAAATATAAGATCAATTAATTATAATATAATTATATAATAATTAGAATAATGGTTGGACACAACACAGTAAAAAGCATATTTGATTCACCAGCAAATCGTGAATTAACCAATACTGTTAATATCTCAAACCCAACGTCATGATGTATAGCAATGAAGAAACAGATACAAAATCTTAATAAATCTTTTGAATTAGTAAAAAAAATGAATTTTCCATTATAGGCATTGATTCAAACATTCAACGAATCCTAAAATCTCATCAATATTTAGTAAGAATTTTTTTTTTAGAAAAACTCATCCAAAAAAGTTAACATTTGCAACGAAAATGAAGACAAAGTGTTAAATATTTTAAGTGATGAAGATGATAAGTTTATGGCAATTACGAAGAAAAGTTTTGAATTTCAGTATCGATAGTGACATCGAATAAAACTTACATCTATTTTCTGGAAAGTCTTACTTTTTTGTAAAGTTATGTAAAACTTATATGTACATATGTATTTTGAAGACTTTAGCTAGCTTTTATTTCCAATATTTTTCATTTTGTATTGACAGATTCAATTTACATATAAATCAAATCCACATGGATCGGTATTCACTTAAAATGAGGGCAGAGTTTTAGTATTAAAAAGACTCGTTGAAAATTATTAGTTTTTTATTTATTATTAATAATTCTGTAGTAAACTTTCATAAAACAAAGTGATGGGTTTCAGATGAAATCTCGCCACGTAAAGTGAATGTTATTTAACTTCTTTTTGTATGTCACTTCTGTTGGTTTTCTGATTTTCTAGAGTGGTTTAACATTTGCTTTGCAGGAGTCTGGTGCTGTATGGGACTCTGGCGCCCACATTGATCGTGCTGATAGTGTTCGTATATTTAACTTGGTTGGATGGATGCTGCGGTCCAGAGCAGTCATCCGAAACGCCCATGAACAATCTAGGCGGATGCTCTCCTCCGGGACAAATTGTGGCCGAGAGCCGTTGCCTGCGCGTCGCAATTTTCCTCCTATCCGTCATCCTCATCTCTACGTGCACGGTCATCTCTCTGGTAAATTAAATAAACTGAGATGAAAGGGATTCTTCTTCACAGAGAATATGTTTCAGGTCGACTACAATCCTACGAGCTCGGAAATTGTTGGAAATTCGACGTCGACGGAAGAGGATGTAGAGAGTCCCGTCATTGAATACGTCCCGGTAAATAGACATGCATTAAACAAACGTAATATGCTTATTGATACTGATTATCTCTGCGTGCAGACGTACCTCTACAGCTCCGCTTTGAGTCTGGCTGCAATTTCGGTGTTCCTTCGGATGGGATTCCTTCTGAAGCTCGTGTTGATGGTAGCTACTGCCACCTGTCATATCAGCATCTACAGTTACCTGGAGTTCTTCCAGGACTACCACGACGCCCACGACGATGAGTAAATCCTCTCATATATCTATTTCTTGAATATTTTGATTTCTGAACGTGAACTACTTTTAATTAGATTCCCTGGTCTTCCATTCGAGGTGAAAAGTGCCATGGTTCTCAGCGTCGCCGTCATCCTCTTCCACATCTTGGATCGTCAAATTGAGTTCACTTCTCGCACTGATTACCTTTGGAAAGCGAAGCTTAAAGTCGAACAGGAGGAAGTAGAGACCATGAGAGGAATCAATAAGGTAATATAGTCAAATATTAGTAAATACAACTCTTAGAAACGAAATTTGCCACAAGTTGAACTGGGAATTTACTGATCTGTTTTGAAACTGTTGTTCTTTTACAGTATTATTCTCCCTTTCATTGTACTGATCTATACTTTGTTGTTTTTTCATGTTCCGCTCAAACATGCTCAATTTTTCAAGTTCTGTTCTTGACTTTCAGGGAACATTTAACAACAAACATTTCCGATTAATGTAGAACTTATATATTCAGAGTATTGATGATTTAAATAATAATTCCTGATATAAATAACAATATTTTTATAATCTAATTCAGCAATTGATATGATTGTTAGATTCTTTTGGAAAATATCCTGCCGGCTCACGTGGCCGAACACTTCCTGGCGACTCGCGTCAACCAGGATTTGTATCACGAGCGGTATTCCTGCATAGCCGTGATGTTCGCCTCCATTCCAAACTACAAAGAGTTTTACGATGAGAGCGACGTGAACAAGCAGGGCCTCGAGTGCCTCAGGCTGCTCAACGAAATTATCTGCGAGTTCGATAAGGTACGTCCGAATTGCATATCAATGATCTTTCTTCAATCTCTCACATTCGTAGCTGCTGCTGAAACCCAAGTTCAGTTGCATCGAGAAGATCAAAACCATTGGCAGCACGTACATGCTGGCATCGGGGTTGAGGCCAGGCAAAGAGGACGACAACAATGTGAGTATTAATCAATTCTTAATGCTGTTTGATGCTGCAAATCCCTGGATATGAGTATATTTGTGTAGTATTTCATATCATACCTATTCACTAGTAATAATATCAATCTTTATTGGTCAGAAAAGTGACCAAAAAGGACCTAAATCTGTCTGTTTAATATAGTCTTGTCCTATAGCTGAACAAATGCCTCCAATTCTCTAATGATACATTTATCTCTAAAATTAAGAATCAATTCAACTAAACTCATTAGAAAATTGTTCTATATATTCTGCTGAAGTATATTTATTTCAACCCTAATGAAAAGATATTTTAAGACGTTTGGTATATCAAGTAACAATTACAATTAATTTGTAAATTAGTACGTTTTATAAAATGAATGAATGTGTGCTTCATATAAAACATCGGGTAAGGAAAACAAATATGTAAATATTGAATGAAGTAGATGGCAAATGAAAGCACGCATGGCCCAATGTACGATCAATTTTTAATTTCAGTGCGAAACAACGCAAACCCCTATTAATCGTGTTTTTGTTCTTGTCTTTCCACCCAAATATAATTAACTCTTGTCTGTTCCACCTGTCCTTCCCGCACCCTAGGATAACTCTAAGGTAAAGATACATTAATATCCTAATTAAACATGCATTTTGTACATATAATTCTGAATAAATGAGTTGATAAAAGGAAGCGTCGTATTCCATGCTGATACACTTATTTGCTTCATTTGACATAGGATACGAGCAGGAAAGAGGAGCACATCATAGTGACGTTGGTCGAGTTTGCGGTCGCTTTGATGTCCACTCTCGAGCAGATAAACAGAGATTCTTTTCAACGTTTCAAGCTGCGAGTCGGTAATGTTTTGAAGCATACCCCGAATACTCGCATCCGACATAACAGCATTTCTCTTTCTTTCTCTAAGGCCTCAACCATGGACCGGTCATAGCGGGGGTGGTTGGAGCGCAGAAGCCCCAATACGATATCTGGGGAAACACGGTGAACGTCGCTTCGCGGATGGACTCTTGCGGAATCATGGGAAGGATCCAAGTGACCGAATTCACGGCCAAAATACTGATGAACGCAGGATACGAGTGCGAGTGCAGAGGTCCGACCTACGTCAAGGGCAAGGGCACGCTGACGACGTACTTCGTGAAGACGCAGTTCGACGACAGGCAATGAGATGGATGGAGGCCGATGGACACTATGTGATAAGGTTGTGATTTGTATAGAACGATCTGCCTCCCACTCCCAAACAAAGGATGCGAAACACCAAAAAAAAACGATTATTTATTTATGTAGTGTACGTTTAATCTCTGTGTCTCTCTCTCTATATATATATCTGTACCTCGATGTCTAAGAAAATACATGTTGGATGTTCTATGTGATCTCATTTACATATGTAAATTAATCTTATATACAAATGTAACACGTTGCTAATCCTACGTATTTCAATCGATTTCGTTTCTTTGAAGAAGCAAGGAAGCGATGCGATGATTTTGGGGGGAGTACTCTGTCAAATTATTAAATTGTTCTTAGTAAGCTGACTGTCAATAAAGTGCAACAACAACAACAAATATATGTAATTCAAGTGTCAGGAGATATTTTCGTATTTACATTTTATAATTTAAAAGCTAAATATATACAAGTATATATAAATACTATAGTTAGAGAAATAACTTATTACATGTAACAACTGTATATAGGAATATACATAAATAAATTGGTATGTAATATAAACAAATCCTATTCTATTCCAGTTCACATCGTTACTTTCAATAGAAATTTGATGTGTAATTCAAGATGAAAGTAAGTACATTATTAAGTTTCCTATGTAAAATACAATATTTTAATATTAATAATATTTATTGCAACAAGACCACAAAAAAAATAAACCAAAACTAATGAAAAGACAAAGAAAAGAAAATATATTGTTTTTTCTTTTACTGCTTTCACTTTCAAGTTTAACAGTTAATTAGATAAAAGCTCTCTAACTATTTACGTAGCATAATATTAAGATAATTGTAACTTTAAACAGAGAAGTAAAGAATTTATAAATTAGTATGTAACCTAAAACTCCTGTTTCAAATCCTCAATTTATTGTAAATTTACTTTACTATAACAGATTACATCATTGTTTTTCAATCGACATTTTATTGTTAATTTAACACTCAAAGTAAGTACTGTATTCGTTTTCTAATGTAAAATAGAATATTTCATTTTTCAAGTTTAACTGTTTTAAATTAAATAAAAACTTTAAGCCAAAAATTTGTCACTATTCACGTAACATAATATTAAGCTAATTTTAACTGTAAATGGAGTAGTTAAGAATTAGTTATTTGATAATTAAGTCATAAAATTGACTTAAAATCACTATTTCAAATTCTCAATTAATTGTAAATTTCATTTAAATTACAGATTACACCAATATCTTTCAATAAACCTCTCTTTTATTTATAATTTAACAGTTAAAGTAAGTACTTTGATCAAAAGATTAAGTTAAAAATCTCACTTTCTATTCGTTAAGATAAGGACGGAAATACTTATTGTTATTAGACCTTTGTATGAGTTGATTTTTTCATATTTTCTTAATTATTGTATTAATATCTTTTTTAACTTGACTTATAATGAAACAATAATTGATAATTTTCACTTTAAATAGAAAAAAAATCAAGAAAATGAATTGAATTTGTCATAAAAGGAGCGTATAGTCATTTTTTATATCAAACTTAGACGAATTTTCATTCAACATTCACATATTGTATAAGATACTAGAGAATATCAATAAAAAGTTAAATACGAAATCGAAAAAGTTAAATAAAACCACGCATTTTTAAAGCACAGATTTAGTAAAAAGAAATGTTTAAAGAAATACAAATTGTATTGTTATTGAATGATTGGATTTTTTATTCTGTACACTTTTTCGTGTAGATATTTTAGATTAGGGTTTCCCAAACTATGTTCTGCAGAATGTAGGTGTTTGATAAAAACGTGTAATTGTGTAATTAATTTGCATTATTAAAACAATCAATGTTGTTTAATTTTTATTCAGTATTTGTTATTTACATACTCTACAAAATGGATTTCGCGAAAATTTCAGGATTTTTCGAAGCGTTTCGTTACAGGAAAAGTTTGGGAAATCCTGTATTAGGCAATCATAAGCCATTGATTAATAGCTTATTAGTTAGGCAGAAGGTGATTGAAAATAAAGGATATGTTTTATATAACAAAAATAGATTATATTAAATGTACCAATATAATTAAGCTACAGTAAAAAAAATGATATAACGTTACAAATAATAAGTTAAGGATATTTATAAGTATGTACAAGTAATAGTGCATGTTCTATGAATTTGGTGATTTCTTCGGGGGCGCCTTCACTTTCGTCCTCTTGTATCGTGGCAGTGGCAGAGGCAGCGTCGTCGACGGCTCCACTTTGCTCGACTTCTCCGGAGTCTTGTACCGGTGCTCGATGGGCTTCATCGGACTGATGTTCTTCAGCTCAAGACCACCGTCGAACACGTCGCAGAACTCGCTGTCGAACTCGGACGTCGAGAACTGATTCTCGGACAGCAAGTGCTCAACGGAAGGCACGTTCACGATGTTCTCCACGTAGCTGTAGTCCCTAGTCGGATTGAAGCAGACGCCCAAACTCGAGTTGTCCTGCACGATCTCCTCGTCCAGGATGATCGGATCGCCGATCTGAATGTCCGAGCTGATCACCATCTCCGGGATCTCCTGGATTTCCAGTTTAGGCTTAATGTAAGTATGATCCAACGACACGTCATCCATCTCCCTGCACGTGTCCTTCTCCTCGCGCTCGCCCTCGTCCACAGCCTCATCCTCCTCCTGCTCTTCCTCTTCGTCATCCCTGATACCGTCTTCCTCCTCCTCTTCGTCCTCGTCCTTCTCCGGCTCTTTGCCAGGCGCGAAATTCATGCTGATCCTCTCGATAATCTTCAAACTATCCACTGTCTTCTGACTTTCGGTAATCTCTTCAGGTACTTTATCTTGCATAAAATCTGTAGCATAAACTAAACTATCTTTAACACACGGCAAGCTTTCGAAACCGTACAGTTTCGGCTCGTAATCGAAGACCTGCGACTGGGAAGGATTGACGCATTTCAGCGAATCACCGAACGATAGATCGCCGAATAATTTGCGATTCCTCTGAGACTTGATATCGTCTACTTCCTCTTCATCGTCGTCGCCAATGAAATCGGCGTACGTCTGAAAGTATTTATCAAAGGACAACTGTTGCGTCACTCCACTGCTGGAGCTCATCTGATCTTTGTCGAGTGCAGCCCGAGAATTTTCATTACTCTTGACCAGCGTTATCAGCATGCTTTCTGTGTACGACTTTAACGTTTCCAATCCTTTCCCACTTTCCTCGGTCTTTTTATTGCTATTCGAATTCTTGGAAACTTCTTTTTCAGGCGGTTTACTAGTCGACTCCATGCAAGAATCCGTTTCCTCCACTTTAATTCCAGTAAGCCCACAAGCGTCTTCGGCCGCTGCTATTGAATTAAAATAATCTTCTGTTTGTTTCTCGATGCTTTCGCAGATCGGCTCCTCCTTAACATCGTCGATCTGTGGAACACTGGGTGAAACTTCTAACATGTTGAGCTCATCTTCTGAAATCTCTGTTATGGTTCCCATAGATTTTGTTGTTGTCAAACAAGAAACTCCCGAATCGGATTCGATTTCTTCGCATCTAACATCCTTCAAATGATCTATTTCGATTGATCTCGATCTGCTCCTAAATGTCTCTTCCGACTTAACCTCCAATTGCATTGATTTCGGTGAATGGGTCTTAGAATACCGTTCTTTATTGTCCCACAATTTTTCAGAAAACGACGGGAAATCTTCCAATTTGTCGTACTTCCCTTTAATCTGCATCTCTCGTTGCATAAGAAGGTATTGATCCACATAAGATATCTTTTCATTCTTTGGGATTAATCCACTTGAACTTCCATAATCTTGCTTCACCAATTCCTTTGCATTCTCTGTTTCCGAAGTTAATAAGACTTTTGCAGCAACAGTTTCAACGATATCTTTGCTAGGTAACAGACTATCGAATGATTTAATGTCATTCGTTTTCAATTCAGTAGACGACGGCGATTTCTTCTTCGAACTTCTCGGCGAACTTTTTGCAAGTTTTTCAGCCTCTTTGTCCACGGATTTTCTTTTACTTTTAGTCCTTTCATCGCGCTTCTTTGTATCCCTAATGGATTTCTCCGGTTCCGCAGCTTTACTCGACGGTTTTTCCAAACTCCTCGATCTAGAATGTCTCTTATTCCCTTGATCCGGCACAACTGAACACTGAGACGATTCACTTCTATCACGTTTCTTGGACTTGCTCTCTGTATTTTCGATTTTATTTTTCTCACTTTTCTCGGTAATTGAATTAACTTGAGTAATGTTTTCATGTTGTGTCTTCTCCATATCATCTTTGCTTTTGACCACACTCGTTTTAACAGTTGTTGACGTTGCAGATTCTTTCAAACGATCCGAATCCTTTGATTTGTTATTGCTTGGATTTATCGAATCTCTGTCTTTGCTACTTCGTTTGCTCTCCGAAGATGTTTTCCTCGATTTGCTCTCGGCGCTCTTTAAATCCGATGATGATTTCCTCTTTAAACTTCTCGACGATTCTTTCTCCGTCTCTTTATCCACAGATTTTAGACTACTTTCAACGTGCCTCTTATCCTTCTTCAATTTTTCCAATTCTTTAACGTTACTTATCGATTTCTCTGAACTCACTGATCTAGAATGTCTTTTATGTTTTTCTTCCACAGCCTTTGTTGCATATTCTGGATGCGTAGATGATTCACTCCGTAATCGTTTACTATATTTTCTATCATCGATTTCTTTGGTTTTGCTATCGTGCTTCCTTTTGCTACTCGTACTTGAAGAACTTTTCTTTAATTTACTATCACTTTCATAAGAAGATTTCGTATTGGATTTGGTCTCTGAAGACTTTTCCCTTCGATTTCGACTAGTGTCCGATGATTTTTTCTCATCAACCCTCTTTAATATATTTGATTTATAACTTAATTCATCATTTTTAACTACCGGCTTCTCTACTATTGGTTCCCTCTTAGCGACATCTTTTCTATTATCAAAATGTGGAACAATTGGATGTTCGATTTTTGATGCTTCGAAGATTTCAGACTTTCTCTTCACTCCGGAAAACAGATTTTCGGGCTTCAGGATGTGCTCGATGCTCGGAACGTTTCTTTTTGTGCCCCAATAGCTCTGCACGTATGTCTTGTTTTTGTCGAAATACCTTTGCAACTCTTTCGGCATCTTGTTGGTATCTTGACTTTTCTGGGGACTGCTCTTCGATTGCTTTTCAAAGTCCGGTCGAAAATCGAGTTTCGCTTCTTTGGGAACATTTGATACTGGTTCATTCTTCACTTCGGGAATTAATTTCTTTACAATTTGTTGACGTGATTTATCCAAGCTTTTCTCAATGGAAACTTCTTTTTCAAACTCTACTTCTTTTACAAGTGTCGGCATCAATTGTTCATTTTCCTTCCGTGTAGATTTTCGTCCATTGACTTGATTTCTAAGATGCATACCTTCAGTATCAATTTGAATCATTTTCTTATCGTACTTTTTCTTGTCGAGTTTCCTATCTTTCCTAACTGTACGCATTTCATCTTCGCGCACCGTAGTCGATTCATTTTTCGTCTCGACTATCTGCTTTTCAATGGACACTTTTGGAGATTCAACTTTTATTGCACTGTTTACCACTAAATCATCATTTCGACTTTTCCTATTGCGTTTTCGATTATCAATTTTAATTTCTTTCTTAAGTTCCGGCATTAAATTGTCATCAGTTGATGGCCGAGATTTCTTCTGGTCCTTAATCATTTGCGTTTTCGTCGAATTATTTTTTAGAGCGTTATCATCCAAACTGTGTCTTATTTTCTTAACTATTTTCTCAATATTATTTTCACTATTTACAATAACATTTTCTTTCGTAAGTTCAGGCATCAAAACCGGAATTTGATTAACTTCTGCAGTAAAATTAACTTTTCCAGCTAAATCTTCAGATTTTGATTCATCCAATTTCTTAATGTCGTCTTTCGGATTTACTACATCTTTTTTCTGTATTTCTTCACTTGCCTGTTGTATTTCTGCGGGAAGATCTACCACCTCTTTGTGTGCAACTTCTTCGCATTCAATTTCAACTTCAACTTCGAAATTCACAAACTCAGAACCCATTATATTACTATCAATGATCGATGTTTCGCAGACATCAGGAACACACTTCTCAGTGGTTGTAGAGTCTTCCAATTTATGGTTTTCATCGACAAATTGATTTATTTCACTTCCATTGTTACTCTTCTCGATGACATTTAATGTCTCAGAAACAACGAGATTTTGCTCTTGTGCATCATCAACATACGATTGCCTCGATATATTTCCTTGAACAAAACATCCTGCAGATGTTGTCGTTCCAACAACACTTTCAGCAACATCTTCAATAACCAATTTTCTTACTTCATCAGAATTATCTTGTAATAGAGATTCATTAACCTTCGTTTTAATTTCCTCCACTTCAATCATCTTTTCTTGAACCTCAATTTCATCTTTTTCCGTTAACACCAACTCATCTTTTTTCGCTACTGCAATCTCCTCCACTTCTTTGACATCAACTTGATCTTTTTCTTTGAGCTCAATTTCGTCCATTTGTTTGACCTCAACTTCTTTTTCTTTAAACTCAGTTTCGTGTGTGTCCTTGACCTCTACTTTATCTGTTTCTTTAAACTGAATTTCATGCATTTCATTGACATCGACTTGAACTATTGCATTATGTTGAATTTCGTTCGTTTCTTTCAACTCTTTGACCTCAATTTGATCTTTCTCTTGAAACTTATTTTCGTCTATTTCTGTGACCTCAGCTTCTTTTACTTTAAGCTCAATATTGACTCTTTCTTGGACCTCAACTGTACATTTTTCTTCAAGTTTATGCTCGTCATTTTCTTTAAACTCAAAGTCTTCTTTGACTTCGATCGCCATTTCGTCCATTCCTTTGACTTCATCTTGATCTTTTTCTTTAAGCTCAATTCCATCCATTTCTTTGATATCAATTTGATCTTTTTCGTTGACCTCAATTTCCTTGACCACAATTTCACCCATTTCTTTGACCTCAATTTGATATTTTTCTTTAAATTGAATTTCATTCTTTTCCATGAACTCGACGTTTTCTTTTTCTGTTACTTCAGTTTCGTCCATTGCTTTGGATTCAACTAGATATTTTTCATTAAGCTCAATTTTTTTATTTTCTTTCACTTCAAGTTTACCTATTTCTGTAACTTGATCTTTTTCTTGTAACTTAATTTCATCATTTTCTTTGACTTCAACTTCATATTTTTCTTTTCTCTTCACTTGATTTGGATAAATATCAGAATATATGCATGGCTTAACAATATCCAAATTTCGTTCTTTAATAATATCGAACATATCAGAATCTACATTTGCTTGACTTTCAGATGATTGGCATTGAATTGGTAAATGATCGTCATATATTTCACCAACTTTATCACCGGAAATTTCTTCAGAATTGTTTATAATTTCGTCCACAACTTCATTAGATTTTATTGCAACTTCGACCTCTATATTTTCGATTAGACTATCATCAATTATTTCTGCAGTCGATACATTACTTTTTGTATCATTTAAAATCACTTTAGCAGAGTTATCAAAGTGTTCATTTTCTTCAATAATTTCTTTATCAAAATCAGTCGAACATTCTATCACATTTTCTGAAATATTCTCGGTATTTTCAGTAGACTCTTTCGATTCTTCAGTTTGCTTAATGTCTTCATTGAAAATGCTTAGAATCGGCGCATGGTCATGTTGTTCCATTATTTCGTTATTAGATATTTTTTCGTAAATAATAGCTTGTTGTTGTTCTTCGATGCTTCCAGGTTCTTCCATTGATTCGTTTTCTTTCAATTTGAAATCATCAACTTCTTTCAATACTTCAGAATTGGTTACTTCTACATCTTTTATCTTCGGCTCATTTTCAATTACTACATCGAATTTGGGTTGCTTATTTTCTTCTGAATATACTTCATGTTTTTCACTGACCAACGAAACATTTTCCACAGCAGTTTCGTCCATCACAATTTCTCCATCATTCAAATTCGAATTCAGCTTTTCGATATTCTGCGTGCATTCTGAAGGTGTTACATTAGTCGTCAGGATTTTGAGACTTTCGTTTTCGTTAAGTGTTTCCTCGAACATATCAACAGATTGATTCTTGGACTCAAGTTCTTGGATAGTTTTAACTTGTTCCAATTCTGTCGTGGATTTTTGTGATTCCACTACCGTTATTTTAGTAACACTTTCATCGAATTTCCTGTCGTCCACTGAAACCGCCGTATCTGCAAGCATTTCCAAATACGATTTGTTCAGTAATTCTTCTTCACTCAGTTCACTGGTATTTAGTATATCTGATATATTACCTAACGAAGTATCCAAATCAATTTCAGAATTGTCTGATAAACACTTGAGTTCACTTCGTTCTTGGGTCACAGGTACAACAAATACATCATCGCATCTTGTTTCTGGAATAATCGTTAACGTTTCTGGATTTGCTAAAATACGTTCCTTATTTACTGTTTCATTCACTACTTCTGTACAGACACTTTGTTGGGAACTCAAAGCTTGTACTGGTGCACTAATATCTTCGGTGATAATTTCTGAACTTTCCAAATTGATTTCGTCGGAAACCTCTTTAATTTTAACATCGTCGTTATTTTTCCTTGCTTTCTCCAAGATATCAATTTCGAGTCTCAACTTGTTACTCGACTGATCACTTTCAGTCAATTTCTCATTTACAATTGCTTTAACTTCTGGTTGTGACACTGCTTTGACGATCACCTCAATGGGAAGCTCTGAATGCTGATTGTGTATGGTAGGTTCCAATATTTTTAAATTGTGTTTTCTTTCATTATTTTCTTCTGGGTTGCTTCTATCTACTACGATCTCAGCTGAGGTAGTTCTGTCATTAGAATTTTCCAAGTCTGTGGGAATATCTATTGCTTTCGCATTGTTTTCCAGCTCTTCGGGAAGTAACGCAATTTTCACGATTATCTGAATTGGAAGATCCTGCTTCTTATTGCTGGTTTCTGGAATATTCGTGTCTTCTAAATTGCTTTGCGAATTCTCGCTTTGCACAACAGAAAGATCAGATTTCAGTGAAGGTTCGCTCAATTGAAGATTACTTGTCTTGTCGTATTCACTTATTGCTTTCGTGTTGTTCTGATTGGTTTCATTGTCTGCTGCATTTATATTCGCATTGTGATCATCCGTTAATTGTTTAAACTTTGATATTGCAGAATCATCAGAGTTTTCCGAGATATCGCTGTGTCTAGTACATTCCGTTGGAATAACGTCTGTAATTACAGTGTCTCTTTTCACGTTTGAGCAAATCAGTCCACTATTTGTACTATGGTTTTCACGGCCACCACCACCGAAGTGCCCACCGTCCTCTTTGGAGCTCGTAAAATGTCCATTGTTATTGCCTAAGGTAGGTTCATCACGAGCGTTTCTTCTATTATTATAACTATCTACACTACTCGAACTGTCGTACTCGTCGGTCCTCTCGTGTTTGATCACAGTTTCACTAAAAGACAACTCACTTTTGATTTGCACGTTTTTAACATCGTCCAAATCATCACCGGTCGCACTAATCCACGATCTCCTCTCGATCTTCGGTTCAGCGACGATTTCCTTCTTTATCGAAGCGCTCTTATTGTCCAGATGCACTTTGCTGTTTAATTTCGGTTGCTGCTTTTGCGGCCTCTCCAATTTCCGCCGTTTCCTGCGGAAAGTATTCCTCTCCTCCTTGATGTCCTGCAAAAGCAAGAAGACATATAACATCGGTTGGAAAGAATGAACAAGCGATAATTACCTGCTCGATTTCCAGATCGGAATCCTCGTAGCTTGAATCGTACTCTTGCGTGAGCACCTTCAGATGGGGGTTTATCCACACCTTCGAGAGCAACGCACGGCCGATCGTTAAGTTGTTGTTCCTATTTGCCCACAGCATTTCCTTCTCGGTCTTCCTAAAAAACATAAATTAATATTTTGAAAACAAACGATCTGAAATGACCGAAAGTCACGTACGTGATGAACTCCAGACAGAAGCTTCTCGTCAGTCGGTGCTCGTTCTTCGCGTTCACAACAACACTGAGGACTATATACTTCTGGACCTTCGGGCGATGCCTGAACATCTTGTGCAGTAATTCCAACACCCTCTGCTCCACCGGTCGTCGGTCCTTCATCAACTTAATCATCGAGTCGTGCTCCAGTGCCACGTACATCTCCAGGAACTCCATGAGCGAACTGGAGTAGGGAAATTTGCTGCATTTCTGAAAACACGTCCGGGTGAAGTGGCGAGTTAAATAAATCAATAATTGAAGTGCGCGCACAACAATTTATATATATTACCTGGTATATCGTCTGGTTGTAGTTGATTAGAAACTGCGTGATGCTCTGGATGTACTCCAGGAATTTCGTGCTCAGCCGATTGTCTGGGTACGTCCGGTTTATAATGCTAAACAAGAACAATAAAACGGTGTTATTTCATGTCGGACGATGAAATGAGAAAGCAAATTAGATATTTTCACGCATTTGTGAATAATAATAACATTTATTGCAACAATTACCAAAAACATATAATTCTATTGCTGCAAAAGACTATAGACTACACTAATACAAAAACTTAATATATTAGTAATAAAGAAATACAAAGAAAATAACATTTAATTCTATTGCTGCAAAGGGCTTTAGCAGCCCAACGCCGCATTTGTGATCGATAAAGACCATTCATTAACAAAAATATCACCTTTTCCTTGGCCACCTCATCTGCAACGGAATTGTATAAAGAAAATACAATATATATTTTCAATAACTATTCGCACAACACTGTCTTCTTTCCTGATGTTTCCTTAATGCTTTTATTTCTTCTGTCTTCATTTCAATCATTTCTCTTCGTACAACTTGCATTGAACAACAGGAATTACACAAACATTCGATTAATATAAATGTATAATCAAACATGTCCAAAAAGACAAATGATTTGTACATGTATAAAACACTAGTGTCTTACTATTTACAAACATGAGTGGTCGCATTTATAACAATATATAAAATTGATAATTAACATTCAGGAAATGTATAAAGTTAAAATTATTCCAATGAAGCAACATGAATATGTTTTTAGCTCAAATTTCGTGAAATCATTTCTTTCTTTCGTAAATTTATCTAAATACGAATTGCATTACAAACAAGAATTACATTAATATTAATACTATTTAATTCATAATTATTACTTTGTTCTTAAGTTCTGAAGAGGATCCATTCAAATTTCTCAAAACTTATAAACATATTTACAAATCTCTCTCTTTTTTTTAGACTTTTGTGTCACGTTGTTTAACTTCCTGTTGTCATGTTTAGTTTGTTGTGGATCAACTTATAATAACGATGCATATTTAAACACATTTACTAAGCCTCCTAAACATTGTTTGTGTACACATTGCTACTACATCTATTCATTCGTTCGTCGTCAAATTAATAAAGTAAATAATACTTATCTTTGAAATTTTGCGTTTTCCAAAACATCGGAGTTATTGACAAAGCAATTATTCGCAAAAATCTCCAAACTCAATATAAATGTATAAATCTCTAGTCAGTATTTGGTAACAAAATGCAGTAAAATTGCGATAAATGCAACTTCAATTGCAAGTGTCCACGCATTTGGTTTCTTGTTGATTAATTCTTCGTGTTAAGGGTTAATTTCCACGAAAAATTGATCAATAGAGTTGTCTTTTTCTCAAGCTTATTCAAAAGATACCTGTCAGAAAACTGTCTAATGTGGCATTCTGTAAACACTGCAATACAATTACGAACAAAAAGATTTACATCAAACACGTTTATATTTTCAAAAGTTTTGTTGAAGAATAATTTGAATTGCAGATTAATCTTAACATCATAGATTGGGAATAAGGTAGTTCTTGTATTTATTTATGAGTACTTGTCGCTGTTTGTGTTGTAATTGCCGTTTGTTTATTATACGGCGATCCTCGATGTTTGTTTAGTAATCGACAACATTCATCCAAGTTAGTTTTAGCTTAAATTGTATGAATTTGTAAAACTCTTGTTTAATTATACATCTATAGATTTCGTACATATAATGACATTATTATTTCTCTTGCAGATGTTAATTTTATATATTTAGAAACAACTATCGTTAAAACCGTAATTTAACACAAGATAAACATCACAAAGCTTTATGTTGTTATTGTTCATGGAATTATTGTAAAATCCTCTCATGTTTGACGTAAATTCTTGTTGTATCTCCAAATTTGTTGTTCTTGATTTATCAGTAAAAATATAAACAGGTTTTAAAACGAAACATTGTCGTGTTAAGAATTAATTACATCACAATTTTCATGTTGATAATTAATCTTGTATAACTTTCCACGTTCACTTTGTATTTATACAGAGTGGTTAGTATCCACAGTTATCCTGGAAAGGTCGTAATAACACTCCTAGTACCGCAACCTTATTCAGTGTGTTGCTGATCTTCGTAGAAATTAACCATTTTTTGGGTAACTACAGCTACCTGTCAGAATGCCTTTCGTTCTGTCAAACGTTGCATTCTGCATCTGTTCTTGAGATTCATTTTAGAATCACCTCAATTCAAGTTCCCAAAGTAATAATCATTTAAATCATTGATTGAAAATAAGGTTGTTCATGTTGGTGCTTTCGTATAGCAATCTCATTAAATTAGCTTTTCCGTGTCGTCTAAACTCTTGGTGTGCTCGGCTATCCTCGATAATATTCACTCTTCCTTGTTTCATTACCTTTTCTTCTTATGAGTAAACATGGAAGTTAGTTTTATTCATTGAATTAATTTATAAAATCACTTTTCATGTTTCGCACTGATCCTTCGTAGATTTCGATTATATTCTTGAATCATCTATTTTCGTTTACATATCTTCTCTTGCAGTTAGTTTGATTAAACATCGTTAACAATGTGATTACGTATTCCATCCACATATCACAAAGCTCTCTGTTGTGGTTATTTATGGAATTGTTATAGATTCCTCTCAGGTTTTAAGTAAATTCTTCATTCTTCTTCGTAATTTGCTTCATGTTGAGGAGAGCAATTTGTAGTTGTTTTCAATATCGATGAAACGCGTTTTAGAACCAATTAGTAAGCAAATTTGTCTCGTTAAAAATTACTTAAATTTGGTATAAAACTTCATGTTTTCTACATATTTGCGCAGAATGATCAATGTCCGCAGTTCTCCTCAAATGGTTATAGTAAAACTCTCATTACTGAAACTTCTCATTCGGTTTGTTGCTGATCCATTCTCCATAGAAATTAACCATTTTTTAGATATTTTTCTCGTACTTGTGTTCATTCCGTTCTGTCGAATGTGGCATGTGGTGCATAGATATAGAATTTGCGTTGATCGAAGTGTGCTGCGCTAACATGTAAATCCGCACTTGTGACGTACACTTGCATTTCCGCTCACCTCCGCATTAACCTTATAATTGTATTCACTTTTATCTCCTCCAAATGTGTTGGGTGTATTCTTCGTTCTTCTCTCTTCGTGGCTGCAATCTTCTTTCTTCGGTCTTCTCTTGGATTTTTCATATTGATATTGACTTATTGTTTCATTGACATATTTATAAATAAATGACTTTACGGCAAATAAGTAAAAGTTACTGAATAAAGCATGCATGACTGTCTGAATTGTTGATTTACGTTGAATTAAGTGAAATTTATGTTTGATCTGTACCTGATTTGATTCTGAGCGATGATCTTCATTATGTACGCTTCGTACTTATTCAGAATGGCTAATCTCTGCAATTCTCCTGCATTGACAGGGAAAAAAAACAAAGGGTGTTGTTAATTCGGTCGCAATGGCAACAAAGTAATGACAAGAATAAAACATGATAAGAAGTGTACTCACTATTTTGCAATTCCGCTGTGTCTTGATAAATGCCCATCTTGGTGGAATTTTCGTTCTTGGGAACCATTTTTCCTGTCTCACAGATACATAAATTCAATGGTAGTATCTCCAATGTTTGCGTTCAACTTTTTCACTGGCGTGTTGTGCGTTCGTTACGTTCGTGACGTTTCTACGGGGCGAGGGTTGTGGAGCGACTGAAGGGCTTTCGGCCTGGGTCAAGAAACGAACCCTGGGTTGTTCGAACGGTTGGAGGGAAACAAATCGACGGACAGCTTTTCACCAAAAAACATGCTATTCCTTGCATAAACAGCCCATCAAATAAAGTCGAACGGTTATAGCAAACACTAATGACTTCTGTGCAACCTTTACACCCTCAGGCCAACAACAACTTGTGTAAAAAAAAACGCCCTCCTTCGTATCTAGTGTTTACCACGACGAACGTCACATTTACATATGTGCAATGGTTTGATCGATATTACATTGTTTCACTTTGAACTTGTACCGTTTTTTTTTTCTCTCTGTAACCAACGGTATTAAACTTCACGAACGATTCCACACAGTTACTTCTTTTTTGGCTTACTCGAAATGCACGCTTTCCTCACAAGTACACTTATTAAATGGCGTCATGCAATTAAACCTTGGTTCAAAATAAAAATACGTCTCTAAAAATAGAAACATCAAACACTATGGACATCCCGATAATTGCTTTTCAACCCCCTCGACGAACCTACAAAGCAAATAAACTTACTTATTACACACAGAAATTGAGTGTTCTCGAAAAATCCCTAGAAATAAATAGAAAGTTCCATTCAATCTCCATAACTTCTACTACGTCCTTAATTCCACGTAACAAACAACCAATCAATTTCATTTAATTTTTCTCATAAAACAATATTCTTCCGAAATTAATTAAAAATCTTCAATTTTATCGCGGAAAATCAACCCAGTTTAGATAATTTGTTTCAATTTTTCATTTTCACCAATTTGGGGAAATTCCCTCTTTTCAGATTGGCATCACTCGCTCAAATTGTTGGTTATTTTTCTAAAATCTTGATTATTTTTGGGGTTGCAATTCGTACGCATTTTCTCGTTGGTTGCAGTTCTTTTGCACCGGTAATAAAATATTTTTCAACGATTATATCCATAAGTGGAATTGCTCGTAAAAGTTTTTATCGCTGCGTTATAGTTGCTCGGATATTAATGTTTGTTGAATTACAACCTTTCCTTTTTTTATTACAATTGTCCATTGTTTTATGCAAATTCTGCGAATCTAAATGGCAACGAGATTAAAACAATTGTTTTGTAAACATTCTATCAATGGACAATTTCCAAGAATGACCAAATAAAGGCTATGCAACTTTATATACAATACAAATGCACTAAGAAAATTATGCATCCCCCATTGCTTTACATACTATTTTATAACTAATTAAAAAAAAACACAAAGCTATATAGTTTATTTAATTATTTATATTTTTTGTTACAAAATCTTTTATTAATATCAAGAGTTATTTACAAGAAAAATATATAAAAGTAATACTAACATTACAAAAAGAAAACCAGGGTTTTCTCAATAATTATGTAATTTGGATATTATATATGCAACTCATTATACAAAAAAAGTTGAATCATATTACTTAAAATTAACTTATAAATGAGTTTCAATCAAATAATAGTTTCAATCTATTAGCTGAATAAGTAATTAGTGTAAATAGTTATAACTTATCTTAAAAAAAACATGTCCTATATGCAACATCAAGTACATTATGAAAACAATTATTTTGTTCTACTTATGAATGCATCATTTATAATTAATATAATTTTGAATCAAATGTTGGTGAAATGAACTCATTTTTTTTATAATAAACATTGTGGATGATATTCTTTATGTTTCTGGAATACAGTTGGTAATGGTTAGTTTGATTGTACGTTGTAATTTTGGTATCGTCAGATCCCACGGATCTTTTCCTACTAGGAGATCAGAAGTAAGGTAGAGGTGTTTCAAAAATGGCGAATTATCATGTTTTCTTTACTTTTACATTCGTCTAACTGCACCAAATGTAATATCCGATATTTTAGCATAATTTTGTTTGGTGATGTCTTTTATATTGTATTTTACTTAATAATGATACTGATTAATGTATGTTTGGTTGCCAAACGCGAATAAACAACGCTCTTGTATTAACTATGTATATAATATTTGAATCTTTACGAATCAATTCAAAGATTTCAAGTGGAAAGACAAATAAAGTATATTAACAAGTTAAATATAAATTCTTTATTGATAAAATTCATTTGAAAATAAATATACAGAGAAATCTGTACTTAAGTATTTTTACTCATATAAATTGTAAATAATACTGATCACTTCACATAGTGATCATTAATTTTGGTTCCATTATAATCGTTATGAAACATATCAAGTTTAAAAATTGTATTAAAAGTATAAAATAATTGAAAATAAAAATAGAAATATCAATGATTCCAAGGTTTCCCGACATTATTTTTCTTGCAAATGTTTCAACAGGATCTTGTTAACATCGTTTACTTCATTGATTTTCGCTTCTAAAGCCCCTATCTTTTCGACCATAGATGTAATAGCTACACACATTAAATTATTTTCGTTGCGTAAATCTGAAATTTCTTTGCTCATCGCTTTCATTGTTGACACGATTTCATCAAAATTATAACCGTTTCCATTCGAAGACTGCGATGAACAGTCATCAGATGAGTTAATTTTCAAAATTTTCTTGCATTTGTTTGATAGCTGCACCTCTTCCTTCAACTCCTCGATATGTTCATCATCTGAAATGAATGGAAACAACGAGCGTGAATACTTCAACGTATGTATGTAACATTTACTCACTCAGATATTCATTCGCAATGCTGATCGGATTGTTGATGTTCTTCTTAATTGTATCTATGTAACCTTTGACTCGATTGGCCATGTTGGAAAGTGTGATCGGACTAATGTGTGCAATCAAATTATTTTTCTTGTTCCAGTAGTAAGGAATCTCACAGTTCTGAAGATGATCGCAGTAGACTTGCAGCATCTGAAACGCACAAACCAATTACGCATAAACGAAGAGATCGGACGAATCCACGTACCTCCACAAAAACGAAACTCAGGCTGCAGTCCCAGAACGGTTTCGGACGCTTCTTCACCTCCCACAAGAAGATGGTCTTGATGAAGTAACTACTGATCAAGTTCTGCTGGAACTTGTCCCTTAGCTTTTTTATTAACTTCACGGTGGGTTTCAAGTTTTTGTTCGAGGACATTAGCTGTCGCTCCTGCTTCTGGAAAGACATACGCCAGCATTGCTTCATATTTTGTAATTCCTTTTTTGGTTGTTTCGGGACAATGAAGAATATCTGGAAGCAGCGTTAGAAGTATTGAGATCTGGAATTACTCTGTGTAACTGGTAATTACTTTCTCTTTGGTAGTGTTCTTCTCGAAATTGCCCGATGGCCATTTGGTGTCATCGAAGACGAAGCAAGGCACGAAGTCTACGTCGAGCTGTATGGGCACCATGTTGTCTTCACCACATATTTTTACTGTAAAAGCAGGTCCACTCTTGGATATGCGAGCCTAAAATAATACGTTTTAGGCAATTCTTTGGAGGCTCAAAGGTGCAGTTTTCTAAAAATTGTCCAATTTATCTTTAAAAGTCATTTTTGCAAATATCCTTCAGTTTTTTTGATAAATTCTTATCAATAGCTCTTTTATTATTTTTTTTTCTGCGCTTTTGTCCAACTCCTACATTGATTGTATCACGCGCGTTATAGAAGAGTACATCGAACCGCAATGAAAAGATATAGAGGTCTAAATCAGCTACTATTGATAGTCGAGAACGGACATTATATAATAGACTTACGAAATATTGTTTATCGTTGACTAGGATTATATATTGGTTACCACTTGTCTCGAATTCGTCCATTGCCTTTTTCATTAATCCCTCCATCCAGGATAGAACCTTGGAGGTCGTCAAGCAATTGTCGGTAACGTCGACGATCTCTCTGCAAATGTTAATAACACATCGATTATGTACGTTTCAAAGGAAGAAACGATCCTTCTCTCTACCTGATTTCGGAAGCATTGTCTACTACGCATTTCACGAATCCCGGCACCTCGGGGACTGGTATCAACCGTGCATTAATCGTATTTGGTAGAGACAACAGCAAGTCCAAATCGAACTCCTCCGGTTTTCCGACTTTAAGTCCATCGTAAAAGCTGCCTCCGTAAAACATTTCAGTGAACATCTTCTTGAATAGATCGGAATTCTTTTTCAGCGCTGCGATAATCTGGTCGATGATCTGTTCGAAATCAAAATACCAATTATTGCAACTGGTTCAAACTGATGATGATGGTTTACAATACCCCGCGCAGTATAACGTTGTTCCGCTTCACTTCATCGTCGCAAAGTGTAATTATTTTCTTGTTTACGAACAGCAATACGTTTTCGTAATTGTTGTACTTCTTCTTGTCGTCCATGGCTGAAAATAAAATATTGGAAATAGGAAATATTCGTGGCAGAACTGGAATGACGATGAACACAAAAATAAAGGGTAAAAGTAATAAGTGTGTATGTGTCTGTGTGGGGAAAGTTTTGATCAATAATAAATGAATGAGTAAAAGCATGAGTTGTTTGAGGGGCCGAAGGAAAGCGCGTTCAGTCGGATATCAGACGGGGCGACGTTAACATGCCCCTAAAGGGGTTTCCATGAGAACGAAATGAACCGGAATGTGGGCAGACAGTTGTCCCTGAGGTGCGAAACGCCGACGCTGAAATCGAGACGATCCAGTCTAAGGAGACAGCTTTCAGAAGACGAGGAAAGAGCACCGCCGCGCGTTAAACTCGCTTGGACGACCTCGGAGGACGAGGACCAGAAGGATGGACATCGCAAGATCGTCGGAACGGACGAGTCGATCCCTTATCCGGATCACCAGAATCTGGCCGATAGGATACGGCACGCGTGGCAGGACAAGAGGACCAACTTGAATATAGTCCTCGGAGCCGGAGAATCGCCCAAAATCAACGACACTCTGCAGCCGGAACTGATGATGGTGCAGCAGCAGAGGCCGCAGAAAGATCTGAAGCAAATCTTCCAGAAACAGATTCGGAAGAACGCGAGAACGCCGCCGCCGCCGCATCCTCAGGAGCGACCCATCGTCGTCGTGCCGATTATAGAACGTCCGAAGACGGCGTCCATGGCAGCGACGACGAGGAGGGAACAATTCCAGAAACGCACGAACTCGGCGTTCGGTGTATCGCTGAAGCAAGAGCAGATCCGTCCGCCCTTGACCAGGTCGTCCTCGCTGCCCACGAGGAACGAGCCCAAAACGAAATTCCCCGCCAACAAAAAACGTCCGAAGTCGACGAAGAGGAAGGACTCCATCTCGGATTCGAGCAAACCTCCGGATGTCATCACCATGGTGTCGTTGGTGAGTCCTTCCGGAAGCGACAACGAGGAGGACACTCACAGAGGAGACGGCAGCAACGTGATCAAGATCAAAGTGCCCTTGGCCTCCGATCAGAACAGGAAAACCGTCAAATCAGGTAAAGAGTGAAAAGTAAAAGAGTAGTAAAAGAGATCGCGTGCGGCCGAGAGAAAGAATCCGCACTTTGGCACTCGAATTATGCATTTCTAATTAACCGCCACCTTCGCAAGAGAAATTAATAATTTCGGCGCCCGAAGGCTCATTTAAAACTTTTTCCATCCGCCAGTCACGGAATGCCCGGGCCACGTGTGGCCACACTTAACGCGAATGATAAAAACGCGATTCTCATTCAAGAATGAGTTAACACTATGACCGGTCAAATTTGATACGTTGAACGATTTATATCTTTCGATAGTTGTATATAGGATTGACAAAGAAAATTACGGTTAAACATAAAACATAAAATAATGGTATCAAAATTTATGATTCAAATTATTGGTGTACCACTTTTTACGGTGAAATTAAGTTAGATAAATGAAAGTTCATCAGAATCTTGGTTACAATTAATAAATCCCTTATCATCTGTTATAGTTTGAATTTCTTCAAACGTAGGTGTTTCGGTTCAATTCACCTATTCACAAAATTATAATTCAATTTTTTATTTGTTGCTTCTGAAAACATATCCCGTTTTCAGCACCCCAAAACTGTTCAAAACATCACTTTAGGTATAGTAAATTACATATTTCAAAATGAGAAAATATGAATACAAGAGAGTGTAGATTTAGTGTTAAATCATCAATCCTTTCTTTTTATTAATTGTTCAGTAAATAATTCCATTATCCATTGGACCGAATGAAAACCGCAGGAAAATGTAGGTTTAGTGTTAAATCAAAACATCAATACTTTTCTTTTCATTGCTAATTGTTCAATAAACAATTCCATTACACATTGGATCGAATGAAAACCGCAGGAAAAGTTTTCGCGCGGAAACTTTACGGGAAAAGTTAAATGAGATTGTGTGTATTTCAGTTTCCTTTCAGCAGGCAGGCGTCGTGCACGCCGTGCGAAGTTTTTCAGCCGGTCTTCAGCTTCGACGGGGTTCGCTGGCAACGACCACTTTGTTGCTTGGAACTGCCGCGAATAAATTGATCAATCGAAGCCAACAACAGGACAACATTCCAAAACGCGAATGCGATGAGAAACGACGACGACAGCAGCAGCAGCTGGAGGATTCGCAGATCTCAGCAGATCCCAAGTAAGTCATAGTTTACGTGACCTTGTAAACTTTGCCCTCAAAACGGGACCTCTTCTAATTTTGTGGTAATAGTAGGGCGGAAAAACCACGCGGAATAGGAATATGTTCAACTTTAATATCTGACGCAAACTTACTTCTATATGATTTTCGTTCCACTCAATTATTTTTGTCCGAGGAACAATAAATTCATCGAAGAATTCATTATCTTCAATAACAATTTCGTGGTTTTCTTCGAATATACCTGGCTTATTAAGATTCGTCATTTTCTAATTTGGTACTGAGTAACTGAAAACAGGACATTTTAGTGTCTCAAAGATGTTTAGAGACTAGATACTGCCGTGTCAGAAACGGGACAAATGATCACTTTACGCAAACATCTATTATGTAATAATGAGATTGGATGAATACAGTGAAATAACGACTGGTACTGTAGTTGTGGATCCTCGATAATTGCAAAATAGAATGAAAATCGATGCAATTTATAAACTTTATTTTTGTTACTTGGGAGTTCTTCCCCCCAACGATTATGCTCTTCATTTATCACATTGCATGCGGGAATATTTCGCCGTGAACTTATGCGTGTAGTCAGTGTTTTTAGTCACCCAGTAAAATCGCAATAAATCGAGAAAAAATCGTTTTTTTTATTTGCAACAAATTTAATTTATATACTCTATCATTATTGTTTAATTTAGAAGTGTTACAAACAACACATGCACTTAAAATGATACATATTTATTATATAAACACCCGTTTTCTCAAGTGTTAGTCTATGTTTCCATGTAATTTATTAAGAATCATATTAAGACTAATTAAAGGAAAAACGTATTACTAGTTGCCAAAAGTCATATTCTACTAATTCCAAAAGTCGTATTATACTTCATCCAAAAGTCGAATTCTGCTAATTCTAAAAGACATATTCTACTAATTTCAAAAGTCGAATTCTAATTCTTCGAAAAGTCGTATTCTACTAATTCCAAAAGTCGTATTATACTTCATCCAAAAGTCGTAT
>JAFMTC010000090.1:170467-218706 GCA_018845635.1 Nicrophorus orbicollis | reverse complement strand
GACTAATTATTTTTCTGAAATTTAATAAACCCTTTTTTATGCGATTTTCGGTATATTGTAACTCATTGATTTAGTTTTATGCGGTTTTAAATAAAATATGGAACGTATCCTTCATTTGTATACGTGTGTCTAGTCCATTTTTTATGCGATTTATTTTTATGCGTTTTTCTGTGGAAAGTATCTATCGCATAAAAAGAGAACCAAGTAAAATCAGAAAATTTGAAATAGTAATTGCATACAATTACAGAATTGTTAAAAAGATTTTAGTAGTTAGTAGTTTAACAATATTTTAGATCGAAAGTTTAAATACATTTTGATGAAATCGCAAAACTATACAAATTGAAAAACAGTAGATTTGTTTTAATAATCTGTCAATAAACAAATATTGTTGGCATAACAACAAATAGAAAAAAATAAGACAGCTAAATGATTTCCCAACGAAAACCTTCAAATTTTTCAATTTAATTCTGCATTAACTTCATGTTGAGTTAATAGAAAATCAAATTGAAAGTTCGATTTTATAATTATGAAGCAGCACAAAAGATAAATGGAAAACCGCACAAAACAACGTTTTCGCATCATTCAAATAATAATATGTTATTGATCAAATCGCACTTTGCTTATAAATTATAACGCCAAAAATAAGAAGCGTATAATCAAATTTCCACACTTGAACTTGGTTTATCGGAATTATATTTGCATAGTTCAATTTTATCGATAATTTTTATTAGCTATAAATGCGACCAAATGCGTCCTAAGTCTTTCTTATCGAAAGATAATGTATTAAATAAACAAACAAAAAATGCAACAAATTACAAATGTTATTTGTAATAACTTCACTTCTTTTTTAACATTGAATTATCGTTCGTAAAAGTCATTTTAGTAACACGAGTATTAGTAGTTTATCGACGTTTTAAATCAGGGATTCACGTGTAAGTCAATGTAATTTTGAAAGAATTTATATAAGATTCAAGTTGATGAAAACGAAATTGTTTGTAATTATAGCATTGATATGGAGATTGATAAACCACGGAATGGATTTAATGAAAAAAAGCATTTAATTTCTTAATTATATATTAAACAAATTACTAGGAAATAATTATGATTTTAGTTCTAAAACTAATTTATTTGTTACAAAGATTTAGAATATTTCCATTTTGGATTATAAAACAATTTGAAAACGACACAGATGATATTCATTTCTCGTTGAAAGAGGAAATGATTGAATTAAATAAGAATTTACAATTTAAAATCAATTTTCAAACAAGTTGATTTACCATTTTTTTTACATTTTTGAAACATGTTTAGATTTTCCTGTGTTGTGTCTCAGGGATGAAATTCTGATCACAGTAGAATAACGTTGGAGTTTTAGTAGTTGGAATTAAGTAAATCCAATTGGCTTTTCTAATAACTTTATTAATGTCGTCTTAAGTTTATGTAAATCGTTGAGTCTTATCTAAGACAATGTTTCTGGTCAGCTTTTCCGCCAATTCGTTTAGGATTATTGCTGAGACTAATTCTAAATACATAATCTGCTTAGGAAGCTAATTTTTATTAATCGTGGGGATGGGAGTTGTGATTGGGAGTAGGGCTTTGTTTATGTTTGATGATTAAGCGTTCCCATGGAATTCGGCTTGGTTTCAATACGTCCGGCCCTAATTCCTTTCAGTTGTTTATATGAAAAAGTGCAGCGATCAGGAATCTTCATATGAATCCCTTGGCACGTATATATTTGTTTATTTAAAAAGACGCGACGATTAAGCCACTCGATATGGGTCTACATGAGAATCTGTGTGTATGTGTGGTCTCTTATAGATAGGATTATTTAGTTAATATAGTTAACTTAACAAACCTCGGTCGATGGAACAAGTTAGCCAATAAACATATTTTCTTAAAAAAAAATATAATGAAAAAATTGCTAAACGTATGCAAAATTATGACATATCTTGATTTTTTAAAGAAAACGAACTTCAAATTAAGGAATGACATAGACACAATGAGTTTTCTCAGATCTGAATTCAATCTGTCGTCTGCACACTTATACAAAGTTGACAGAAGTCGATTGTCATATAAGACAGGAAACTTTTTGTTAAATATCAAGTGTCTCAAGAAGAGTAAAAACTTACAATCATTAATTAAACACTTAAACTATGAATAAATCTTAAAATTCTGTAGAAAAACGAAGATTTCCATTTAATTTCATACAGATTAGGAATCAAATTCTGATCATTCCTAAGTGTTTTCCGGGAGAAGGAAAATATAGTTATAGGTAAATAGCTCATATTTTATACGAGAATGAAACCACCCCATCTTCAAATGTGTTTTGAAAATTCAGTGTTTTTTTAACAAAAAACAATATGTTTATCACAAATTTAAGAATAGATATTTTGTTTTTCCACCGTCGCTTTTTACTTGACAGGGCCCCAAAATAAATTTAGCCCAAGGGCCCCCGATAACTTTGGGATCCGTCCCTGCATCCGAATATTAAGAGCAACTTTTAAATAAGATATATGGAGCTGTGAATTGCGTATCTAAATATAACAGTTGTTGTTGTTGCCAAGTAACGTTGATATAACATTAATTAATTTTAATTTGACTTTTTCTTGACTTGTGCAGTGACAACGTCATCGTGACTCGAACGCTGCCGACAGATGGCGACGACGACAACGTTGGTGATTTCGAGAAGAAAGTCGTCCTCGTCGTGGAGAAGTGTCCGAAGGAGAAGGAATGCTGGGACACCTATTGCAAAATGAACGCGAAAGGGGTGAGCGTATCCTTCGACACGATTCTGAGGGGGATGCTCACCCCGACCGAATACAGATTGAGGAGGAAGCAGGTGGCGCACAGTTCGCAGGATCTTTGAACTTAATTTGTTGTTGTTTTTTTTTCACTTGTTTTTAGTAAACATTTAGGTGCTGTGATGCATTTTCAGGTCTCGCATTTCGATGCTCTCATTCTTCGGGTTTTTTTTTTGAGTCGAAACAAGCTATGTATTGTAATTGTAACGATTAACAAACAAAACAGACAACAAAATATACTTTTGTACTATATTTTTTATTACTAGACGTATGAACATTTAGGAAATAAGCTGGGATAATGCAATCAACACTAAACTCTTCATGAACATCTGCCACTTGATTTACAAGCAGAACGAATGTATTTTGGGAAATAACGAAAACATACAAAAAGATTACATGCGTCGTTTCATTTTAATGATAAAACCTGAACCTAACATGAAAAATAATTTAATACAATTCAATAATTACATTTTGTACTAAAAATGAAACAATAATTTACTATTCATTGTTTCATTTAAGTCCAAAGCCTCATCTTAAGTTGATAAATTGGTAAATTCAAGTGGAAGAAAACTATTGAATAAGTTTTACTGTATACAATTTGCATCAATAAAAACTTTAGTTTCCCATCTAGAAGATACATTTTTAGATTCACAATGTACATGCTACATTTCATTTAAGTGCAAAATCTCAACATTGTCGGATGTGATGAAACATTTTACAGAAATTGAAGAAAATTAATCAACAACGTTTATTTATACAATTTGTACATATAATCACTTTCCTAATACAATAAAATGCTTTATTCAAATTTGAGGAATTAAATCGATAATAAAGAAAGAAAATTGTACATTTTTAGAAAAATAATTTAGATGTAAGTACAAAATCTCATCTTTTCTTGAGATGTAAACATTCTTTATTCCAACTGAAGAAAATACATCAATAATATGCACTGTATAAGTATAGCAAATTGCAAACTTTGCTTTTGGCAACTTGTAGCCGAGTGGTTAAGAGTCGCTCCATCACAAAGGTCCAGTGCGAAAGATGCTGGTTCAAACGAATCTCACCAAATAAGCTGACCGATATTTACCAATATTTACCGGTCAGCAATTAATTAATGGTACCGATAGGACCGAAAGAAGGCCGTAACATAAACAAAAGTTGCTTATTTTCCATCTTGAAGTTTCATTTTTAGAACAATAATTTTAAATGTCTTTTCATTTAAGAGAAAATCTTCAAGATTCCTTGAAATCTTGCAATACTTTATTCCAATTCAAGAAAATGAATCAATAATATTTATTGTTTACAATTTGCACAAATAAATATACATTAGTTTTTCCATCCTGAAGATACATTTCAAGAACAATAATTTACAATGCGTTATTTCATTTAAGTGCAAAAGCTCAACTTTGCTTGATGAAATGCTTTATTCAAATTGAAACAAGTAACGTTGTATTGAATACATCTTGAATAATCATTTTTGCAACAACAATTTAGGTCTTTAAATTGTAATGCGAAACCTCAACATTACAAGAGATGTTAAAATGAAAATGGAAATTGAAGAAATGAAATTAATATTTATTGTATCTTCAATATTCGTTTTTAACAATTAGAACAAATGCTATTTCCTCTTGAATTTCATTGTTTCCTATATAACAGGGGTGGCGAAGCTCCTTGATAGTCTGAGCCATTTTTCAATTTTTGAAATTTATTGCGAGCCGCAATTAAATACGTATAACATTTATCGAGAGCCACAAATAATCCTTCAAAGAGCCGCATGTGGCTCGCGAGCCGCAGGTTGTCCACTCCTGATATATAAGATTTGCATCTAAATTTAGATACGATTTACACCGTCAAGCGCGTTTAAGTAATACGTTTTTGCATTACAATTCTTGGAATGAGTTATAAAAATAATAGAGAATAATATCAATAATCTTTATTAATCAAAATGACTATTAGGCATTCCGCCAAATAATAAAGAACACCTCAATTCATCAACAATTTTACATAATTAATGTATGTTTGTTTCTAAGGAAACTGTAATTATTTCGCTATCCAACTGCGATAAGATAACCAGTTTGGCAACTTATTATACATTGAATTCGTAAACAAAAATTACGGCGATTCTAATTCATTTATGGAAAACTCAATGAATTCCAATAAGATTTGAGTTAACGAGAAAACCGGAAGCGCGAAATTAACAATAGGATATTACATTAACATACTCGAACTGTCATATTTAGTGCAGCAATTTGTAATCACAGCACACTAATCGAAGTGTTGCGCAATTTTCTCAGTTATTGCAAATTAATAAAATGATAACTTAAAACGTCAATACATAAACATTTCGCACTATATAATATTTTAAATATTTCATAAAAAATGAGTTATAATTAATATTCAAGAAAAATATTATTATTTAAACATTTACCTTCTTGAGAATGTTGAGACAGTTATAATCAAAGTGTAATGTTTTGTGATGTATCCAACTGTGAGGTGTTTTGTATACTATGCATACACAATTGGAGTTGATTGGTGTGCAAGTGCAAGGTTGAATGGGTTGAAGTGACGTTTGTGGGAGTCCAATTATAAAGCACATCAAGTGCTGCCAACATCTGATATAAAATAATATATGAAACGTTATCTATGTAATTTCATGTGTACACGCTCACAAAAATTATAGATTTTTGTTCTCTTCCATCGAATGGTTTTAAAACAAACTGATTGTGTGGTTTTTGTCCAATTCGGAGTTAAATTCCCATCGAAAATCATATTTTCATTTTTTTTTTGTTTATTAAGATTGGTGTTCCGTACAAAGAATATTACCTGATTTCTAATCATCATTCGAGCATTCGAGTTTCTATTTATATACATAACTTGATGAATGAAACGTAAGAAATGATTAGTTCTTGATTATAAAGGATCATTTTTCTAGGCATCACGTTTTATATGATTTGAACACATTTTTATGACAATCAATGTTCGTGAAATTAGCAAATGTTGAAAGAATTGAATGAACCAGAATCATCTATAAATGTTTAAGACTTGTTCGATTACTAGTAATTATTATCTTGATGGTTAATATGCACTAACATTAGTAGTAAAACACATAATAGTCTTATTAATAAGTACTTAAATATCAACATTAATTAAGCATACGTGTTTAAAAAACGTACTCTAAAAATTCCCCTCTGTATTATTTTGTACTCATTTCGTACATTTTATTTTTAAAGAATAAACTTACAATTTTTGATAAATGGAATGAGAAGACATTTATTCTACAGTTGCATTTGTAATTAAATTATTGAAAAATTTGTAATAACAATTTTCTGTTTGAGAAAATATGTTTTTAATTAAGCAATAAAAGTGTAATAATGAAGAAAATATTCCATGTAAAAGAACAAAATAGAACTAATTTTACAAATAAATATGTTTGACTATTATTAATAATATTATTAACTTCTAATCATGATATTTATTTGCATATAACTTCTTACAAAGTATATATTTTCAATATATTTTGCAATGTAAAAATTAAATAAATATTTAGAAAAATGAAAGAAATTGTAAATAGACAACAATAAAATTGTTCTGTATCAGTTAAATATGTTTTACTGTATATTATCTCCTTCAGAAAGTAGTTTCAAATGAAACAAAAATACTTTGTTTATAGAAATTAAACTATCTACTCTCTTGAATGTTTATTTCTGAAATTGTATATCTGTTTTGTTCGTAATCCGAGGGTGCATTTAACGATTGAGTTAGTTTGGTTGCCTAATATGTAACATTGGTGCGGTAAACTGCAGCTGGAAAAGTCAAGCCAAGTGCACAGGAAATGTTAACAAAGTGCAACGGACGTCGTGAACGGTTGTTTATAGAGTGATAACAACAACAGTGGACTATCTATTTGTACCATGGGGATTTAGCTATCGTAATTCACGAATGTAAGTGGCGATTTGCGCAAAATAGGCGCAGCGAAATATCAATAAACATTTGCAAAACATTGCAGATGACTGGAATCAGAAGACTTTTACACTCGTTCAGGGCTCGAAGGATCGCAAGGAGATTGGCCCGTACGGAATCCGTATCGTTCAATGCGTTCTGCAATGAGGGCCCTGTCGATCAGTACCCCGCAACAAAGGAATCCTCTTTGTGCAAACCGCCCAAGTTTGTTCATGGAAATGTGAGTGCATTGTAATGCACTTGAATATTATTTAATATTTTGCTTTGCAGCATAATGAATCTGCAGAGTTCAATCCGAGAGATGTGAGGATCTTGGAATGCAGCCGTCCCTGCATTGTGACTGTGCTGCTGCTCCTTCTACTCTTGGCAGTATTTCTGGTCCTTCCAACAATATACTTGCTCTACTGCTTTGGGGTGCTTCATGTCAATCAGCAGAATCATTTGACCCACACTTTTGCACTGAAAGAGAAGGACCATTACGCGCCGAAACTGCACGACCTATTTAAGATCACCCGGTTTCCTGCTGAACCGTACAAGACTTTACCTCCGCCTCCACCACCCAACCAATCTCAGTGCGGCATACCGTCGGAGGCGAGATTCGATTGTTATCCGGAGGAAGGGGCAACGAAGGAGAAGTGCGAGGAGCGCGGATGCTGCTGGTCTCCCAGAAGCGCTCAATCGCTGAAGAGGGTCAAACGGGTTCGAGAGTCCGTCGACGTCTCGTATTGCTACTATCCGAAAAACTACGAGAGTTACAAATTCGTTAACGTCTCCAAGACGGATTTCGGTTTGATCGCGTTCCTTAAGAGGAACTACCGCAGTCCGTATAGTGATGATGTCGAGACCGTCAAGATGATTGTCAAATTCGAGACTGAAGATCGTCTTCGTATCAAGGTTCATTTCTTTATAAGATTAATAATAGCAGATTTAGATCTTGAGAGGCACAATTTAATTTTGAGGCTCCAGTCGTAACCCCTTGACCCTACTAAGAATGGGATGGTTCAGTAATTGTTAATGCATTATCAATAATAGCTTCAGATAATCTAATAATTGAATAACGTTTTGTTCTATAAACAAGTGTGACAAATTGCACGTTTGTGTACTCCTTATTCCATCAGTATCTAAGTAAGTAAATTTACTTGTTCTTAATATCTTCAACTTTGTCTCGTATGTCCTTTATTAAATCGGCAAGAGATTTGTGAAGATTGGGTATGGCACAAAAAAGATTGGGAAACACTGGCCTCTAGGGTAAAGCGCCACTGAGTATTCTCATCTACATTAGAACATTTTATAAGAATATTGTAATATATCAATAGTATAGGAAGCCATTAAAGTATCCTGCCGTGTGTTGGCACGATAAGTCTCATTTCAATAGTTATGGATCGTATGAGGATCGATTAATAAACGTTTCGCATTTAGATTTTAGATCCGCTGCACGTGAGATACGAGCCTCCGTATCCGTCGGTGCCGATCGTGGACAAAGCGCCGACAGATTTGTCGTACATATTCAAACACAACACAGTGTCCGGCTTCAAGATTCTGCGGAGATCCGACGAGACCGTAATGTTGGTTACCCGTTAAACCATTCGAAAAACCATCTTTTCACTAAACGCACATATTCATGTTCTAGATTCGATACAATGAACTTGCAGACGATGATTTTCGCCGATCAGTTCATACAGTTCAGTTCGCTGCTGCCGAGCAAAAACATCTACGGCCTCGGTGAGCACAGATCGACGATGAAGCTGTCCACGGAATGGAAGAGGTTCACCATGTTCAACCACGATTCAATCCCAACCGAGGGCGTATGTTTAATGAGTTTAATGTACAAGCAGATTTCCATACTATCCTCTTAAACTATTCTCAGCTTAATCTATACGGAACGCATCCTTTCTATATGAACGTGGAAAACTCGACGAAAGCACACGGCGTTTTCCTTTTGAACAGCAATGCGATGGAGGTTATCCTGCAGCCGTATCCTGCCATAACGTACAGGACAATTGGAGGAATCTTGGATTTCTACATAGTTTTAGGTCCGAGTTCGCGCGATGTCGTCCGACAGTACACAGAGATCATCGGAAGACCATTCATGCCGCCCTACTGGGGCCTTGGTTTCCATCTCTGCAGGTATTTTCGTACTATAAACACGTAACGATGTAATATTATTATATTAACAATTGTAGATTTGGTTACAAAACTTTAAATGAAACGCGCAAAGTAATGCAGAGAACCATCGATGCAGGCATTCCTTTGGATACGCAATGGAACGACTTGGATTACATGAACAACAGCAACGATTTCACTTACGACAAACATAATTTCAAAGATCTGCCCAAATTCGTGGAAGAATTACACAAAAACGGAATGCATTACATTCCTTTGATTGATCCCGGAGTTAGCGCGAGCGAACCTAAAGGAAGCTACGTGCCATTCGACAAGGGTCTTGCAATGAATATATTCGTGAAGAACTCTTCGGGATTACCATTTGTGGGAAAAGTGAGATCATATAATTTTTAGTGTTGGTGCATCTAATGTCGTTGATCGTTTAGGTTTGGAATAGGGGTTCGACCGTTTGGCCCGACTTCACAAATCCGAATTCCGTTGATTACTGGACGTCCATGCTGAAGATACTGCACGACTCCATACAGTTCGATGGAGCTTGGATAGATATGAACGAGCCGTCAAATTTCTTCTCGGGCACGGCCTTGGGATGTCCGAACAATCGACTCGAGCATCCGCCCTATGTTCCAGCAATTGATGGAGCAAAGCTCTATTATAAAACCATCTGCATGTCTGCGAATCATAGTATCGGACTGCACTACGACGTTCACAATCTCTACGGGTTTAGCGAAGCTATCGTCACCAATTTGTAAGTAGAAAATATTACTATTTCAACACCCTTCAGTTTACCGATGGACGTCCATTTATATAGCGCATTGGCCGAGATCAGAGGAAAAAGACCCATGATCATTTCCCGATCCACCTTCCCCGGTCACGGAAAATACGCTGGACATTGGAGCGGAGACGTCTACTCAAAGTGGACGGACATGCGATATTCAATTCCTCGTAAGTTCACAGATTTTTCTCAAAATTACAATTATTTAAAAGAATAATTAGAAATTGATGTTGTGAATGTTGCCACCCAATTTATGTTAATTGTATGCTTGCAGAACTGTTGAGCTTCAGTCTGTTTGGAATACCATTGATGGGAGCAGATATTTGCGGGTTCAATGGAAATGCGACAGCAACATTGTGCAATCGTTGGATGCAGTTGGGTGCTTTCTATCCATTCTCCAGAAACCATAACACCGATGATGGAATTGCAAGTATTCCATCTGTTGATTTGATAATGTGTATCTAATTCTATTTATATTTAGGACCAAGATCCGGTCGCTTTAGGTCCGGACGTAATTGAATCCTCGAAGAAAGCTTTGTCAATTAGATACTCGATGTTACCGTACTTGTACACTTTATTCTGGGCCGCTCATACTAGAGGGGATACCGTAGCTCGACCACTGTTCTTCGAGTAAGACTATTCTCTTTTTGCTCTATAAAGAGATATTTATAATTATATTTGGATCTAGATTTCCTAACGACTGGATAACATATGATATTGATACGCAATTCCTGTGGGGTTCTGCTCTTATGATCATTCCCGTCTTGACCGAGAACCAAGTGAGCGTTTCCTGTTATGTTCCTGCAGCGATTTGGTACGATTTCTACACCTTCAAAATGTTGAACGTCAGTAAGGGGCAGACCATGGAAATGGCAGCGCCATTGGATACCATACCGCTTCTGATCCGAGGGGGCAACATCATTCCTCAGCAGTCGGCGCTTCAAACAACCACTGCTTCAAGACAAACTAAATTTCAGCTTCTCGTGGCGGCCAACGAGAGCCAGAAGGCTTTCGGTGAACTGTACTGGGACGATGGTGATTCTTTGAACTCGGCTGAAGAACGGAAATATTGTCTGTTAGAATTCACAATGAACGGACAGAAGTTAACTTCGGATATCATCCATTGGGGATTCGAGGCCCCGCCCAATCTGGGCGTGGTCAAGGTTCTGGGAATATCCGCCGTGACAAAGGTATACGTGAACAAGGTGGATCAACCGTTCCATTATAACACCATTAACAAGGTAAAAATGTATTTATCTTTACAATAATACAATGTATTAACGCGCTTCAATTTCAGTATTTGTTGATCAAGGACTTGGATGTAGACTTGAAAAAGCCCATGGAGATCACATGGACATATTAGACTTTTATCAGCTTCGAAGAGCTTCGTTATACCAAAATAATTATTATTAAACTTATCCTCGTCTGATTTATTCCTTTAGCTGTAGAGATGCGCGTTGTGCCAAAAAATATATTACTATTATATTATATGTAAGAATTTAAACTTTTATCGATTTTAGGATATCTGAAATAAAATGTAAAGAAAAAGACAATTAACATTGTTTTCAATATTCCTACTTTGCATTCACTTACTCTCGATAATCAAGTTGATAGCTTTGATTGCAGGAGAATCCGGGATTTCGGTAATGAAATCTTTACCTTCGTCGCAGCATCTTGCGATTCTTGGATCCAGTGGCAATTGCCCCAAAAACGGCACATTCAAATCTTCGCACATCTTTTTCGCACCTCCAGTATTCGCTTTGAATATCTCGGAATCCACTTTACAGGATGGACATACGAAACGTGACATGTTCTCTATGACACCCAAGATTTTGATGTTCACCTTCTTGCAGAAATCAATTTCCTTCCTTACATCCAACAAAGCGACTTCCTGCGGAGTAGTCACGATTACGGCTCCCGATAAATTCGCCTCCGACAAGTAAGTCGAAGCAGACAGATGTTCGTCCGAAGTTCCAGGAGGCGTGTCCATCAGCAGAAAGTCCAAATTTCCCCAATCCACTTCGCACAGGAATTGCTTGATCATCCCGTTCTTCTTCGGACCCCTCCAAATTACCGCATCATCTTGAGATCCCAATAGGAATCCAATTGACATCACCGATAAATTGTCCTCCACATACTACAATTGCCATCATTACATATTTTAAAATTAAAAACTATTTTTTTCAATCTCACAACTGGGGACCATCCTGAACCAGACTGATGAACTTGTTCATTGAGGACACCAAGAAGCCTTGGCTGTGATGGGCCACAAATATCAATATCAAGCACAGCAACCTGTAAATATTGATTAACTATTATGTAGGGCAATGGGGATTAGCACAGGATGATACCTGGCTTTTGCAAACATTTCATATTTCATTACATTGCATGATGCTGTTTGGTTGCAGTGAGGAGAGGAGAAGCCGTTACAATAGGGTTTGATTTACTTACATTTCTATTCGCATCTGCCGCAGCCAGAGATCTGCTCAGCATTGCAGTAACTGTGCTTTTACCAACACCTCCTTTACCTGAAAGGATTAGAATTTTGTTTTGCACCTGCTCCAATCTCTCCTTCACCAGTTGAATATTAGGGTCTGGTCCTTTGGCTGCTCCAGTTGCACAGATATTTTGATTTGGGCAACCTGCACATGCAGAGGCTTTACCTGCATCATCACTTTGCGTTCCTGGACAATCTGTAATGAAAATTCACCAATCACTAAACATTAACAAAACTTGCTTTTTACTTACGTTCAGGAGCATTGTTTGGTACTTGCACTTCAGACATTGTATGGATTTTAAGTCTAAAAACTATAATTTCATAATTTTACATTAGTTTTATTGTCATTACAAGAATTATATTACCGTATATTTACGAAAGCACGTATAAATATTGAATAATTATGAAAATATTCAATAATATTGCGTTCACTCAAATTTTTACTTTATATCTTACACAAGGTTATTCATTTTAATAACATATTAATCTGTAACTTGTGTTGCCTATAACCCATAAATACAGTGTATTCAAACATTAAATTTCAATTACAAGTATATTGTAATATACCTTAAATAGGAATCCAATAAGAATAATTTTGAAAAAGTAGATTACATTGCTCCACAAAAAATGTTTTAAAAGTTTGAATTCTATTTGATTTCATAATTTAAATATCATATGTACATATTAGTTATTATTTTCGGAAAGTTATTAATTGAAACAATTGCTTAAACGTATTAATCAAATTGTGTAGAAAATTTGTCAAGAAATTTAACGTTTCGGCTGATCGTTTTGAAGTAGATTTGTTCTTAAATGATAATCAAATAGAAGCGAAAATGACTTCGCATTTAGGGGATACCGTTATGTACTCTGTAGGTGATCACTTTACAAAGTTTCTTCATACTTTTGACGACAATATTTATATTATTTCTTGATATTTTGTAGCAACTCCAACCATGGAGCACCGTTGCCGCAACACCGGTGATGGAACAGGTGGCAGGACCACCACTTCCAGAGAGGATTGGCACCTATTACCAGACACCAAGACCTCATCCCTGGAGACCAACACTCGGATACGAAAATGTTGAAGTTACACCACTGTAAATATATTATAAAACCTCCAACTAACTTATTTGCAACTCATTTTAGACTTGAAGTACTTAAATTTGAATTTTGTAATATTTTTAAACATATTTATTGACCAAAATAACTATTGACTAAAGTTGTTCATTTCTTAGCTATGCTTAAACTGTGATCTCTTTACTATTATTGTATTAATTTAGAAATGTGATTTAATTTCTTAGGCCTACCCAACCGGTGACGAACGCTCTCATGGATCCTTGCTATACTCCTCATGGGATGAGTACTGAACCATTGAAGTTTCCGAATTTGGTCACCGGTTTCGAAAGGAATCCAGCTCATGCGGCGAGAGCTGCCCTTTACACAAGATACACCCCTCTGGAATGGACTCAAGGAATCCTTAGAACTTACGGTGAATCGGACACCAACCGAAATTATTCGGAACGATTGAGGGGAGAGTTCATCAGAGTAATGAGAGAAACCGACGAGAAGACAGCTGGAGGTCAAAGGGAGTCCGGCAGAAGATTGGGTGAGCGAATCACGGACACCACGTTTTGGCGAAACGAGGTGAAGACGGAATTGGAGCGTCTGCTGGGATCCGCTCATTGCCTGCAAGAGGGAAAGAGGAAGATTGCAAAAGCTATAGCCGACATCGAAGGACCTCTTCACATCGCACAAGAGTGTTTGTATTTGCGAGAGAACAGACACGGTATAGATTTGGCGCACGATTCGCCAGAACAAGCGCTTCTGAAAGAAGTCGAATTGTATAGAAACTCTCAGGCCACGCTGAAATGCTTAGGTGATAAGGTCACAGCGCAACTTCTGAACAATCGTGCTGCTCAACATGAATTGGAAACGGACGTAAGAAGCAAGGAAGGCGCTTTGGGCATCGACAACATGTGCCATCAACTGAACAACTTCTCGAAGGGCATCAATTATTACGGAGGGATCGAAAAATTCAATCCGACGTAAATCGCTTCTAAATGATAATTACTTTTAACTGGTTCATTTAATGATTTCAGAGTGAGCACGACGACTACTTGGGCGGAGAACAGCAACAGAATAGTGCTGAGATCTCAAAGTGAAAGGGCTAAATCGTCGCAGATGTGCTCAGACGTCGAGAATATGATTAACAGCTTATCCAGTGAGATTTGGGACTCCTGGAGCGTCACCAACAACTCCTTAGCTAGAAGAGCAGCTGAGATGCTCGAGGCTAAGAGCAAAATCCAAATGCATTTAGCTAGAGTGCGTCGTCCAGCACAAATGATTATTTCAAATATTCATTTCAAACTCATCATTTCAGATACAGCAAGAAATCTTCGAAATGGAAAAGAACATCGAATTGCTGCGAAAAGCAATCTTGGATAAAAGCAACCCCATGAAAGTGGCTCAGACGAGACTCGAGGCACGAACGCACCGTAAAGAAGTCGAATTGTGCAGAGACATGGCTCAGGACAGGTGAATCGAAATAATTCAAAAATCTTCGTGACAACTGTAACGAGTGTTTTTAGATTGGTGAAGGAGGTTCTCGATATGCAGGACAGCATCGAGTATCTGCACAGGAAACTGCAGGAGGCCGAAGCCCAGCATCAGCAGCTGCTGAAGACGCGGTCCAATCTGGAAACTGAGCTTCACAGCAAAGTGAACGCTCTCTTCATCGACAGGGAGAAGTGCATGGGAATGCGCAGATCCTTCCCCATCACAGCCACAATCAAATACTAACAAATCGCAATCATCTCATGAAACGAACGCTTTAGTAAATCTCTTGTAGTTGTCTAACAATTAAATAAATATTTATTTAAACTCCATGTCATCGCGCGAATTGAGGCACCGGCAACTTGAGGCCTTCCCTCGCCTCGAAGAACGTGTACGACAATATAATTTCTTCAATAAACTCCATTTTGGGGTCCTCCACGAATTCCGGGTCTATGTAGAAGAATACCGGCATGTCGACCTGCAAATAAACATTCAAATCCATTACATTCTTATAATCCTTGATTTAAACCTGTTCATGTGGATTCAACTGTTGCTCCTCGAAGCAGAAGCACTGAATTTTATTGAAATATTGTCCAGCTTCAAAGGGAATCACATTGTATGTGCTGATACCAGTAACGGGTTTGTCTGTTGGGTTTTTGGCTGTGTAAAAAGCCAAAGCTGTCTCTCCTGGGATTATCTTAAACGAAACCATTTAAAGATGTTTAAATTAATATTATTTAATTTAAGCTATTAACTGTGATTTCATGCTGTTGCGGCTTGAAGTTCCACCTCATACTCGCTGCTATATCTGCATTAAACTTTATCCTGATTGGTCTATTCTTCACGGAGGACATTGACTCTACTTTGGAGACATCATGCCCTGTGGATGTGGTGCCACCGTAACTGTAGGCTTGGCAGAACATCCTGTACAGAGGAACTGCGGCATAACTGAATCCCACAGTCAGGACGCCGGCGGCAGTTACATAATAAACGGTGGATCTGATCTTGTGCTTCAGTGATTGCTTATTGGATGTGTTGTTATGCAGCTGATTCAGTCGAGCACTTGAATGAAACTTGCTGCTGAGGGAAGACTTGAAGTTGGTGATGTGTTTGAACAAACTGCAGCAGTTTCTTATCGACATCGCAGCAAATGCACAAACATTAATCAATTGATAATTGTTTATTTAAAATAGCACAGGCCAAACATAACCACAAATATTTAAATTAAAGGGACTAGGATTAGAAACGTCAAGAGGTTCTTGGTCAAGTTCACAGATGGATCTTCTTGGTGTGAATTGCAGTTGCTGAATAAACATTTACACTTGATTCATTCATCGTTTTCATATTCAAGACTTAATTTAAATAATACACTCTCTTTAGTTTGCTTATATAATTATTTAATGTTATTCGTTATTTGCCTATTGACCGGTTTATGTCTTGTTAACATGCTTATCGACCAGTTTGACCACGTGCTCCTTTCACCGGGTGTGCTAAGACCTTTTACAAGAGTAAATAAACTCTATTTTATTTAGAGTTCACTTACAAATGGTACATACAGCATCTCCATTGAGTAGATTGCAATTTCGATTATTTATTTACATAATTCAACACCTAAAACTGTTCGTCGTCAAAGTTATACAATCGTTTTGTTTCCAACGTAATATGCAAAGGGGGTTATCGTTATTCAATGCAGTTAAATACAATAGATTTTAGTTCTTAATGTGTATTTATTATGTAACTTAGTGTTTATTATTTAAATAATTAGCATTACTTCAACTTGCTTTTAAAAATATCTTAAACATATATGATTGTACTTATTCTGAGCAGATTTATTTATGTCACTACAGTAATAATATCAAAAAGCATTGTTTTCTTGCTAGTTTGTTATAATTGCAATAAGTATGTGCTTAAATTAAAGTGATTTCTAATCGCTAGGGCGCTTTTTGCAAGGTGGAACGCGAAGGAACTAGCTACGACGTTTTGCTTAAATGTCATAGAGCAGCGGCCCCCGGGCCACTTATGGCCCTTTTGGCAATATTGATGACTAGTGTGTTTAAAATGAATTGCAAAACTATCCATTAATTGATCCATAATAAACAATCTTTCTTCACTTCGACTTAATTAAATTAAGCAAATTAGATACGAAATAAACACAGGATTCAAAATGCTTTTACATTAGGTAAGTAAACTCAACGGTTATATACGTAAGCAAAAGCTATTGTTGATAGAAATATTTTAATTTAGTCAATTGTAATCTTAATTTATTTCAATAAAATACATATTTAATCTATTGATGTATCATCATTGCATGTTCTTTGAGTTATTTGTCACTAAATCTTATTGTAACCACGGAAAATTAAAAAAAACAATCATACTATAATAGATAAAATAGAATATTTTTGTTGTTTTATCTTTATGAAAATTTGGGACTAATTTCGGGACAATTACAATAAATTGGTATTAAGTATATTTAATATGTTAAAAGGTCGTAACTAATAGCAATCGTTTGTTTTACTATAATAAGTTTCTATAGTAACACTAATGATTAGCAGTTGAAATAGACCTTAGCGAATCACCCAGTATATGTACGAAATTAAACGCGGAGTACTAGAAACACATATAGAGCTCAAGGTAAATATGTAGGCTTACATAGTAGCAACATCATATGACTTTCAACGGTATTGCGTAATGTTGCAATGCACCTGAAATCGGCCGAACGAGAACCATTCAATATTTTCTCTTCGAAGTGTCGGATTCGCATCGTCTCCAATTACGCACTGGACTCTGCAATTTCTGCAAATCGAATCCCACCTACTCAGGCAAAACAGCGCTCCCTTCATGCTTGCTTATCTATCGCAATCAATTAATTCTATAATTACTTCAACAAAAACATTTAAGAATTAGTTACATTCAACTGCAGAGAAGAAGAAGAAAAAAAAAAGCACTTAAACACGTATAGTACGATAGTGCATATAATTAACGATAAAAAATTCACGTGTGTCGATGTGGGACATTCTGTAATTTCGCGGATCGGGACGAGTCGCAGTTCGTACGGTCGACAATCGGTTCTGTTATCAATTTCATCATCTTCGCTTTTTTGAATTTGCTGTATTTTATTTGAAAAAGTATTTGCTGCACTTTTCCTGCCCTTGCCTCGCAGATCGACCCACGTAAATATCTAAACAATTAATTAATCGAATCCAAAAATTTAATTTTCACGTTAATAAGCAAGTTTATTCGAGTTTACGATATCTTCAAACAATTTAAATTCAAGGAAAAAAATAACTGTTCTCTTATTGACAATTTTAAATTACCGGATCGTAAAAGTATAAAAGTTATAGTGATGTGAAAATAATCATCTAGACGAGTTTCGTTTCTTCTTTTTTTCGTTTCAGATGCCAGAATGGAGAGCTGGTTCAAGATCAGTTTGCTGCTGTGCGTGTTCGGATTCATCAAGGAGTTTCGGCCGTCTGAGCCCTTCATCTACGAGTTCCTTTCTGGGCCATGGAGAGACCTCGACGACGACGAGGTGACCCAGAAGGTCTACCCGGTGGGGACCTACAGTTACCTGGTTCATCTGCTGCTCGTCTTCCTCGTCACCGATTTCCTGAGGTACAAGGCTCTGATCGTGATCCTGGGCCTTTCGGGCATCATCGTCTGGAGCATGCTCATTTGGACTACATCGCTGTTTCATCTGCAAGTTCTTGAGGTAAGTTCAAAGCCAGGAAGAGGCTTCCATGAGGTGGCCTTGTATCTATCTTATCAACTCGGTGCAACTTTAAGCTAATATTGGGATGCGCGACTTTACTAGTGCGTAATCTCCGACGATAATGAATCAAGATTATTTTTCTCTCGTGTAGCATCAATCTAGTAAAATTATACCTTAAAATAAACTCGAAAACACAATACTTAATTGTTTGATAAACAAGTCATTATCTAGTACAGTTTCCGATTATTTCCTATACTAGTAATTAGTTCAAATTATATTTAGAAAAATGATTGATTTATCACCGAAATTTCTTTTTGAACGGTGATGTTTAGTAACAAACAGATACATATTATGTATAATACTTCATATGAATTCTATAATAAATATAATATATATTTAAACTTACTTTGTATATAATTATTTCAAGTAAATTATTGTGTTTTCCATAAACGAATAAGCTTTTAAGCGTTAAATTTAAATTTGATATGAACGTAATGAAATAACATATAAAAATGATATAAAATATTACGATTAAACATTAATTAAAATATTAATGGTTGTATGAATATTTTACAAGATTTTAAATAAACAATCTTTAAAAGTACAAAAGTTGAATTGGATAATGAATTACAATTACATACAAAAAATGATTGGTTTACAAGATTTGTTGGTACTCTAAAAGATCAGATTATTATCCTATACTAATGACAAATTATATTTAGAAAAAGATTGATTTATCACATAAAATTAAACGAAAATACAATATTTTGAAGGATCTTGTTTAGTATAAACAAACTTATTGTAAAAAGATTGATACTTTGATTGATAAGAATTTTACAAGATTGTTGAACCTTAAACATTATGAAAATTTATGTTTTCTTTGCATGTAACTAATGGAAAACGAGTAACAATTAAAAGAAAAGTAATTAAACGTGAACGATAAACCTTTAGTCGTAATTGTTTGGTCATTATTTACATTATTTGTAAATAAACATGAAAAATTATAGAAGTAATTTCTTGAAAGTCCCGAAAACTTAGGTGGGACTTGTGACTCAAAAGCGGGACAATTCCGATTAATTAATTTTACATATTTAATAATGATATTCGTATAAAGAATACATTTTTTTGGCAATAAATCAATGAAATATGCTCATGAATGTCCCGAAAAATCTAGCTGGAAACCTGGATTTTTGACTTAACTTCGGGACAATCCCGATTACCGGGACATCTGGCCTTACTGATTTTCTCTTTGTCTATTGTTTTAGGGCATTTACGGAACTTTTATGTCCTGCGAAGTGGCGTACTACACTTACATTTACGCAAAAGTAGATACTCAATATTACCTGCAAGTCAGCTCGCACACGAGGGCCTCGATTCTTGCAGGAAGAGCGTTGTCGAGTATTGTTGCACAACTGCTCGTTTCCTTCGATCTCATGGATTACAAAGAACTGAACTACATTACGTTAGGCGGTCAGTGATACAACATTGGATCTTAATCTGATATAATAATTGTAATCTTTACTTTTTGTGTTGAGCAGCCATGATCATAGCCAGTTGCTGGTCCCTGTTCTTGCCGAACGTCAAGAAAAGCATCTACTTCCACCGGGACGGCGTTGAAAAGGTGCAAATGTCTTCGAAAGTCCGCAGCGCCTTTACGCTGATGAAGACCCATTTCCTAGAGTCTTTTTCAAACAGATACGCTCTGAAGTGGTCCATTTGGTGGGCTTTGACGACGGCCGGTTTCATCCAGGTTCAAGTCTACGCCCAGCCGCTGTGGGGAGAGATCTTGGACTCCAGCGATGGGAGCGTTTACAATGGGGCCGTTGAGGCTGCAGCTACTCTTCTCGGCTTCTTGAGCGCCCTCTTCGCCGGATACCTGAAAATCGAATGGAAGGGTAAAGGGGAGCTGGTGCTCTCGATCTGCGCAATCATCGCAGGTGGCCTCATAGTTCTCAGCTCGCAAACCGAGTACGTCATGGTCAGCTACATCTGCTACGCTCTTTACTGCTGCATTTACCAGTTCATGATCACCATCGCCAGCTCCGAGATAGCCAAATGCATTGTGGACGATAGCTACGGTCTGGTCTTCGGGATCAACACATTCGTCGCTCTGGTTTTGCAGACGATACTCACGCTCATCTTTGTCGAGGAGAAAGGCTTCCACATGAAACCTAGAGATCAGCATCTGGTCTACGGTGTATACCACTTCCTGATCTCCATCATCTTCATCGTCATCGGACTTATATCTCTAGCGAAAAGACGAAGAAATAACTCAAAACGTTCACTTAGTATACAATAAGGAAGGAAGACGCAGTACTTCGTTTTCAAAGAAAACAACAGATACTTAGAAAATATTTTCAGTACTTAAAATAGGACATTATACACTTTAAATAAATGTACACTTTGTTACTCTTTTCCACCTAAAACAATTTGAAGCAGTGTTGTTGCAACATTAGTGTTTTATAAACTTTTCGATTAATCGAATTATTCAATTATTTTACAGATCAGTCCAGAATATTCAATTAATTATTATAAAAAAAATCTTTAGACCATAACTCATTGTTTATTAATCCTGTATATTTAGTTTAGTATTGGATCAATCCTGTATATTTCTTACTACTGGAGCCACCTATTGGTTGACGATGAAAACTTGCAATTCTTCTATGAAATAGATGCATGTAGTGTTGCCTAATTTTAATTTAATTATATATTTGTTATAAAAAGTTTATTTCTTATAACAATTTAAATTACTGTTCATAATTTTTTAAAATTAACTATTACAAATGTGGTAAATCGAATTATTTAACTTATATGTACAAAGTAATTGTATTGCCTAACCACGATCCATTTTGACATTTGACAATTGTTCAAGTGTCAAATCCAATTGGAACTTCCTTAGTTTTTAAATAATTTTAAAAGAAAAATATAATGTTATCCTCGGTCAGGAAAGCTGGCTGCTCCTTGGTAAGCACATAATTATGTTAACAAAAAATTAAAAGCAATTTGTTAGGTAAAAGTGGTCAGTTACATAACATTAACCTCTTCTATTATTGTAGTGGAGAGGTGTTGTGGCCCCGAGGTCTATCCAGACATCTGCAGCACTCCAGCATGACAGTCTGTTTGTGCACAGGGACACTCCTGCAGATAATCCAGATATCAAATTTGAATTCACCCCTGACAACATTAAGGTATTTACTTGAATAGTTTAGTAAATATAACAACTGTAGATTGTTGTTGTTTTAGAGGGCCGATGCCATCCTGGCTATTTATCCTGAAGGTCACAAAAGGGCTGCCATGATCCCACTGTTGGATTTAGCACAGAGACAGCAAGGATGGTTGCCATTGTCTGCTATGCATGCCGTTGCTGATATGTTGAAGCTCCCCCGCATGAGGGTCTATGAAGTAGCCACCTTTTACACTATGTTCATGAGGTCAGTGTTTCTTGTAGAAAAAAGGTGATGTAATATAATTGAATCTAATAGGAAACCAACTGGTAAATACCACTTGCAAGTGTGCACAACCACTCCTTGCTGGTTGAGGGGTTCTGATGAGATTCTCGAGACTATTTGCAAGAATCTAAACATGAAAGTTGGAGAAACTTCCAAGGATGGAATGTACACGATTTCAGAGGTCGAGTGTTTGGGCGCTTGTGTTAATGCACCCATGGTGCAAATCAACGACGATTACTATGAGGATCTTACCGTGAAAGACACGGAAGAAATTCTGAGTGACCTTAAGAGCGGAAAGAAACCGAGGGCTGGACCCAGGTTTGTCTAAAAGAACATCAATGCGTTTAACTTTTTATTCATTCGATTCCATTTTATTAGGAGCGGCCGTTTCGCAGCTGAACCTCTTGGAGAGCCAACATCTCTTAAAGGAGAGCCGACTGGTCCAGGATTCGGTGTTAGAGCCGACTTGTAAATAAACATGAAACAATAAAAATAGATTTAATTTATTATTGGCACCATTCATCAAAGCCCTGATATTGAAATAATATCGATTCTGTAAATTAGTGCAATGTATGAAATATATGAATGATTCATTAAAGAACGTTTTGTTAATATGATTTGAACTGAATTAGTGTCAATGAAATGTCAAATAATTGACTTGAAGTAACGATTTTTGTTTAGATTTTGTACGACGTTATTACACTTCGTGTAAATTGAGTTAAATAAATTTTAAATTAAATGAGAAATTAACAAAATATTCACTTCTTTTTTAATCTTTATAAAGTTTGAATAGAGAAGAAATTATAAAATTTAATTGCAGGTGTCATAATAAGATACACTTGAAAATAACAACATAAGAGAAAAAAATCAATGAATAAATAATGGTTTTATTTTGATCTAAATAAGAATAGATTACAAATAATTGTAACCAATTTTTGTTTTCAAATTTGAATTAGTTCATCGCTAATTTTTCAGTTGAGGTGTGTATGTGTGTGTAAATAAGAACCGTGAGTTTTTCACGAATTCAGTAGTAAACTGTTTCGAATTCGTCTGCGGACGTCGACCCGAGGGATTTGCGTATTTTGAGAGGCTGATGTCTGCTGCGGATGTGCCTCGTCAGATTCGGTTTCTGTTTCGAGGTGTAAATGCAAAAAGGGCACCTGTGACTGCCCATCTTTCCGCATTCGAACCTCACGTGCCTGTAGAGCGACGAATGGGCCTTGTAGATTCTTCCGCACTTCGTGCAAGTGAATCTGTTCCCTAAAAGAATGCACGTACTTTAATATCGAATCGCTGTTCGTTTCAGTTATCAACAACAACAACAAAAAAGATAACAAATATTAAAGACAACCGAACGTGTACTTAATTAATAAAAAAAAAACATTTATTGTGACTGACTATCCTAGTTGACTGTTATTTTGTCTTTCGCATAAATCGTAAATGCACGTCTGGAAGAATTAGTTAACTAAATGGCTTCGTTGAATTGCTTGTTAGGAAACGTGATCAATCATTGATGTCGGAAAATGTGCAACCGCAAATCGTTCTTGTAGTAGAATCTGTGACTGCAGTAATCGCAAACGAACGTTTTCTCTTTGCCGCACTCCACTTTGATGTGCCTCTTCAGGTTCCTCAGCAGGGTGTAGGCTTTGCCGCAGCAGTTGCACTGGAAGCGCTTCCTCAAATCTAAAACCCAAAGACGACGAAAAGAAACTTAATTTGAAAATACGAATTTCTTTATATTCATTCATTTTTTTTTTGCTGACGCAACAACAAAACAATATTTTAAATCTACTAAATTGCAGTTTTTTCTTTGCAAAATATCTAAACTTGCATAACACTTAAACACACTGAATTATCCATTAAGGTAAATGAGATCCTAATACAAGAATTTTAAAATATGTTTTGGGGGCCACCAAATATCATTTTCATTTGTGTCCAACTCAACTTAATGCATCATTGTAGATTACATTAATTTCTAAACACTGTTAGTGCCTACATTATATAAGTTGGAATTAAATTATAATCATTATATAGATAGATTTTGTTTGCATTTATTTTTATGTATAACATCATTTTTGCAAGTCTTAAATATTGACTATTTTTAATTATTATTCTTTATATTTGTTTTGTATTTCATCATACTTTCGCATATTTCTGGGCTTGGTTCATGAATTACTGTTCTGTTGTTGTCTTTTCTCGGTTTAATTGTTGTTAGCGTAAACCTTAACCCTTAACATATAATTCAAAGAAAAAAATCTTATGAACTCAAATCATAAGATATTGGGAAATTTTCAATACTTCGATGTGTTCAAGTGAATATTGATGCAATTTTGTTTACCGTGTAGTTTACACATTTTTTTTTGCATCGTTCCAATTTGACTATATGTTTTGCTAAAGAATTGAAGTCAAATTAAAGGTCAAATATTGACACATGGAGAATAAAAGTAATTAACTTAACGCTAAATTTGAAATAACACCTCTTAATGGAAGAACCTGTATAATAAAGTGTATAGAGAGATGAATTGTTTCATTCTGTATTGCATAACGTTGATTCGCTAGTCTCTCTTATATAAAAGGTATGTGAATAGTAGGGACTTGCAAAAGATCAGATTGTTACGTGGGTCAATGCATTCAAATGTACTATACTTCAGTGGGAAAACTAATTGAAAAATGAAGATTCAATGCATTTTCCGAAATGTAACATGAACAAAATCAAGTTTAGGTGATACTGCTTCGTATTAAAAATACGCAGAAAAATTTAAGTTTTAGTATCGAATTTTAAAGAAGATTTGCAGATTTAAATTATTTGAAAAACGAATTTTCTTTGTTTTCTTCAAAAATTATAAATTCAGTACTCAATCATATATAAATGCACGTAATTGGGATTGTGTGCACGTACTTGTGTATTTGAAGGCAAATTCAGACACTCCAACTTCAATGAGTTGGAGTGTCTGAAATATTAACTATTGTTTGGAAGTAATTAACACTTATGAAGGAAATAAGTCTTCTGTTACATCCATTATTAAAAAAAGCTCACTTTAGATCATTTTGGAAGTAATTACTCTGAGAAATATAATCGAAAAGACTTTTATGTCTAAACTTTTCTAAATAAACCTTCGTTTTTATGAATATAACTTCTTCCTCTCCTTTCCTCGTCTCATTGGGTCAATAAGTGCAAACAGTAAGTTTTCTTTATTTCCTTTTCTGAATTGTTGTTTTTAGGGGTGTTGAATATAACTTAAACTTTTTATTTTAGCCCTTGTTAGCCTTTGATTTTAACAAGCATCGTTGGGACGAGAGGAGAGTTAAACAAATACATATTTTCAGTCGATGGATGAGGAATAATGTATGTGTAACTATGTCTTTCTGAAATGAAGATTGTAGTTTTCTCTTTGTTCTGTTTGATATTTGTCGATTTGTTGTCTTTCTTTTATTATAAAATATATTAATGTGTATAATACAGTGAAGGTCGTATAGCGTGTTTCTGAAAATCTTTAGACGAACTTCTTCATTTCGTGTCGCATAATGTGGATTCGATGGTCGCTCTTATAGTAGTAGGACCTTGGACAGTAGGGACAGTGGAACGTCTTTTCCTTCCCGCATTCGATATTACGGTGTCTCTTCAGGTTGTGGTAGAGGGTATAGGATTTGTAGCATCTGGGACAGGCGAACGCTTTTCCATTCTTCGCACCCTTTCGGCCAGAAGAAAACTCTGAAAATTGAGCGGCGTTAATAAAAGATGATGCGACGTTCTACCACAATCTACGAGGACTCGTTGATGGGACGATAGAGGAATCTACACAGATGTATAATAACAATTGCTCAGAGAAAAATGTTATGTTTAATTTTCATGTGCTCTTTGAGGACATATTTTCGGGAGCACTGGTAGTTGCAGATCGTGCACCGCACCAGTTTTCCGCAATCCTGGGAGATGTGCGACTTCAGAGTGTTCGCATTCTTGTACGCCTTGTGGCACATGGGACACGTGGGTCGATGGAACAGCGAGGCCGGAAGATCTGCAAGACAACAAGAAAAAACCCAAGTCAAAAAGGGCCGATCGCATCTTTTTATGTATGTTTTCTTTGGGTTTCTTTGTATTTCAGATGCGAAAGAGATTAAGTAAAGTCAAGATTAAATGGTTTCTATGTACGGGCTTATAAGTGGATATTGGAAAGTCTGTGCTTGATCCGCAGGTGGCACTGCAGTTGGTATTTCCTTTTGGAGCTGTAAGGGCACATGGGGCATTCGAAGGCACGGATTTTGCCGCAGTCTTGAGATAGATGCGTCTTCAGAGTCGTAGCGTTCTTGTAAACCTTTCCGCAGTTCGGACAGGCCGCACCTCCTTCCCCGTGCACTAAAACGAATGACTTCAGTTAACGTATTCCTTCAACGTTCGTACTTTATTAATAATTATGCATGCTGATATATACTTTTACAACGTAAAAGACTATAAATAAGTTACAAACATACATCCAAAAAGAATATAGAATTCATTAGATTGAATATTGTGTAGTTGTAGTTGAATATGTTGTAAATCCCAGAAACAATGATTTAAAATCATATAAATTGTCAAATCCATTGCTTAACAAATTCTAAATTCTTTCCAATACCATTCTGACATTTGTTAATTTGTAATTGCCACATTATGAACACAAAATATGTTGATTTGAATATTTAGAATAATTCATAGTTTATAATGATTTGTAGATCATGAATAGTTTTATAAGATTTCTTGGTGATGAAACCGAAAAAAATAAAATAAATTGTTAATTAATATAACTAAACAAATAATTTGCAGATAATTTACAAATCATTGGTCTAAATACCATTTAATAAAAAATATACATTTGTTAATTTTTAATTGTCATATTACGAAAAAATATGTTGATTTGAATATTTAGACCAATTTTTTGGTGATCAAACAGAAAGCATAAAAATAAACTGTTAATTCCCATATAACGAAACAAATGAATAACAGAAAATTGACATTTCGTAATTTCTAATTGTCACATTACGAGAGAAACACCTAGAATGGAATATTTAGAACAATTAATTGAATTAAGGAAATTAATTGGTAGGATTGTGAGTAAATAATTATCAATATTGCCGAGTTTATTCTGAAAAATAACAAATTATTATTAACAACAACTGAAACTTGCGGACGTCGTTCAGTACAGGTAGCTCTTGTGTTGGGACAAGCTGTGCGTCTTCAGCACGGACTTCCTAGAGAACCGCTTCTCGCAGATTCTGCACTGAAAGAATCGGGGCGTGCTGCACTCGTACTTCATGTGTCTGTTCAGGTCGCCCTTGTGCTTGTAATTCTTCGGACAGAACACGCAATGGTATCTCAGCGAGTCCTCTGAAAGCAGAAAGAAGAATGGATAAAATGTTGTGAAAGTTTTGGTTTTAGTTCCGTTCATTTTGGTAACAACACCCGCAACCCCCAAACTTAGTATCTCACAATATTTTGTTAATTCCGTGTTCATGTTAAATACACATTGATAGCAAATGCCGAAAATTGACGTATATAGAAATTTGTTCTCTTTTTTTTAGTTTTGCGACGGACTTTGATCGATTTCCAATTTTGTCAGAAATAGGAAAGGATTATATAACAAAGCTTCTACATTAATTGATGACATTTCACAATTACTGTCAAAGTGACAATTAATCTTTTAGTAAAGGTGTAATTCTACTCTTCGTAATAAACAAGATATTATGTTTTCCTTTTTAACAATCATTTGTGTTTTCGTAGTTAAAATTTACTTTTGCAGTTGATGATGTTCATGTCGAACAATTTAAAGTTTTGCAAATGACCTAAAATATATAAAATTATATAAAAACCTTGTTGACATTTCACATTTGCTGTCAAAGTGACATTTAATCTCATAATAAAAGTATAATTCTATTATTCGTAATAGACACAACAGAAAATTCTTTCTTTTTTTGGAACAAATTGTAATTAATCAATAATTTGTTTCTTTTAATCAATTGTATAAATATGACTTCAATACGATTAGAAAAAGTAGAAGTTTCTATAGAAACGTCAAAGGTTTTTCAAATATAAAGAATATTCGTCTCCATTCTCTATAGGTTTGGATAAAAAGTATTTTCAGAGATCGTTACAAAAAAAATAGTGATGAGCAAACAATGATTGTTGACTCATGCAAATAGAACCAATGGAATTGGTTATAACGAAGAGAACCTTTTATTGCCGATCCTTCTTTCAACGTTCGACGATGTGATTTGTAGATGCATTTGCTGATTCATAAGTAGAATCAGTTTCGTCTATAGTTTTATTACTCTCTTATCCAGTGAAAAGAATGTCTCGCCTCTTTTCGTGGTTCAATAAGAATTGCTTCAAAGCGTGCTGCAACTGTGATTTGTCATCAACCAAATAAATCGTTTTTTCTTTTTATAATTTCTTAATTACAGAATACATAGATGTTTAATCATTTTAATTTGCATTACAGTTAATCAAATAGTAAAAACACATCTAATTGTTTCCTCTAAGTGAACTGCAGTCGTTTTTTAGAATTGATTATTGTACCTGAAATAAATCACAACGAATGAGTTGAAAATTCGTTTAGATTATCTAAAAATATTGAGTTCATTTATTTTAAAACTGTATTAATAATTAACAAAAAAATATATGCTAAGTGTATCTGTTAAATGAAACTGAAGACATTGTTAATAGGCATGAAATATAAAGAAACGAATGAATTCAAGTGACTTTTTGAATTCGATTATAACTAGGAGATTCTCTGAAAATATTGATTCTTTATTGTAAAACAGTATTGATAATAAATGAATTAACAAAAAAAGTATTTATCAGGTGAAATAGGATGAAACTGAAGACATTATTAATAGAAACTCAACTAAGTAATAAAAATTGTAATAAAATATATGTGATGACTTATTAAATGGACAAAGACCAAAGGAAATGATTGTAAATCATCAGAGCTTTGGTCACTTCGGTCTCCTCGCGCAACTCTGCAAGTGCTGAATCAAAATGGTCTTTGCTCTGAACCCCTCGAGACAGTGATCGCAATAGAACTTGCAGATCGAGTTCTTGCCGCATTCAGCTCTCAGATGGTTCTCCAATTCGAGCCTGGTGATGTACCGCCTATGGCATTCCTTGCAGAAGTGTATTTTGCATGCGGACGCTGAAAAATAACCGAATAAATACGAGTGATCGGTAAAAATACGTGTAGTTTGCAAACCTGCGTCACATGTGGCGGTGCAGTTGACCATGTGCTTGTTCAGATTGCCCTTCGAGCTGTACACCATCCGACATTTGACGCACCTGAAGTACCTCTTCGTGCGTTTCTCGCACAGCACTCGATGCTTTTCGAACGAGTCCGGGTCATCGATGAACTTACGACACTTGCCGCAGAAGAGCTTCGTGTCCGGGGGGCTGATCTCGTTGTCCTTCGGCTCCGATTGCATGGGGTCTATAACAGAGAAGGGACGAGGATGTTCGAAACATGCGATTAGTAACTTTGAAGACGTTGGATCGTGGAGGAGATTCCTGTCGCAACAGACAGACGAATGAAAGAAAGTATGGGCTTTTGTTTTATTGACTTCATATCTACAGGTCATCAAAACTACAGGAACTAAACGAGAAGAGAAAATAAACGAACTAATCTAAATAGATATTTGGATCAGTGGTAGACCGAGACGTTGTGCTTGTTGGCGATGTGCGAGTTGAGGATGTGCTTGTGGTAGCAGGCGTAATTGCAGTACGGGCAGATGTTGCGTTTCTCCTTGCAGCACTCCACGTTTCTGTGTCTGTACAGGTTGCTCCTGTGGAAGTACGACCTGCCGCACTTGTCGCACGGATACTTCACCCTGCTCATGTCTACAAAAGAAGAGCACAAGATTATTGCAAGGAAATCTGAAGACGCTCGGAGACGTTTCGAACCCAAGGATGGAATTGTCATAAGCACAACACACAACAGAGAGATCCAGGAAGCGTTTTTTGAAGTTATTCATTAATTCGTATTTTATTCATCTCAGATTAGACATTGAAATAAAACAACCATCGAAATCGCATATAATCTCTAATACAATCTGCCTTATGGTAGATTAAATGATTTAACAGAAATAATAATTATAAACCCGTCCTAGCTTATAATTCCTCAGTGCTTCCGTTTTATATGCCTATCCATCACGTGCTTGTGATACGAGGCGTAATTGCAGTGTGGGCAGATGTTTCGTTTCGTCTTCTCGCACTCGATCCTCCGGTGTCTGCACAAGTTGCTCTTGTAGGTGTACGACTTTCCGCATCGGTCGCAGCAGTACTTTTCATTTGAAATGGTCACTAAAAGCAGAAAGAAACAAAAAAAGACGGGTCAAATGAAAACAGGTCGTCGCAAAGTTGCACATCTAAATACCAAGCAAGAAACAAACAATGTATACTTCTTCACGTTTTATTATCCTAATCACAAAATAATAATAGTATGAAAATAGATCAACTTTAAACATATTATGAACAAGAAGTTAGAAAAAATGATAACAGAGTAGAACAGAACGTGAAACGAATACTCAACCATAATTCATTAATCTTTGCAACATCAAGTTTAGTAATCCCTTGAAAAAAAGAAACAAGCATTTATTAGTTAATAAAATATGTACCTAATCCTAATTGAACAATGTTCTGTACTTGGTGCGAATTGGGTAGTCAATAATAATTGACATGATTACTTAATGGAAATGATCATTTAGTAAATACTTATAACCAAGGACTTAGATTTAACAAACAAAAAACATAATATTTGTACAATTTCAGCTTCTCTTGAAATGCTTATAACTAATTAAATTGTGACATTTATTACACATCAATTAAGGCATTTGGTATCTTTCACAATTTTCAAAACAAAACTTCATTTAAACTGAAAATTTAAGTAATTTTGATTATAATTTAGAAAATTCGTAATTTGGGTGAATATTTGTATAGTTCTCATACGTATTATTAATAAGGCAAGGTGACTTTATTTTTTTTTCAAAATTAAGTTTTAATTATTTAAATGTAATTTTAATTAATTTTATAATTATAAAATCAATGAAGCAAAATAAAAAATATAGTATAATTTAGAAACAGCTTTAAGTAAGTCTTAATCTTTGGATTAATCTAATTAGAGAATTAAAATTTATATATTTTTTTGGTAATATTTATAAAATGAAATTTTGATATCTTTCATAGAAAAAAAAAACGTTATTTTGTGTCAACATATATATAATTTGAACAGATATTGCATTGACTTAATTAGTAATTTTGTTAATTTTCAATAATTGTTGTTTCGCTGAAATATTTGGTATATGTAAATAATGAAATATTGTTTACTTAGATTTGCTTTACACTCATGTTAAACTAGAGCATTGGTTATTCTTAAGTTTTCAGTAAAAAATCGTAGTCAAATTTTGATTACTTTGAACAGATAGATAATTTGATTAATCAAATGAAAATTTAGCAAATTCTCAACAATTATTCTAACACTGAAATATTTATAGAATATAACTATAAAAACTGTCAAATTGACATTCCTTTTAATTGAGAGTTAAATGTACGAAATCGAATCAATTCATAAAATAGAAATTCTTAATACAACGAAAAATAGTAAGTACAGAATTACTATTCGAAATGAAATTTAAATAATTTTCAATAACTATTGTTTAGTTACAATTTATATGAAGAAAAATAAATAAAATGTAACTAACTAAATATTAGTTACTTTTGGTAACTTATATAAAAGTGAAACTTGCTAAAGTTGTCAAATTATAATTATTTGTTTTGAAAACGTCACATTGACATTTGAAATGACATTGTTTTTAATTGGGAAACGAACTGTATGAAATCAAGACAGTTTTTTCTTCTATAAATTGTGATTGAGTGTAGTTAAATATATTAACAATTATAAATACCAGATACGTATAAACGTAATAAGTACAGGTAGAGCGTTTTTTTCTCTAAATAATATTTCTAATTCTATTACTGTCAAAAGTAATAGATGACAAAGTATATAAAAATTTAAACAAAAACCAACCTTAAAATAGATTTGTATATGAGAAAAGAACAGAAATAAGAATTTAGAACGAAAAATGAATTTTTCTATCAATGTCCGTCATTGAATGGAAGGACTTGTATCACAATTATTGGTTTCGTTTTCCCATTCGAATTGAATTTCCGTGTTTGTTTATTATTATCTAGCAGCTTTCAGGGTCTCGTTGTAGTGTAGATTCTTCACATGCCTCTGGACGTGCGACATTCTGAACCCGGCGTAAGTACAATAAGGGCACTGGAACTTTCGCTGCAGATTACACTCGTCGCAGAAGTTGTTCATTCTGGTGACGGTGCCTTCAAATCGCACATTGCACCTTCTACACTTGACCGTCTCGAAAGCCGTATCTGAAACGAAGACATATTGCAACATAGAAGCACAACAAATTGAAATAACAACAAAATAAACAAAATGATACATAACAAAAAAAATAGGTGATGGAGGAATGCAATTGGTTTTTGTGCTGGGTGCGATTTTCAAAAAAGTTTTAGTATTTGTTTTTCCAAACAATTTATTAGTGAAATTGCGATAACATGTCGAGGGGATCTCGGAAATGCGTCTTCCTGTGCCTGGAAAGACTCGGCTGGTGACTGTAGCATTTACTGCACAAGTCGCATCTGAAATTTTTCACTTTAAATTTCCCATAGAACGGACCTAAAAGAAAAAGACGGTTTTGCTAATTACTTTGCTAGAAATGACGATAAAAAATATAATTTTAAAAGGTTCAGTTTTTGGCGGAAATGGTGAAACATATAGACAACAACAACAACATTAAACATCATGCAGAGTGTTTTTGTTTTATTATTATCGCATTTCGGCCACATATCTTAGGGGTTTTGCATTGATTTTTCATTGTAAAAGGATTTTGTGAACGAGCTTGAGGTGTCTTTCGGTGTGGACCTTCTGGTAGCCGATGTACTTGCAATGCGGACACCCGAAGGTTCTCTTCTTGTTGCACTCGTAACGGTAGTGTCTGTAGAGGCTGGGCCTGTGCATGTAGGATTTGCCACATGTTTTGCAAGGGAACGTCTTCCTCTCGCCCCAGCCTAAAACAGAAACGTCGCCAACATTACCGGCTTGCACATGGAAATCGTCCGTTGCTTCTGTCAGATTGATTGTGATTCTATACTCTTTTTTTTTTCTCTCGCTTTATTATTTACATAATAATTCTTGTCACACGAAACACGACATAATCTAACTATTTGTACTTTCGACAGATTTCTCAACATTCGATTTCTACACGTTCAGGCAGTTGTGGACTTTGAGCATGTGTCCGACGAGCGTCGTGTTCCTGGTGAACTTGCTCGAACATAACGAGCATTGGAACATCTTCACCTTGTTGCATTCGAACTTGATGTGTCGAACCAAAGAACCCTTCGTTTTGTACGACCTCCTGCATGTAGCGCACTCGAAGTATCCTTCGTGACTGTAATATCCATTACCTAAAACAGACATAAATTAATTAAGACGAAAACAAGCAGAGATTTAATTGATTCGCTAAACGTCACACGACAAGAAACGAAAAAAAAAACAAGAAAAAATTCATTCGTAAACGACAACATCAAACGTCGGAAAGGGTTCATCAGCAAATAAAGGATATAGTTGTATGCATAAATGAAGATATTTATTTGTCATTCATTTATTTGTTCTTTGTGTGCCAGGCTTTGAAGTGTCTGCGGTAGTTCGACTTGATTTTCGTCACGTACGGACACATGTGACATTTGATAGAAGCCTCCTTGCCGCATTCGTATCTTATGTGGGACGACAGAGAATGCTTTCTCAAGTAAAACTTGTCGCAGTTCGAGCACTTGAAACCTAAAAAAAAGGAAATTACATTGTATTTATGAAATATTGAAACAAACACACAGCAAACTCAACAATCAAAAAACCAGGAGTTCTCTACTAATTTCAGTTCTAACATTTAATATCACTTCAATGTAATACTTGACACTTTGACGTCTATTCTATATAAACGATATTTCATCGAAATAATAAAGAGAACATCTAAGACCTTATGGAAAAGTGGTAAATGACAAACTTCGTATTATTTAACCACATAGGTTGCCTGAAATAAAACTTAATGTTAATTCGGGTTTGAGTGAATCATTTGTCAACAATGACATAAACTGAAAACAAATGTGACATTGGTATATTTAAAAACAGCACATTTCTAAAGTTAAGCAAGATGACCATAACACTTTCTTAGTACTATTTGTTAATACATTCATACTTTATTTGTAGTATAAAGTATTCTTCAACAACTTACCACTGAACACATATAAATATTGCTAAAACTTATACTCATCATATATAATATTATAAAATGGGAATTAAAACTAAGTGCTCTGCATTTGCAATTCAATAACCGCCAATTCTTGAATAATTACACACGAAAAACAAAACGTTGTACACAAACTTCAATGACAGCCATTTGAAATTGCATTACATAATACTCACCACTGCCATATTTCACTTAACGTCGTTCTAGATTCACTTTGTTGTTAACTCACATTATATTTCTTTCTTCCAATTATCACTCAATTCTATGCTTGTAACAAAAATACACAACGAACGGATCACATAACCAACAAACTTAAAGTTACACATAACACTGACAGATAGCACAGAATCACTATGATTTTTAGGTTAGGTTAGTTGCGTAACTCAATTTTGAAATTTGAAAAACATTGTAGGTTTCTACGATATTCTAGTGGAATGATTATACGCACAAAATGTATTTAAAGATGGTATTATACATCAGTCAGTTTTTTTTTAGGTTAGGTTGGACGTATTTCATTTCTTTGCCGCTCATCTGCGCTACTGATGTTTACTAATCTTTTTTAAAGAAGAAACTTTTACAATTAATTTATCTTGTTTTTGCATTTGAAGGAATACAACATTATTCAAGGTAAACTTTTAGTGATTTTTGTCTCATGTGTAGTTAAATAAATTAATAATTAATAATGATAATTAATGAATGAACTATGGTTATGAAATATGATATTGTCAGGAGTGTCACTATGATTCAATTATTTTAGATTTTTATATATTTTGTCCCATACCTCGCTTTACGACCTAGATACGTTTCACGAAACTTGGCCGCAAAGCGAAAAGCCGTATAAGGAATCAAAGATTGCGCTTGCGCAAGATTGGAAACATACGGATATATCGAAAACGTGCCTTAATTGCGAGGTATGGGTTTATATATAAATATTCCTATTTCTTGAAAGTATAAACACTTTAAGATAAATGGTTTAAAAAGGTTAATACATGAAACAGGTTATGTACTGGGACATTGACAGGAGTGTCAATAACAGAACTATGGTCTATTACATCTATGTTTTTTCGCATTTAAGTCAATATTATTAAAAATTAAATTAATTAAATCATAATTCAATTATATTAATATTGTGAAAGACAAAAAACATCTTACAAGGTAAACTTTGAAGGATTTAAAAAATAATTTCTGGTAAGTATTACTAGAAAGTATACACTCTAAGCTGTTTTTTTTTAATTCATGAAACTGGTTATGTACTATGACATTAAACGAGTGTAATAGTACTGTGGTCCAATTTCATGGTTAGAAACGTCAGAATACATTCTGAGGTTCAAGTTCCAGATACAACATAGGATTTTGTCGTTTCTTTCAGGGCATTTTTCAGTGCTTCTGAACTGAGGCCATTGATTCCTAAAATAAAAACAATCTTCAAGGGATTAGTTGTTAATGATCAACGGATCCAAACAAGTATGATTAACTGAATATCCAAATGGTTAGTAAATATCATTGCAAAATAAAAAAAAAATAGTACTGTGAGAAACAAAAAAAAAATGTAAGAATAAAACTTGAAGGGTAGGAAATAAAATAATCCTATGTGTATCGTCTAACAAGTCATATATTTGTTATCGAATCAATGTTTTCCGATTTCCAGGAAGAGAAAACAGAAAAAAAAACTAAATATTAATACGCGAAATAAATATATAAAAAAATAATTTCGTATCCACCAAAATAATACTCTATGCGACAAACGGTGATGTTTTCTTTTGTTTAATAAATGAGCGATGGATGTGGAGAAACGATGGTACTTTCAGATCGGAGGACGTGCTTGAGCCTCATGTGCTGCTTGACGTTGTTGCGTCTCTTGGACTTGTAAGGGCATCCGGGGATCGAGCAGCTGAACCTCTTCGGTTTCCCGCAATCGAACGTCGTGTGGTTGTAAAGCGAGGCGGCGTGTCTGTAAATCTTGTGGCATGCATTGCAGCGGTACACCCTCAGTCCTAAAAACAAAAGAGAAAAGACGAATGGACGTGAATGAAAACGTACAAAGCGTGCTAGAATCGACGTCAAAAGTACGGCCCCAAAGGAAGAACAACAACAATAAATACAGTAACGTCAATACAGAAGTTTTGAAAGAGAGGACAGAGTTGCGGCTCAATAAAAATAAATAAATAAATAAAAATAAACTTGTCGTTATGTTTACTTTTTGATTTTGCTTATTGTATGCGGTTGTTGCTACTGAAAGATCGAGTGCTTCCTGTGGACCATCGTGTAATGCTGCTTCAGGCTGGACTTCCTCTTCGTCATGTAACCGCAGTGGAATTCGCAGATGAATTGAGGAAGTTTGCCGCACTCGAAGGTTCGGTGATTGTAGAGGGAGGCCTTGTGCTTGTAGCGTCTCGGACACGTGTCGCAGCCGTAAATTTTCCCGTCACCTAAAAAATTGGTAATTGTTAATTGCGAACCGACTGCGACCGACGTTCATTTAAAAGCTAACCATAACCACATTTTGGTTGTTTACACACAATACAATAGACGGGTTTTTTTTAGTGGAAGGTTTACTTGAAGCGATTTGCGGAAGTTAATAGTATTATTGTAAACTGAAGCAAAGTGTGCTTTGGAGGATAGAGGAAGGTCGAACAACGTTAATTTCGTTCCATCACCTAGCAACGGACAGCCTAACATCTAAAGTTGCTTACCGAAAACAAAATAACTTTTGCTAAATAAAGTTACAAAAAAACGGTTTTCGAAAGCAAAATTGGATGGCGTTAATTTTTTGACGAGTTCAAAAATGACACCTGTGACAAGCGTAAAAAAATATTACAAACAATTAGGATAATGCACAATTACAAACAAACACGTAACAAAAAATCAGATCAATTTACTCATACTGAGTACTCTGTTAAGATCTATATACTACAGAAACTATAAAAAATACTTTTTAGTTTTGTGGGGCTCATTTTGTACTCTATTGACCAAATCTGGGTATAAGGGAGTACGTGGAGTAGCACCTTACGAAGACTACTCAAATGTGCCTCATTGACAGTCATTATCGGACGGCACTAAAATCTATATATCACAGATCCAACACTATAGACTTTATAGTTTTGTTGGGCTTAATTTGCAATCTATTAAGTAGATATTGGAATACAAGGAGTACGTAGAGGAACACCCCAGGTAGACTATATAAGTGTACTATATTCACAGTCTTTTCCTAGGCAGTATCGGTGCTTCCTTAAGATCTATATACTCTAAATCCAATACTATAGACTTTTTACTTTTGTGAGGCCCATTTGATCAGATCTGGAAACATAAGGATTACGTGGAGGAACTCCCCACGAAGACTATATAAGTGTACTATATTCACAGTCTTTTCCTAGGCAGTATCGGTGCTTCCTTAAGATCAGTAAACTCTAAATCCAATACTATAGACTTTATAGTTTTGTTGGGCTTAATTTGCACTCTATTAAGTAGATATGGGAATACAAGGAGTACGTGGAGGAATACCCCAGGAAGACTATATAAGTGTACTATATTTACAGTCTTTTCCTAGGCAGTATCGGTGCTTCCTTAAGATCTATATGCTCTAAATCCAATACTATAGACTTTTTACTTTTATGAGGCCCATTTGATCAGATCTGAAAACACAAGGATTACGTGGAGGAACTCCCCACGAAGACTATATAAGTGTACTATATTCACAGTCTTTTCCTAGGCAGTATCGGTGCTTCCTTAAGATCTATAAACTCTAAATCCAATACTAGAGACTTTATAATTTTGTGAGGCTCAATTTGTACTCTATTGATCAGATCTGGAAAACAAGGAGTACGTGGAGCAACTCCCCACGAGGACTATATACGTGTACTATATTCATAGTCTTTTCCTAGGCAGTATCGGACCTCCCTTAAGATCTATATACTACATATCCTGTACTATAGATTTTATAGTTACTTGGGAATCATTTTGCACTCTATTGACTAGATCAGGGAAAAAAGTAGTACTTGAAGGAACCTATGAAAACTACATAAGCAAAGGCGTCGAGATTCATCTTCTTATGTTATAAGACGAGTTCACTGAGCTAACTTTATCTCCTATTGTTTTATATTTATTCTTTTTGTTAATGGTTATGAACTTGCGTCCTTCATTTCCTCAGTTTGATGACCGGTAAATGCCGGTTAGCGGTGGGATTCAAACTGGCACCATTTCGCATCAGATTTTTGTGATGCGGGGACCCTTAACCACTCGGTCAGGAGTTACCCCAATATTAATTAATTCTTCATTAATTATAATCGCAAGTATAATAAGTTGATAGTTGTAAAACTATCAATAAAGTCTTTACAAATGCGGAAAGTCCTATAGACAAAAGTCTTTTGAAACAGTTTTTTTAAAATTTTATTATAATTATTATATGCAATGTTCTGGCTTTTTATATCTAATTATAAGACTATTACAATATAAACAAGAATTACATTAGAGAACACACAAAATCTAATAAGAAATACATGATTATAAAAACAGTTGCACAACAACTTTATTTCACTATAAGTCTATTTATTTTCCAATTTCATAGTTTTCTCAAGGATTATTTAATCTTTCTGTTAAGTAGGATATCATCCCATGCTGCTTCACGTTGCAAATGCGCTTTGATTTGTACGAGCATCAAGAAACCTCATGTTTTTCGCAGTCAAAGTTCATGCGGTTGGAGACAGATCCAGAGTGCTTGTATTTCTTCGGGCACTTCTCGCTGCTGCAAATCTTCTGCTCTAAAACAGAACGAACTTTATTCGAAAGAAGTTTGCAAAAACTTGTTCATTTCTCAAACATTTTCATGTTATTGATATCTTCTTTATCAACATTTTGCTACGAAAATTCCTATACAATAAAATCAGTCAAACAGCATTCAAGCAATAGAATTTCCTTACGAAATCTAAAATAAAGATCAGTCAACCTGGGTTCATAAATAGTTCTGTTTGTATAAAAAAATGAAGTAATGTGTAAATATGAAAATTATAATTTAAGAAATATTAATATAACAAAAAAAAGGTGTGAAAATAAATTGAATATTTTTTTATTGAATGTTATTCAAATAAAGAAAGAAAGAAATTTAGATATTAACAAACTGTTCTATTAGTATTATTAATAACAAAATACAAGAATTTGTATTAAGCATATAAAATTCAAAACGTTATGGATTATACGTAATCATTTCATTGGTAGTTTCGTTTTCTTTGCTGTAAAAAATAACTTCTTAAGTGAATGTGTACATCCATTTCAAGAACAATTCGTAGCGTGTTCCCGTTTTTCAGCAATAAATGCACCATCACTGACCGCAGTCCAGATTCTGGCTTTGCAACCTCTGTTCTTATTCTTGCAACGCCAGAATTGAATGGAGCCCTCTTTGTTAATCTTGTCTTTAACATAGAAATACCCGTTCCTAGAATATTTTTCCTCTCCCCTTTCGCTCCAATATTTTGGATATCCAATTTCTGTTGATAGAAAGAAAACGAAAAAATGTAAATTATAATAAAATAAAATTTGATGTAAGAAAAGGTAAAAAAAAAACAAGTTGCAGTTGTTGGGACATAAATAAATGAAATTGTATTTAGAAATGTGTGTATTTAAACATAATATGTAATATTTGTCTATTATAGAAAATGCTTTAAAACGAAGTTAAAGTAATGTTTTCTTGCCTGAAAATGAATAAATATATATATTTGCTTAATACATACCTTTTAATTGCTTTAATCTTTTGTAACAGTTTAAAAAAATTGAAATTGTTTAACTAAATCATATCAGAAATTACAGAATATAGTAGTTTTTTTAATAGAAAATCACTAAGAAATAACAGATTTCATCTGATACATAAAATAAGGTGATAATCACCTATATTTAGTGAAAAAATAACATTTTAAAGAGTTTATTTTTCATTAAATTATATTCAAAGTATTAAGAGTTTTGATATATTTAGTAACTTTAAGTAATATAAAAAAGAAAATTATAGTTTAGTTAATTTCCTTTTCCATATTATTTAAAGTTGTGTAAGTATTTCAAACTATTGCAGAAAATATAAAATATGGTTTAATTTTATCGAAAATCACTAAAAAAAATAACAGATTTCACGTTTTTACTCTCAAATCAAGAAACATCAAATGTTTATTGAAACATTTGGTATTTTACTATTGGTACGAGTTTCGAACTCATATTATAGTTTTATGTTTTTTTTTAAGAAAGTTTACTTTCTTCTTTTGTTCTAGGACGTCGTTTTTACCTCCTATTAGCAATTAACTTGTGAGGTTTTTGCATTCTAAGCAATACATTTGTATTGCAAATGGTAAAATGTATGTAGAGTAAGCATGTTTTTAGTAACATATGTTGCGTGTATGTTGGTACACTTTTCTACAGATCAATTTCATTGTTTTCAGTAGATCTTTTTTTGCAATATTCCTAATTATAAACATCAATAGAAAACAATCACTTTTCGATAAATATCTTCATTTAACTTACACTCCAATTTCACATTTCTTCCACCAAATAACTAGTAACATATAAACTGTTACGTAAATTGTAACTTTTATGGGTTGGTACAACAAAAAAATATGTATTGACTTGTCAAACATATAATAAAAATAGCATATTTATGTTGGTAGTACACCTTTTCACTTTTTTTAACGTTTTCAGTAGTTTAATTGTTTCTAATTGTAAATATCGATGCAACACATTAAGTTCTAAATCAATTATAATGAGTTCTCATAACTGCAAACTTTTTTTAAGACAATTAAGTCCTTAATTCTTCCACCAAATAACTACTAACAGTTTAATTATGACATAGTTGGCAACTTTTACGGGTTCTCACATCAAATATTGATTTGTCAAATTTAATGAAAATAACATATTTGTGTTAAATAATTAAATCAGAAAACAAACCCAATCTAAAGAAAAATACAAGATTATAAAAGTAGTAGCTACAATAACTTTATTTATAATTTCAATTACATAGTTTTAGATGAAAGCGTACGAAATGACATCTTAGTTAACGGAATGAGTCAATGCTTGAGGTGCATGTGCTGCTTCACGTTGGAAATGCGCTTCGATTTGTACGTGCATCCGGAAATGGGGCACCCGAACCTCTTGGTCTTTCCGCAGTCAAAGTTCATGTGGTTGGAGAGAGATCCAGAGTGCTTGTATTTCTTCGGACACATCTTGCATTTATAAATCTTCTCCTCTAAAACAGAACGAATTTTATTGGTAAGAAGTTTGCAAAAACTTGTTCGTTTTTTCAAAAAACATGTAATGTTATTAATAGTTTTCTTTATCAAAATATTGCTACGTAAATTTCTATACAATAAACGTGAGTCAAAGCGGCATTCAAAATATTTATTGTTTTGTAGAACATTAAGTTTGAAATCAATTACAATCAGTTCTGATTGCAAACTTTTTTTAAAGACTATCAAATCCTTAATTCTTCCACCAAATAACTACTAACATACAAATTATGACGTAGATGGCAACTTTTACGGGTTCTTACATCACACAAATAGGTTACTGATTCGTCAAACTTGAGTTCTGATAACTGCAAGCTAAATAACTACTAACATATTAATTATGACTTATGATGGCATCTTTTATAGGTTCCTACTTCAAACACATAGGTTATTAATTTTTCGAACTTAACAACAACATATTCGTGTTGATAAACTGATGTATAAATAACGATTAAGTTTAAAAACACTTAAAAATCAGTTCTGATAAGTGCAAACATTTTGTTTTAAATTGTTACGTCCCTATTTCTTCCACCAAATAACTACCAACATAGTAAGTTTTGCATAGTTGGTAACTTTTATTGGTTTGTTTGTCAAACAAATAGATTAGTAACTTGTCAAACCGAGCAAATGTCACTTTACTGAATCATTAGATTTTTTTTCTAAATAACATTTCTTCCACCAATTAACTACCAACATAGCGAGTTTTGCATAGTTGGTAACTTTTATTGGTTTGTTAATCAAACAAATAGATTTTTTTCTCTAAATAACATTAGACTGTACAATTTAATAGTTTTTTTTTTGGATTGGTGCATCGGACAAAAAAGCTAGTTAGTTTGGTAAAAATATATTTTTAAAAAATTTAAAAAGAAATAACAAATACTACCATGACAACAATTGTTTACTTGCTTACTTTAACAAAATACTTAACAATACACTAACGTCGCCTACTATCTTTTCTTCAACCCTTAATTATATACAAATAATTAAATAAAAAGGGTATTAATAATCATGTTTTTGCTCTATAAATTCCAGTCACTTTCATTAAAATCTGCATCTGATCTAAAACTAAAAAAAAAACAACAATTAATATTAATTATACTTGATGAGTTAATGTTGATTTGTAAATTCAAGGAACAAAAAACGATTTAGATCAAATTCTATTTATTACATATTCAAATATAGGGATGCCTCCTGTGGACCATGATGTAATGCTGCTTGAGGCTGGCCTTTCTCTTCGTCATGTAACCGCATTGAAACGCGCAAAAGAACTGCGGAAGCTTGCCGCACTCGAACGTCTTGTGGTTATACAGAGAGGCCTTGTGCTTGTACCGTCTGGGACACCTGTCGCAGGGGTAGATCTTGCCGTCGCCTAAAAGAAGAAAGAAAAAAACATAGCCACGATCATTATTTCGAATCTCGAGCAGCTTCAGTTTTTCAGTTGGAAAGTTCATGTTCATTTGCTTTGGGAAGAAAGAAACGGATGGAAAGAGTTTCCTTTATTTATTAATTTAAATATAAAATTACAAAAAAAAAAATAGAAATAACGTCCTCCGGTACAAAGAGGGATTAGGAATTGTTTGTGTTTTTTGCGTGTTATCATGTATTTTGATTTAACACACGAAAGAACGACGAGTTTACCAGTTGAATAATAATCAGTTTACTTTCTTGGGAGTAAACAGGTAGTCCTAATGGTATACATTTATGTAAAAAAGTAATATCTATATATATATATGTAGAATATATATAATAACGTTGGGAAGAAAGCTTTCCTATGGTCAAAAATATACAATATGTGCAGAGTTCTACTTTGCACATTGAATTCTACTTAATAAATAAATGCGTCGAGTCGTTTGCCGACTCTGATTGGTGATACACGATATTCGGTGACCGAATTACTAAGAACATGTAAGAACAGAACATGTAAAAAACCTAACTATGATAAAACAGAATATGTGGTCTTATAGCAGCCCTATAAGACTTTCCTGAAAATCATGTTTTTCTCACTAATCATTTGGTTGTAAATATTAACCCTTTGTCCACTAGAGGTGTCATTGCTAAACGAACATTATACATGTATTTTGTATGATCCTGCATGTTTCCTTTATAGAAAGTACTATTTAGTGTGTAGCATAGATTCTCAATAATCTTTCTGTTTGGAAATAGATGTACAGGTGAGATAGCTAGTGAGTTGAATTTCATAAGACTGTTCTAACTAATATTATAAAATATATATAATTATTGATTGCATTACATTTATTTTGAGTTTTTAACTTAAAACATAGCTTTATTCCGGTTGGTAATCACTTAAGTATGTAGTGATTACCAATCGGAATAAAGTTATTTTTTTAAGTCGACTTAATTTATAGTAAATGGACTTTTGGAGAACAGAAAAATATGAATCAGGTTCATTTCCAGATATCATTTCAACAAGTTTCTAGTGATTGGGAATTGGTGATTTTAACTATGTTGAAGTTGAAATTGTTATGGTGGAAACAAAGTCCGACATCGTAAATATGGATACATTATTTGATATTGGATGAACGAAATCAGATAACTGGAATAGTAAGAATACAAGCAGAATTGATAGCCAATACGGTTGTATGAACTCAAGTTAATGATGCTGGATATGCATCATTAACTTAAAACCGTTCGTTTTTTACACTTATTTCCTTGAAGGTTTTGTAATATTACAATTTGGAAATGCTCCAGATTGAATAAATTCAGAATGTTTTCTATTGTTTCATTCCAAACAAAATATTGTCGAGAAACTAAGTTCCTATTAACTTACACTTGTAATCTCAGTTTGCAATCTATACTAGTTATATTCATTCAAGTATTTCAACTTTTACGTTCTCACTCTACTGTTTTTCGGGATAATTCGGGACAAATACTATAAATTCGGGACCAAAAAAACGAGCTGTGAAAAATCTGGACAGGATCTGAAAATTAGGTACCTTAACTTTTTTCATTTTTTTTTTAATATAAATATAATAATTTCTGTTAGTACACAATTAAAGAAAAATCAATTCCATCTACAAAGGGTTAACACCAACAACTTTTGACAAAACCAATTGTAATTTTGTCCAATTTAAGGAAATGTCTCCCTTTCTGACTGAAAAAAAACAATGGTCATTGCTTTTGCAGTAGTTGCATTTATTTTTTTCAGTTTTTTTAAATACCCATTTTGCAATTTGTTGTTGTAATTAACATTACTATTCTTGACACATATTTACTTTTCAGTTATTTTTCTCTTCTGTTTTGCTACTGTTCTGTTCTTACAATGTTCTGTTTCATCTGGGAACCTTGTATGTTCGTACGCAATCTAGTTTGCGTTGGCATTGTAAATTCTGTGCTTCGACGAAGACATGTGGTAAGCCAGATGATGCTTGAGCTTGGCCTTGTACGTGCAGTTCTTGTACGGGCAATGGAAGCTTCTGCCGAGCTCGCACTCGAATCGCACGTGCCTCATCTGCGTGGATTTGTCCATGAAGAAGATGCTGCAGTTCGGACACGCATAATTCCCTAAAACCGAGCAAGAAGAAAACACCAACCATTAGCATCGGATCTATCACATTCAACTGAAGATCTTAGCGCAACCGAAGCACCTCGTTGCCATCGCATCGCCAAAAGATTTAGACTAAATGGGTATATATGGGTATATAGTATGTAGTAGAGTATTAAGAATAAACTGGGCGACAGAGAAAAACGAATCTGTATTTTCGTTTGTTGTCAATTCTTTCATTATTATTTTTTTGTTGTCAAAAATAGAACGAACGTTTCGTATTTATTCAAAGAAAATAGAATTTCTGTGTTAATAAATGTTTAAAATCTCATGTTTGCTACAGGTGGAGCGCTTCGCAGCGGCTTCCGTTTCCGGCGACGGTTTGTCAAAGGAGGATCTGTTTCCTGCATTCGATCGAGTGCCTGTGTCTGCTTTGCCTGTGCCGGTATCTCTTCGGACAATACGGACACTTGTAATGGGGACCTGCAACCAACACGCAATGATTTACCAAAAAACATTCAACATTTTTGCTCGTTTTTAAATTTCGATGTATTTTCTTTTTTCGCAAGCTTTAATACCCAGCACCGATAGAGAATGGGGAGGGATAGCGTGTCAATTATGTTAGAACAGTTTATTGATAACAATTTATATTTATACGTCTTCCTTTTGATTGTCGATTGCAAATATCACCTCAGTTTGATGTTTCCTTTTCAGGAAATGATCTTCGTACCTGAAAAATAGTTACATATTAGTATAAAGTAACAATATGTTTCACTTCCAATGCAAATTCTATACTTACACTAAATGTATTTCTTGTAACTTATTCTACCTATGGTCAATATCCCTCTAAAGCAATGAAATTTTATGTTGACTTAATTTTATATAATTATTGCTGCAATAAATGTTATTACTTACTTTAAGTCTTTCAATATTACTAGGTAAACTTGAATCTGTATTAACAACTTTTGAAGTACAGTAAATTATTATTAGATATGTTTTCAAATTACCAAATATTATGTCTTGAAATAATGGTAATTCCCTTACGCAAAAGATAAAACTACCAAAGATATGTTTTCAAACTAGCAAATATTACGTCTTGAAATAATGGTAATTCCCTTATGCAAAATCCAAGAAGCATGTATCATTTTGGATTCATTTCACAAATATCTAACAAGTTTTTTATTCCAATATCACAAGTTACACATGAATCTATAATTGATTAGACTAATTCACATATATTTATAATGAATCTACAAGTAATGTTAAATGTCTGATGATCATAAAAAGAAAGATTATTATTTTAGGTCTTGAAAATCCCAAGAATAACATGTTTTAGGCCAATATTTACATTGTCGTGTCCTGGGATTATAACTCTCGTAGTTACGTTGTTGTGGGGTCTTTGAGGGGTTTTTGAATATCAAATGCGATTATCTAAGTAGTTTTATTGTACAGTTGAGTGTTTTTATGGAGAAGTCAACTATATAAGTGTTGATCTCCTGTTTTATTAACTAAGAGTTACATTCTTCCCTTAAGTTGCTAGTTGCTCCCCTAGCTAAGGCTGACCAAAGACTAACTTATTAAAGCCTTATAAAAACGAAGACGGACCGATTACAGACGAATATTTTGGAAGGGTTTGTTCATTCAGAGAATTGACGATGCATGAAGTGGAAAAGCACAGATTCCTGGTATCCTGACCCAAACTATTCGTTGGTTCCTTCACAAAAATAGTCACGTACAAGTATCCGTTTGTATATTTGATGGATACTTAACTTATGTGTTTAATTGTTAAAAAGGATGTAGGGCTATGGGATATACAACATATCAACAATAATAATAAAGTAACTTCTTCTAGTAATGTTAATAAACAGTTTCAATACTTTAACATTTCTAAGATATCTATTGACTTTTTTTACATCACTTACGAGTTTCATATAAGATTATTCATCATATATTTCAACAGTTCAAAAAATAAGTTACTTTTTTTAAATATTTTATTCTTGTAAAATAATTTGACGTTATTTGTAATGGTTTTTCAAACCTATTCAAGTTTCTAAATTATTGTTTATTTGTATTAGCAAATAAAGATATGATTTTCAGTTGATCGATATTCATGGAGAATCTCATGATCAATGCAGTAACGAAAGTGTTAAATATCTACTTGCGCATGTAGCAATAATGAAATAAGTTAAATTTATTGAACTTGTTACAAAATATTTTGCTCCTCAATCCCAGGTGCGCCTCTTTCGACACGTCTTTGTTACGGCACTGGAGTTAACAGAAAGATAGTACGTTCGACAAACACAGCTGCAAGGTGCAGGTGTTCACTTCTTATGGAGGTAATTTATGCGTTCTGTGAATACAGCTGCAAGGCGCAGGTGTTTACTCATTATACAGGAATTTATTACTTTAGATAAAAAACAGCTACAAAGTCCAGGTGTTCACCTTTTGTACAGTAATTTAATGCGTTCGATAAACAGATCCAAAGAGCAGGTATTTACACAGTGTAGTGACGAATGCATATGAAGCTTATGTGACAAGTGTCTATCTTGAGCCGTCCCGTAACCCAATTATGATAAGTTACAATATGCAGTTACGGCACTACTCATGACTTTAAAATACAATTATTCAAGCTTTAACATATCAATCTTTGTTTAATTGTTCAATTTTTCAATCCAAACAATTGTGCATTTTATTGCTTTCATGATTCAACAAGTATTGTTATAACTTATAATAAAGTTTCAATGATATCAAACAAGACATGTTCGTAAATTTTTCAAACCAAACAATTGTGACTTTTATTGCTTTCATGATTAATCAAGTATTGTTAGAACTTATAATAAAGTTTCAATGATATCAAACAAGACAAGTTCGTAAATTTTTCAATCCCAACAAATGTGAATTTTATTGCTTTCATGATTCATCAAGTATTGTTATAACTTATAATAAAGTTTCAATGATATCAAACAAGACAAGTTCGTAAATTTTTCAATTTCAACAACTGTGAATTTTATTGCTTTCATGATTCATCAAGTATTGTTAAAACTTATAATAAAGTTTCAATGATATCAAACAAGACAAGTTCGTAAATTTTTCAATTTCAACAATTGTGAATTTTATTGCTTTCATGATTGATCGAGTATTGTTATAACTTATAATAAAGTTTCAATGATATCAAACAAGACATGTTAGTAAATTTTTCAATCCAAACAATTGTGACTTTTATTGCTTTCATTATTTTCAAGTATTGTTATAACTTATAATAAAGTTTCAATGATATCAA
>JAFMTC010000090.1:137733-170040 GCA_018845635.1 Nicrophorus orbicollis | reverse complement strand
GACAAGTTCGTAAATTTTTCAATCCCAACAATTGTGAATTTTATTGCTTTCATGATTCATCAAGTATTGTTATAACTTATAATAAAGTTGCAATGATATCAAACAGGACAAGTTCGTAAATTTCCAAATACTAAGTCTTCAATAAATGTTAATTCTCTTATTAACTTTCTCTTGAAAAATCTCATGAATACATTTTAAACTTTATATTTGAAGCTTTTTTTCAGTAATGTTACTAGAGATTGTAAATATTGTTGTATATGTATTGATTTTTTAAAATCTTTTACAAATTTCAAATAATTTTTTAAATCTTTTACGAATAAACAATTTGTTAATTATATGTTTTAATAACTCGAAGTAGAAATTCGTTTTTTCAACCATTATTTCAACTCTAAAATTTGCACAGTTTTTTTGGATCGATTCCTCAAAATTCTTCCCAATTTTGACTCTCATTTACATATCTTATTAGATATTATTAATTAATTATGAATTCATGGTGAAAACACTCAAAATTCATTCTATTTTAACGCATTTATCTTTAGATGTTTTCAATTTTTCAATCTCAAGCATTGCCAATTTTTTGATAATATTTTTTTCCAAAAACTCTTATTTTAACAGTATAAGCACTTAAATTACCAAATACTATGTCTTCAAATAATGTTAATTGTCTTAATCCACGACAATTTCTGGATTAATTATTAATAAAATTCCCAAATACTTCAACACATTGTGTTTAGAAAGTATTTTCCGTTCGAATTTCCGAATAATTTCATTGTAAAATACAATAATAAACGGGGGGAAAACTAGATATCGCATTTATGCAGTTCAATCCATTTTCTATTTCGATTGTGAATTTTTCTCACGTGAACGACCCAGTTTCCTTTCCGTTTACTTATGAAGGGACATTCTTTGAAGGGACATTTGTATCTGGCCACCTTTCCGCATTCATATCTCTTATGGAATTGCAAGCTTCGCAAATGCTTGTAGGAACGGAAGCAAGTATCGCAATAAAATAGACCATCTGCAAAAGAGAGAACGCTAATTAGAAGAACGGGAGACGCGAAAAATAAGTCAGGAAAAGGTGATTGAAAAAAGCAAACAAATTTTTATGATTTTCTTACAAATAATTTTGAGTAAACAGTATTTTCTACTTACGATTTTCTTTAGGAGTATTGTGACAAGCTCCCCGCCCGGCCTTGGATTGGGATAAGAGCAGAATTTGAATAAAAGTGTACAACTGCATCAAACACTCATTACATCAAGAGTGGTTTAGAAGCACAACAAAATACAAGGAATACAAAAGTTAGAACATTTTATTAGTTGATAATGAGTATGCCAAACTACCAAATATCAAGATAACAATAAAAATTAAACAAATCTTGTCAATAAAATAAAAAAAATCATCGTGTGAAAAGCAAATGTAATGCTACATATTTGTGTGTAGACATTCAAATAGGAAACAAGGAACAAAAATTATATATAAAATAAATGAAAAGTAGAATAGATATACTAAACAACTGCATTTTGCCACAACAAACTACCGAACAATATTTTAGACGAAAATAGAATTGAACACATTTAAAGAAAAACTTAAACAATTTATCTCTAGGAGAAACTAACAAAGCTTGTTCACAATACCAGATCTGAGGGATTCTGAAGACCCGCTGTAGAGGAGCTACAAATAATTAAGAAAAATGTTGTTTGTTTTGTATCGTATCTACGTAAAACGTAGACTTTTCTTAGCATATTGGTTAAATTGCATACAAATCTGTCGATTTGTATTGAATTTTATGCACGTTCCAAATATGTGCGACTAAGATTCTTCTCTGTTGGAATTTCTGCTCGCAGCCTTCAATCGGACATAAAAACGACGGATCCTTTCCCTTTCCACACTTGAATCTCCGGTGTTGAAGCAAACCCTTCTTGTACTTGTACGCTCTAGTGCAATCATTGCACCTGTACAAACCATCTGAAACTGAAGAGAACAATATATTTTCGTAAGTGATCTGGTACTTTCTTGAACCGATTTGCTTTCGAACATAAATATGTTTTCTTTTGTGTTATTCTTTTAAGAGGAAATAAATGTTGCTTTTGTATAGGAGAGGAAACCTGATGTAGGGAACACGGGTGCACTCACACCTTACCCACTAAGCCGAAAGTGCATTATTTACTTTAAAGTTTTTATTGTTCAAAAAAATAAGTTGACATCAAAGATTAAGTCATCATACTATTAGTTATACAAAACTCAACCTCTTTGTTGCGTTTCTTTGCATATTTTTTTTTATATAGTTGAACCACGACCCTCATTTATATAAAATACAAATTTTGACGCTTCTATGTGACAGCTGTCAGAGAATTGGAGGCACGATCGAATGTTATTTTTCATTGTAAACTGCCAAATTCTGACAATAAACTAATATTATTAAGAGAGATATGCAAAGAAAACAAAATAAGACAGTAAGAAAAATAAAATACAAATAATTCAATATTAATTTTTAAGAACTAAAATGTAAATAATAATGAACCAAGTTTTCCTAAATTCAAATCATACAGTTTTCTTAGAAATTTGGTTAGAATGAATTCCAGTCTTTCGTTTTATTCTTAATTTTATGCACGTTCTTGATATGGGCGACCATGTTTGCTTTCAGTCTGGATTTCTGATGGCAACCTGCAATCGGACAGAAAAACGACAAATTCTTCGATTTGTATTGAACTTTATGCACGTTCCAGATATGTGCGATTATGATTCTCCTCTGTTGGAATTTCTGCTCGCAGCCTTTAATCGGACATAAAAACGACGGATCCTTTCCCTTAGCACACTTGAATCTCCGGTGTTTCAGCATATCCCTCTTGTACTTGTACGTTCTAGTGCAATCATTGCACCTGAACAAACGATCTGAAACTGAAGAGAACAATATATTTACGTGCGTGATCTGGTACTTTCTTGAACCGATTTGCTTACTAACATAGATATGTTTTCTTTTGTGTTATTCTTTTAAGAGGAAATAAATGTTGTTTTTGTAGAGGAGAGGAAAACATACACCTTACCCACTAAGCCGAAAGTGCATTATTTACTTTAAAGTTTTTATTGATTCAAAAAATAAGTTGACATCAAAGATTAAGTCATCATACTACTAAAATTATACAAAAATCAACGTTGCTCAACCTTTTTGTTGCGTGATTTTGCATATTTTTTTTTATATTGTTCCACTACGGCCCAAATTTATATAAAATACAAATTTTGACACTTCTATGTGACAGCTGTCAGATAATTGGAGACACGATCAAATATTATTTTTCATTGTAATCTGCCAAATTCGGACAATAAACATATATTATTAAGAGAGATAAACAAAGAAAACAAAATAAGAGCAAAATTTAATTTTTAAGAACTAAAATGTAAATAATAATGAATGAAGTTTTCCTAAATTCAAATCATACAGTTTTCTTAGAAATTTGAATAGAATGAATTCCACTCTTTCGTTTTGTACTTAATTTTATGCACGTTCTTGATATGGGCGACCATGTTTCCTTTCAGTTTGGATTTCTGCTCGCAACCTGCAATAGGACAGAAAAACGACGGTTCCTTTCCGCACTCGAATCTCCGGTGAATCTGCAAACTCTTCTTGTGCTTGTACGTTCGAATGCAAATGTTACACCGATGCAAACCATCTAAAACAGAAGAGAAAAATATATTGTTGTTATTGTTGGAGGATGTGGATTGGATGAGATTGTGTACAATTGAAAGTTAAATATATTTGTATACTGGACAGAAAGAGGTATATGGTCTTTGCAGCAATAGCATGCATGTGTTATTGTGTTTGCTGCAAGACTGTTTCTTTTACTATTCTAATACTCCGCCTTAATTTGAGCTGTCCTGACTCGTGGAAGAAATGCTCATTCCTTGCTTTTCAACGATATAGAATTCCATCGCTTTTTTATTTGTTTCGGAAAATGGTTCGTCAATACGATGTTGCGTTGAGGTATAGGTAAGACCCTTCTTGTGGTGATTACGTTGCTTTGATTAACTATAACATCAGGGCGAGGGTTCATCTTGCTTCAAGCCGCAGATGACTCTGTTCAGCTTGCAGACTTGATTTTCGTTGATGAAACTTGGCGACATTTTGCTTTCATCAACATCATTCATGATCTTTTTAGTAGTCCGGATCTTGGAAGAGTAGAGCGTCTGGCTCGTTTCTTCTCACCCGTTTCGTCGTGAGCTCTGATGCAGGAATTTATATTTGGTACACCTTGGTTTAAGTATATAGGCTGCCAATACACTTGAATTGTAGTCGAAAGTTCTTACTTGTGTATTACAACATCTGTCCACTAATTTCGCAACAGACAACAGATATGTATGCACGTCTGGAACATATTGAGTGTTACTTATAATAATAGGTATTAAGACCAATATTCGAAAATATCTTAATATTTGTAAAGTGACTTGTTGATGTTCAAATGTGTTTCCATGATGAAGAGTTCGGCTCGTAAAGGTTCTATAAGCATTTGCATAATGGGCTTCTGTCTTTTTAGAACTCTTCTTTAGGTATTCTGATATTACTTGGCCTTTGGTTTCCCTTCATTGGACTTTGGCTGCTTCTTCGAACTTTCTTGAGAGTTGTGAATGTTCGAGTAAAATGTTCCGGAATCGTCGTTAAAGAACTTTCTTCAATTAAGATGCTTTTCGAACGGGTCGTTTCGAGGTATAAATGTATACGAGTTATGCCCAAATTTCTAGAGGTTGAATAATGCTTAATTTGTTTCAATTTTGATGGACTTATTCACAATATGAAATGTGATTTTGTCTTGCGATCTTCTCTATTCGAATAGTCAAGAGCGAACTGTTCAACTTGCTGTGATCGAGTTCCTGCAATGACTTCGGGTTTTGGCTGATATCACTTCTTATTAGAAGAGCTTCTACTTGAATCTTCCATGTATCCTAGGTATCTCCTGGGTCAGAATCTAGATACGTGGACCATCGGTGATATTGTTTGACATGGTGAATGTGTTTTTGTTGATCGATGTTTTTCTCTTTTGAAGTTAAACACGCCTTTTGTCTCATCAGATTTCTTAGCAGACTCAGCTTAGAATGGTGCACTTTTTCCACTACATTTTTTCTTGAAGATTTCTTGAAGTTAAAGAACCTAAACTAATACTGTTTTAGGAGGAAATAAGTACTTTTTTTAAGGAAAGGAAACCACGGATGGTGTCATGGTATTCTTACCCAGTAAACCCTAAAGTGCTTTTACTTTCAAGATTTTATTGATTCAAAAGAAATATGTTAACATCGAAGCATATGACATCATGAAACTACTAAACATACATAATGATCAGCGTTTCTCAATCATTTTGTTGTCAAATGTTTATTTAAAAAAATAACAAATTTGGACGCTTCAACGTGACAGTTGTCAGAGCATTGGAGACGCGATCAAAAAGAAACAAAAAAAAAAGATGATTTTAGTGTAAATAATATAAAGAATGAACTAAATTACTAATAAACCTTCTAATTTTTACTGAAAAAAAACTGATATACGTCATTTTTGACGTGCTCATTTGAAGTAAGAGTCATCTATTCGGAAAAACTGAAATGACTTTATTTACCTATTATTTAAATATAATATATTTTACACTGAATAAATGCAATAGATTTGTTTTTTTCAAAAAATAAGAGTTTTTAATGTAAACGTTTTATTTTAGGAAACCAGTTAAGTTAAAATAAACGAATAAGATACCATAATACTAGTAAACATATATATATAAAGACCATGGTTTCTCATCCCTTTAGTAGTGCTTTCCAACGTTATTTGTTTTGTAGTAGTACTGCGACCAAAATGTTTATAAAATACAAATTTTAACGCTTTGACAAAGAATTGAATAGACGATCGAAAAACAAAAATATTAGAAAAATAACCTGTTATTGATATTATTTTTTCAAGACACGTGGTCAATAGCCCTTTTGCAGCAATGGAATTGTTTCTTTGCATTTATTTATCTATTGAGTTTGTTTTTTATAATTGTTGCATGTTGGTCGACCAAAAGGGCTCTTTTCACCCTAAACAAATGATTTTTATTAAACGAAAACTAAGCAGAATAAGAAAGATAATAGTGAACAAAAATTAGCCAATTTCCTGATTAATCCATGAAAATTGCATGCAATTTTCTCGATTTGTATATGATATTGTGTATGTTCTTGATGTGAGTGACAATGTTGTTTTTCCGTTTGGATCTTTGTCCGCACCCTTCGATCGGACAGAAAAACGACGGTTCCTTTCCGCACTCGAATTTCTTGTGAGTGTTCAAAGTCCGCTTGTTTTTGTAAGTTTTGTTGCATTCCTCGCAATGAAACGAAGTCTCTAAAACAGAAAGGAAAAATATAGTTACAAACACTGTTTGATAGTTTTCCGATGACTACTAGACTAGTGGATAGACATATATACGAGAAAAGACTGAATCTAACTAATAATAGAAATAGATATTTCTAGCGTTATTATTTAGGAGAAAACAAAAACTGTATATACTGTAAACGTTTTATTGAAATAAACATGATATCCACATAGAAGAAAATCATATTATCTAACTACTAAGTATATAAAGCAGCGTTTCTCAACCTTTTTGCAGCGTCACCCAACATATTGTTTATAGTTCTACTGTAGCATAAAAGTTTAAAAAAATCAAATGTTCACTTTTTGGCAAAAGGTGACAGCTGTCAAGGAATTAAATGCACTATCAGATAGAATGAAACGAAATGATGATTTACATCAATTATATACAAATATTTGTTTATGGTAAACCTAAAACTAAGCAGAATTCGAAAGAAAACAGTGAACGAAATCGGTGAGAGAAAAATTTGACAATTTCCCCACTAATCCATAAAAATTGCGTGTAATTTTCTCGATTCGTATTTCATTTTGTGCTTATTCCTGATATGGGTGACTATGTTATTTTTCCGTTTGGATTTCTGGTCGCAACCTGCGATCGGGCAGGAAAACGACGGTTCCTTTCCGCACTCGAATTTCAGGTGATTCTTCAAAGTGCGCTTGTTCTTGTACGTTTTGTCGCAAGTCTCGCATTGAAAAGTATTCTCTAAAACAGAAAGGAAGATTATGTTTACAAACGCGATTTGGTACTTTTTCTTCAAACAATTTGAACACAAGTGAAAATTAACTGATGTTTTGGCTTTCAATGTTTCATTAAATCATGAGAGAAAAATTTGATGAGAACAAAACATGAAAGAAATTGATGAGAACAAAAAAAATGAATAATTTGAATAAAATTAATGAGATTAAGTGAGTTTTCAGTTGAAATTTTTTAGCTAACAACCTTCAATGTAACCGAACGTTGGATCATTTCCACACTCGAATTTCTGGTGATTATTCAAAGCCCGCTTGGTTTTGTAAGTGTTCTCGCAAGTTTCGCATTGAAATGGATCCTCTAAAACAGAAAGGAATAGCATATTTACCAACACGCTTCGATAGTTTTTCCTGAAGCAATATATACACACTAGTGAAAACTAAATCTAACTAATATATCTATTAGATATTTTATAGTGTTTTGGCTTTCAACGTATAATTGAAGCAGAAAAGGAAAATATTTTCATGACAGAAAAAAAAATCAGCAATTTGAATCAATTTAATTCTTATGATTTATATGCATCTTCTTGACAAGAGTGAATTTTCAATTTAGATGTTTGCTCTCAATCTTCAATGGAACAGTAAAAAACGACTGTTCTTTTTCACACTCGAAAATGAGTTTTGCTAGAGCTTGTATTAACGATATAAACGCTCTAAAACAGAAGAGAAAGTAGATTTACGGATTAGTGAAGTTGATTCCAATAGTTTGTATTGGAGGTTGTCTTCGTGTCTGCTTCATTGAACTAACCCAACATACTTGATCCTAGTTGAAATCGTTTGTACACATAGATTTAAAAACTGTGTTTTACATCATATTAAGAAAGAAAAGTTGAATTGCTGTACTTATTTTAAGAGAAAATAAGTTCAACAAAGATAAATGTAACGTTTATATTCGTCAAATACAATTTCAATTAAATACCTTATTCTTTCTTAAAACTTGCTACTTGATCTTCAACGATGTAGAATCCCTAAAACATGCAAAAATTAAAAAGAATTCGAACTAATTTGTTATACAATTTACCCAAATATTAACAACAAACTGTAATTAATATGGGATATGCGATTTTTACCGTCTTTTGAAATGATTTTTAACTTTAAAATATTAAAAAAACAACCTTTATTCCAGCAAGAAACATTTATCACAATATTCGATTGCAGTACATTTTGGATTATTGCATTACATGTATATAATTTGATAGATTCAAATTAGAAAACTTTCCCTAAAATGAATGAAACAAAAATTAACATTTGCTACTGAAAAATTGTAACCATAGAAACAAACGATTGTGTCTGTCTAATATGGAATATATTAGTTGGAATTTGCATATTCAGTAGTACAAATTGTGCTTCAGGTGGACGTGCTTCCTCAAGTTCCATTTCCTCTTCGCCTTGTACGTGCAGTTGTATTCGGGGCAATAGAATTGCGGATCTTTGCCACATTCGAACTTCAAGTGCGTGAATCTGCTCTGACTGTGTCTGTACATCTTTCCGCACTTCGGACACGTGTAACCTGCAACCATAGAAAATGTCAAATTCATCATAACAAAACGTCAACGTGCCTCTACAAAAACAATAATAAATATAGGCAATAAATTATATAAACAGATGAACGCAAAGTAAATTTGACAACTGTTACCAAGTTCCTTTTTCTTGACATGTTACTTTCTGGTGCTAGAAATACGCAATCATCGTTTGACATTGACGTATATCTTATATAATATACTCTATTGAGTATAGAATCTTGGGTAGCGATTCAGCGGTGAATTCCTACAAAAAAGTGGTTGTTTTATTAAAAACAAAACGTGTAGTTTTCAACGTAATTAACTATAATATAGGTAGGTACAACAAATGAAACCCACTTAGCTATGAAAAATGTAATTATTATTAATTAGAATAATGTAAACTTAATGTAGAAAGAGTTTATTAACATTTGAACGTATTAAACTTACATTTAATTAAGAGTTTAAATATAGGTTGTGCAAAATTATTTATATCGTAGTTGTTGCAAAGTATATTGCAATGGTCGTTCTTTCATCAACAGCGGAAATGAACGAAATTTTTGGATATCTTAATTTTATGCTTGGATTTCATATGAGTCTGGATGGAGCGCTTCCGTGTGGCCTTGTAAGGACAATTGGGGAATGGACAGATGTACGACGGTGCGACGCCGCAATAGTACCGGACGTGGTTACTCTTGATCTTACTGGTCTTGTAGTTTCTGCCGCAATTTTCGCAAACGGTGTCTGCAAAACGAGAAAAGGAAACGAAAAAAATTATACATAAAGAAAGAAATCGCGAAACGATACAAGAAAGAACGAAAAATGTACAGAGAAAGATATGATGTAAATAATAACTACAAAGGATATTGGCAATTTGTTCATTTAGTTGTTTTATACTTTTTTTTTTGGATGTTTCTTGGTCATGTGCAAGTTCAGGTCAAATTCTCTGCCGGTGCTGTAACGTTTGTGCTACTTGCATTTGTAACGTTTATTTTTGCGGCCACAATAGTCGTTTACATTTTACTTCCAGGTGCTAGAAATACGCACACAAAATTAATCATCGTTTGACATTGACGTATGTCATAATGTGACACTTGCATAGGTAATCTTGGGTTGCGATTCAGCGGTGAATTCCTACAAAAAAGTGGATGTTAGATTTGCAGTAATAAAAATGTTTACTTTTGAAAGTACTTAACTAAAATATAGGTAGGTACAAAAAGTTGATCACATATAGCCATGAAAAAATGTTATTATTATAAATTTGATGAAAGTAGATGTAAACTTAATATGGAAAGAGTTTATTAAAATTCTAAAGTATTAAGTTAACATTTAACTAAGTATAGTTTGTGAGGTCACTTATCCATTCAGCCAATTATTTGTATTGCTGTTGTTGCTAAGTACATTGCAGGATCGTCCATCGTTCATCAACATCTATTAAGAATGAGACTCGCGGGTTTCTGGATTTTGTGCCTGAAAAGCAGATGCTGCTGGAGGCAGAACTTCCGTTTGGCCTTGTAAGGACAATCGACGAACGGACAGAAGAACGACGGCGCGATGCCGCACTCGTACCGGACGTGGTTGTTCCTGCTCTTCTTGTTCTTGTACACTTTGCCGCAGTTTCCGCAAACGGCGCCTGCAAAACGAGAAAAAGAAACGAAAAAAATAAAACGTAAAGAAATCAATCGCGAAACGGTACAAGAAATTAAGAAAAATGTACAGAGAAAAGCACGATGTGAACATAATATAATCACAAAGGATATTGTCAATTTATTTGTTTAGTTCTCTATTTTACACTTTATAGGATGTTTCTTGGAAATGTGCGAGTACAGGTTAAATTTTCTGCCAGTGTAGTAACGTTTGCAGTAATTGCATTCGTATCGTTTGCCCTTGTTGCCGCAATCATAAGACATATGAAACTTCAAGGTTCTAATATTTTTGTACTGCTTATCGCATTTGGGACAAACGGTCTCGTCTGAAACAGAAGGTATAAAGAAGTGAGTACAATATAAAATTTAGATTTTGTCTATTAAAAAAACTGGAAGACAAGACAAAATGAAATGACATGATAAACAACAGCAAGAAAGTAAAACCAACTACAAACTAAATGGGAGGACGTTTACAGGCACATGAAATGTTGTACGAAATGAAGCAACAGGATGAACAACAACTTGTACTATTTTATGAATTTTCTTGAAACTTAATATTTGATCAGCAAACGCGGTTTAAACAAATTTAGAATTTGTCTACAAACAAAACTTTCATTTAACAAGATAAACAACGATTTAATCTTTATCAACTACTTGAACTACTCAAATTTCTTGAAACGTAATATTCGATCACAAAACTCCGATTATTGAAGACGAAATCTCGAATTTAATTCTAGTCTGAACGCACTCTTTTCAGCCAATTATTTTTATCACACTTGAAGCTACTTTTGAAGATCTCTAATTAATCTTCGAATTATTTGGAACGCCAGTTAAAATCTCTAATAGTTTATTTATAAATATTTGTATTTTACTTGCCAAAAACTATCACAATTTTTTGGCATTTCCTTCCAAAAAATGTTCTTGCATCAGATTCGGTAAACGGCGCCTGAAAAACGAGAAAATACAGACAAAATGTACAGAAGAATATGATGTTATTGATCACAACGGATATTGTCAATTTATTATATTAACTAATTTACACATTATATTATGTTTCTTGATCATGTGCACCCTCATATCAAATTCTCTGTAAGTGGTGTAAACTTCACAGATCATGCATCTGTGTAGAACTCTGTTACGGTCGTAATCGTTAGCCAAATTAGTCCTCGAGGTATTAGCATTTTTGAACTGTTTTTTGCACGTGGGACATACGTCCTCGTCTGAAACAGAAGGTTGAGAGAAGTGAATACAATAGAGTAATTTAGATTTTGTCTATTAAAAAAACTGGAAGACAAGACAAAAGACACATACAAAATGAAATGACACGATAAACAACAATAAGACAAAATCACAAAACGTACTATTTGATCACAAAACACGGTTTGTTAGACCCTTTTTTTGGCAAAAATTAATATAATTTCTGACATTGTTTCCAAAAAATAATGTTTCCTCGGAAAAACCTCCAAAAATCTAAGAAGATTTCCAACTTGAACATTTTTGTAACTTTAAATTATGCTTACCACACCTTTTAATGCACGTAGTTTTTATTTAAATAAGGATACAAGGATATTGAATCATTCACCTGAAAGAAGTATACAATGTATTAAAAAAAATATGATATTCCTTTTACTTTCTATGTTATTACATGATATAACATTACTGAATGGATTTTTAAAAAAGTTAATCATTCCTACACTATTTTGGTAACTTAAGATTCAACTATGCAAACAACCTTTATGTCATACTTGTTACCATTTCTTGCTAAACACAGTTTGTCTTATAAGTTTCCAAACACTACATATCACTCACCTAAAAGAAATATAAAAAGTTTTCAAAAAACGTTATTACCTTTATTTCATATTATAGTAAAGTTTAACATCATTGAATGGATTTTCTAAACAGAAACTGGTATAAAATCTGCTTTTTCGATAATATTATATAATTCAGGTGGTCTTCAAACTAAGTTCGTTCGTTAAATCAAAATTTGAAATAAGAAAATCAAATATGAGAACTTTATGAGAATAACATAGTTTCATTCATTAAAATGAAATAGAGAAATGTTTTTTTTAACATTTCGTCATATGGAAGACACTAACATTTTCATTCACTAAATCAATTGCACATTTAGCTAAAAGTAAGTCTTTCTAAGATTCAAGAGTTTCCAGAAAAAGGAATGAAACTACACACGTTTGAAGACCACTCAATTACAATCAGCCTATATACATTGATTAATGCAAATTAACTGAATGATGTATAAACAAGTTAGAGAGTTTAAAGCGACGTTCGTATTGTATGTACAGTGAAACAGTGTTTCAGTTTCAGCAATAGTTCGTGTAGTGAGTTTTGGATCCACGAATGCGTTTCGGTTTAATATTGTGCCTACGGAACATGTGCACTCCCAGCTGAAATTTCCTGTTGGACTTGAACTTCCTGCAAATGGGACACGTGAACCGTTTCTCCTTGCCACAGTCGAGGGCCATGTGCACCCGAAGACTGTTCTGGTTCTTGTACTTCCTATTGCACTGCAGACACACGACTAAAATGAGGAAAAACGAGCGAATATTAGGTACATTTTGCTCTCCGAAATGTGCTGAAAAGGAAACATTTATTGGAGCGACAAACTCTACTATTTCGTATACGCAAAACACACAAACTCGCAAAGGATTTGAACAGAACAAAAACGTTGCTGTATTTAAACAAATCCGCTAGATGTTAAAAAAAGTATTTGGTATAATGTTTTATGATGTTATTTCTTAAAATCGTCTATTCTTATTGGATTCGATTAGTTTCTGTTTAGTTTGACGATGGATTGGTATTTGGGAATGTATTTAAAACACTTTGGTATTTTCCATTCTAAAGATGAGGATTTTTGTTGGATTGGACTGATTTTCGAACAAAAACGAAAGTTTTTGGTGTTTTCAATTGTTTTATGCCGTTATTTCTTAACATTGATTAGTTTCTGGGTAAATAAAAACATTGATGTATTCCAATAATTCTAGTGGGTTAAAAATATGATGAAGAATTGGTTATTGGAAATATATTTGGAAAAGGAGAAGAAAAACTTTGGTATTTTCAGGTGTGTTGATCGTTGTCTTTTGCTGAAATGTTATTTTGTATTCAAACAATAGTACTGCCAAATCATCTTGCAAGAGAAACTAGATTTCAGTGTTGTTTCTTAAGATCTTTGATTTTTGCTTTTCAGTTTTCTGGGCAGGACGATGGAATGCTTCCTCGACATGTGATTGCCTAATTCGAAGCGCCTGCTGCAGTAGTACTCGCAAATATCGCAGCTGAACCTGTTCCTCTTGCCGCAGTCCTTGCCCAGATGACACCTCAGGCTCTCCGCATTCTTGTACATCTTCGAGCAATTGGGGCAGGCCATCTTCTGCGTTCCATCTACAACAACAAGAAACCGAATCACGACGCTGCTGCATCTCAGACGACTCACTCAAAACGCTGCACACGGAGGAGAGATTGTCGGGTGAAACGAGAGAAATAATGCTGCTGCCTTGCACATTTAACAACAAATCGTAAAAATCTTTATTGTTCGATTTCGCACGGCTCGGGTTTCACGTCGCACGCCACGAACTCGGTGCTCGTCGGAGACTTTACGCAGTGCTTGGCCAAATGGGCGTACAGGATCTTCTTCGTCGAACACACCAAATGGCATTTGGGGCAAGAGACCTTCGTTCTACCTAAAACAAGAGATTCCACGTGGTTAACAAAACTGTTCGCAATGCCTTGTTGCGAAGAGCGTCGGATCAACGGGTTTTAAGGTGTTTGCAGTTGCTTTTAGTAAAGATGGGTGTCGAGAAACATTGCACAATTATTTCGTTTATTTGTTGAAAACGTAAAACAGTAGGTTAACAGTAGTACGGATTCGATGTGGGATGTCGCTTGAAGAAGTGCTGCTTCAGGTTGTACTTGCGTTTGCTTTGGTAGCTGCAAACGGTGCACGAGTAGGTCTTCATTTTGCCGCAGTCGAATGCCTGATGCACGTGCAGAGTGTTTTCGTTTTTGTACACCTTCAGACACTGCGGACAGACACGATTTCCGTCTAAAAAGAAGAAACTGCGGTGAGTACAACAGTAAAATCACGAGGTGGTCGATCGGTGTTAGATTCCTCTCAAACGGGGAGGAGGTTGACCAAAAAAAAAAACATTGGGTTCAGGATCTCATTCACACAGCCAAAGTTTCCTGCCATACTTGGTTAATTTAATCGCTAATCGTTTCAATAGTTTACAGTTTCAGTTCGATCCGAAGGGTAGACCGTCTTCACCAATTACAATATTATAATAGACACACATTTCTTTATTTCAGGGGTAACAAATTGAATGTATTTAATCACGTTTATTGGCCTCAATGAAGTTGATCAGTTTTTATGGAACCTGGCCATGTGCCTTTTCAGCGTGAAACGCCTCTTAAAGACGCCGTCGCATTCTTTGCACGTGAACCTCGAGCTCGTCATCTCGCAGTCCAAATTCAAGTGACTGTACAGAGACATCTCTTTGGTGAATTGCCTGTTACATCGATGGCAGCTGAAGACCGAAACTGAAACACAGAAAACGCGTCAGCTTGTTGATGGGCACACACGCGTTTTCGCAACATCAATTGGAGAAAACCAAGCAGATTGAACGCAACAAAACAAATGAGAAGCTCGTTGAATCGAAATATGATTTATTGCAATTCACGTAAAGTTCGAGTGTACATTAAAATTTGAAAGTGTGGGCGCTGTGGAAGCTTCTCTGGTGCTTCTTCAGGGAGTAATTTTGGTAGAAGGCCTTCGAGCAGATTTTGCAAACGAATTGCGGTTCGATCCCGCACTCGTAAGTCAAATGTCGTTTCATCGTTTTGTGCCATTTGTACATGCGGCCGCATTGCGGGCAACGGACACCACCTGGAACTGAAAACTCAATGAATATTTGCAATGAACTGACGACGAATGACGAGTTCAAATTTTGGGACTAGAATCTATTCACTGAGAAAACAGAGCGCAGTAATCTTGGTGTTTTATTTATACAAAAGAGTACATGTTCATTATTGCTGTGTGTGTTCGTGTAATAGTCTCGTTTCTAAGTTGCGTTTATCTCTCTCATTAATTGCTATCGTTGATATTGAAATAGTTCAGTGCTTCAGCATGATGTGCGTCTTGAGTGAGGATTTCTGGTAGAATCGTTTATCGCAAACGGAGCACCTGAATTGCGGCTGCTTTCCACATTCGTAACGCAGATGCCGTTTGATGGTGTTCTTCCTCAGGTAGAACTTCGGACACTGCGGACACAGGTAGTAGTTGTCCCTCATCATGAATTGGTCTAAAACTGAGAACAGACAGAGAACGGCGACGAATTAGTAAATGGTCGCAGACAGTGCTCATCCGACACCAGAGTGAGAAACAGATTTTAAAATATTAAACAAAAAACATATCAAAAGACTGAAAGCAAATCACAATTCGTATAAGGATTGCATCAATCACGTTGTACTAAACGTTTCGTTTATTTTCATCTGCGATACATTTTCCGAACTTTCGGTGACGCGCCAGGCTTTCCCGATGTCTGTAACGTTTCTTGCAATGCACGCACGAAAATCGCCGAGGAGCTGAAAATCGAAAAGATTCTAAATTCTTGTTTCTCCTTGTTAATTTGTCATTGTTCTTTTTTTACCATCGCAGTAGAACTGGACGTGACGTTTCAGCGCCTTCTTGCTGGAATACATTTTCCAACATTTGAAGCATCTGTTATCTAAAAGAAACAATTAGATTAATTAACATCTCAGGAATAAAACAAAATCTAAGAATTCTACTCAAAACAATAGAAAAATATATAAATCCTAAAACATAATTGAAATAAAAAAGCAAAATCATTATTAAACAGCAAACTGTATGTTTAATGTTTATTGTATTCCTGTCAAAAAATCATTAACTATACAATCAATTCTGTAGAAAAAAATACATTTAAACTATTTACACAACTATTTTGGCACTGGATGTTGTAAATGTTTTCCAATTACAAATTAATAATTAAGTTATATCCATTGTAATAGTTTATATAACTTTCTTGTAATTACATCGAAAACTTTGGTTAAAATCCATTTAAAGATAAGGTGAATTGCACAACAAAATAATATAAATAATACAACAATAAAATTGATATGTTAATAATAAATAAATTAAGATTAGAACATATAGTACATTGATTAACAGGGTAAAAATCAATAAATAAGTAGAAATGTACAATGAAAACTAATGAAATAGTTCGGATGAAAAGATTGAAATAACAGTGAAACTTTCTACGAAGCAAATCGGATTGTCTCACAGACAATATTTAATGGATTTTGTATATTTCGTAGACCTGTTTCTTTAAGAAATATTCCATATTTAGTACACTATCCAATAACATGTTTCATCTTTTCCCGCCAAAATTTGATTATTTTAATAATATTTATTGCAATAATATGTACAAAGAAAAAGTTAATACAAAGAAATTGCTACATGAAAATATTTTAGTTTTCTTTTCATTTTTTTGAAAAAAAAAAACATCATTTTATTCTTTTGTATTTTATAAATAATGAAAACCATTAATTGAAGAAAGATTGATTTTAAAATGAAACATTTCGAAATGAAATTGTTACTTCCTTTTTTCTAATTGAATTGTACATATTTAATGGGATTTTGTATATTAACGAGATCGATTTCGTAGACCTGCTTCATTACCAAGTGCTCCATATTTAGTACATTCCTCAATAACATGCCTCATCTATAGTGGGTTTCACATATTTGGTAAATTGGAGCATCTTTTCCCGCCAAAATGTGAGAGAGTGTATCGTTTATATATCTTTATTTTAATCATATTTATTGCAATAATTACAAAGAAAAACTTGATATCAAGAAATTCGTTAATGCATGAAATTATATTAGTTTTTCTTTTCAATTTTTAGAAAAAAAAAAAAACATCATTTTAATCTTTTGGATTTTATAAATAACGAAAACCACTAATTGAAGAAAGATTGGCTTTAAAATGAAACATTATGAAATGAAATTTTTACTTTCTTTTTACTAATTGAATTGTCTTGTGTTTTGACACAGTTTCATGATATAAACTTTACTTTTAAATTACATCCTAATAAAGTCTACATTCTAAGTGTAAAACTACTACTACGTATAAACGAAACTTTCCGAAAACTCATATAATTATGAAGATATTGTAAAACTCGATTATTTTTATTTAAAGTTTATTTAATTATAATAAAAAATAATATATTCATTCAATTTCTCATTTGATTAAGTCAAATAATTTGACTTAAATCAATACCCCTTTGGTAATTGTGACTAATAAAGAGTATTATTATTTAATTAAGTAATAACAACAATAGAAAATGATACAATAACTAAAGTGTAAAGTAATTAGTTTTAGATAATAGTAGTATTGTTGCAATATAGTACATATATATTTGTTTAGTACTTAAAGCTATATTTTTTTTCATGTTTCCATTTTTTTTTATAACTATAGCTTATTGTCTACTTTTTGTATTCTGTAGAAATATTACTTATAAATAAATTTTTTAAAAAAGTACTTAAAAACGTAAAAACTGATACGATAATCAAATAAAATACATTAAATTTAATAAATAAACACGAAAATAGTAACAGTTTATTTTTATGTCAACATCTCTATTGGTTCAAAGGGCTACCAACCGTGGACTTTCTGTCAGTACCAATTTATTTAACTTACTTGGAATATGAATAAACAAATTTGGATTGTCGATGTCGAAAGTTAATTGTTACTCGAACAAATTACAAATTGTTAATCGATTACTTTTTCATTGAGTTTACCCACCGATGTTTGCAAATAAATACGAAAACTCGGATTGTTTACATCTGTCAATAGTATTTTTTTGTGCTTTTATTCAACTGTCACTATTTGAAGAAACTTTCGAATCAAATGACATCGAAAAACATTGTTTAAATGACACATTTAATAACTGTTATATGTCAAGGACTCACCGATTATAGTTAATTCTCTAATATTGTGCAGGTAAAGTTGTGGAAATGAAATAAACCAAATTAACGATCACATTTTGCAGGTAAAGTTGAGAAAATTAAGTACACTGAGTTAACTGTCACATTACGTAGGTACACTCGAGGAATTCAAAAAAAAAACTTAGTTTCTGGAATCACATATTGATAACGTAAATACAAGATGCAACGGCGCTCCGCGCTTTAAAACTTGTACTGAATGAGGGATTTGTGTAAGAGGCAACGGTTTCTTCGTTTTTAGAGGGGGACAAAAGAAGTTTGTACTAAGGGGGAAACAGGGTCTCTCTCTCTCTATCTCCCTCACACACACGCACGCACGCAAACGTTTTCCTCTATCCGTTCGACTACGAAAGAAAGGGACGATTTATCAGATAAATTTATTTAGGTATTACATACACAATCGATCTTTTTATTCTTCTCTATACAAATCAACGTAATTATGTAAAAAATAAATGTATATCTATTTTTTTTATATATATATATGTATGTATACTGTGAGTATATAGTTATGTTAATTGATTAGAGGTGCACCTTGAGAAGGTGCTTCTGCAAGGTGACTTTCTGATGGAACCTCCTGTCACAGATCGGACATCCGAACTTCGGCTTTTGCCCGCACTCGTATTGCAGATGTCTGCGCAAAGTGCTCTTCCACATGTACGTCTTCCGGCATTTCGGACACTCGAAGGCACCTACAAAAACACAGAGAAAAAGGAGCGCATTACTATTAAAGCTGCAACTGCGACGACGAAAACAGTCAACAAAATATACACGTGAAACATGAAAGTAATCAAAATAACGAAAGATCTGTTATTGTCTAATTAGTACGTTTACATATATTTCGTCCTAAGTTTAAAATGTTACAAGTGAACAGAATATTGGAAGGGATGTTTTGTTTTTGCTGTTGGTTACGAAGTGTGCGGTTGTTTCGTCGATTATAATTTGTTAGTTGTTGTTGCTGTCAATTCAATTGTTTCATCGAAGTCGATTATAGCTTGTTTCTGTCGTTAAGTCGTTAATTGACAGATGGGTTTCAGAATGATTCCTCCGTGGTACTTTCTGATGTGCTTGGTCAGCTGGCAGTTGTAGTAAAAGAGCTGGCCGCAAAACTGGCACTTGAATTTGGGGCTCAGGCCGCACTCGTAGCGCAGGTGCCTCTTCATGTTGGACTTGTACTTGTACGTTTTCATGCACTTAATGCATCTGAACTGGTTCAGGCCTGAGGATACGGAACAAACAGAACAGAAAAATGTGCACGTTAATAATTTGCGATTCGTTCGTTCGGGCAGACAAAATGCGTCTTCGTAACATTCAAGGCCTCTACTGTATCTACATACGAAAACAAAATGTAAAATATAAGTAAATTAAATAACAACGACAACGAAAACAACAACAAAATGATAAACAATCGAATGGTAATGAAACGACCGTCGCAGGTGCCGGCATGCTTTTTTTCATGTTTTTAGCACCTTTATCAGCTTCTATCACTACCTCATTGCTGACCGGTAAATGCCGGAGCAACGCGGTCAGCGGTGGGGTTTGAACCAGCACCTGTCGTACCGGATTTCTGTGATGCAAAGACTCTTAACAACTCGGCTAAGAGTTGCCCCTATTACAGAAGGATAAACAATAGCTTTATTTGTTACTTCAAAGACTATACTTATTTATTTAAGTAATCCGTTGGTGAATCTGGATACTCCACCTGAAAAATAACAAATTTGAAACATCTATACAGAAAAAATTATAAGTAAATTCCTTAGATTACCTTACACTCCTTACTATTTACACTTATTTTTAGTAGCAAATCAAGATCTTTATTTATTATTGAGATTTGCAATGACAAATATTAAAAAACAATTGAATGTGTTTTCAAAGATTAGTAAATTCAGTTAAATTTAACTTCCATTATCTTATCTTGCAATAAATTGAATAAATATAAGATTTCATTCAATTAAATCTGAACGTGATATCAGCATTGAGAAGCCTAAAAAAAAATAACATCAATTAGCATAATAATTAACCATGTTTAGTTCATTTACTTAATGTGTTGAAACTCCTGAAATTTGATTCTTTTTGGTTCCAATGAACATTTTCTGAACTGGATCTATTACAGTACTTTTTTGTACAATCAACTTAATCAAAAATAATTAAAACAATATAGTTGATATCGAATAAAGTGCTAGTTACTTCACGGTTTTTCAATCGATGTGCCTTGACCAAAAAAGTTGAAATGACATCTGTCACCTTGTGTCATATTTATTGGCGAGAAACTATCTGCAAATATTTTCGGTCCTAAAGGTGAGTTACTAGTAATACCTTAAAGTTACGTAGAAAAGGGGCTTCAAATCTGTGGGTTCAGTTAATGCTGAAAAAAATATGGATTTGTATAGAAAAGTAACAGATTTTCGTTCCCTGGAAAATAGAATAGTGGGCGTATTACGAATTACGTAGAATTTCTTCTTAAGTTGTAGATGATTTTAAGAAGATTATCACCTTATTATAGCAGCATTTCTCAATCTTGTTGTGAATCCCAATTACCTGTAAAGAGTATTTCAAAAGTTCATCGTTTTGACATGACAGATGTAAAAAAAAACAAGATTTACAAGTGAAGAGTAACGAAAATTAAACCTGAAGGCTTTATTCATTTGTATATTGTAGAAATATATAAATTGTATGTTCGAGCAAACGGTAAAACTAGATCATCTTTGGGTAGGAAAAGTTGCGAAATCGAGACAAAGTTTAGTTCCAGCTACGTTTCCTTTGAGTCGTTGTCGTTCCTAGTGTTTGATTTTTCTATGGAGCGAAGATTCGGGTCAGAACCTGTGCACCACGTGGATGTGCCGTTTCATATCGGATTTGTGTCGGAACCTCCTGGTGCACTGGAAGCAGCTGAACTGCGGCGGTATGCCGCACTCGTATTTTATGTGTCGGTTCAGTATGAATCTATGTTTGTACCTTCGGGGGCAGTTCGGGCACAGAAAGTCTTGAAAAAGAAATTAACAACAGTTATTAATATGGTCGAAGTATGCGAATATTATTGTGTACTGGATTAGTGTGAGCTTATAAACCGTTAGTAAAGGTTTCGATTTAAAGAAAACACGGCTCGTGGATCTTCCAAACTGAATCGTATTTTACTTACTTCGGTTTCATCTTCTTTAGACAAGTATACTTTCATAAGCTGTTTCGGAATTAAATATACTTTATTACAATTGATGAAAGTAAATGTAAAAATTTGAATGTGAATATTAAATAAAATCTTACAAATCCATTCAAACTTATATTTTGCAGACATCACTAATCCAAATTTCTTAAAACATTTAAAATATATTTCTTATAGATTCAATCATAATTTTGACAAAAACGGTCATAATTCAATCAATTTAACATTTTGTTGATAAAAATATATAATTAACACTACAAAACCATAGAATATAAATTGGAAATAATGGAAAATTTTTGTTAATTTTCGCACCCTGAAATAAAATTTGTCTAAAATTCATGTTTAAATTTGATAAATTGTAATAAAGTAGACGTGATTTAGTATTAAGTGAAAAACTATTAGTTTCTTATTCAATGATCAAATTTTCCTGTAGAAATAAAATGTCACTACATAATAAAAACTAAAATTACATTAAAAGGAAATGCGAGACGGAAAATCTTTCATTTTCACACCCTGAAATAAAATATGAACTTAAAACTAAATTCGTTGAAATTCAAGTTTCGTTTTTAATAAATAATTATAAAATATATGTATAATAATTTATTAAGTTGTATGTGTTCTTTTACATTAAGAATTAGTTTACTAATTTTTCAAAGATGGTTCGGCTAACAGCTTAAGTATTTCCATCTCAATGAATCTAATTATATTTTAAAAATAAAACGTCACAGCTCGTTTCGTAATTTCTTCAAAATACTTTATTCATTATCCGTTGAACTAATACTACGTGAAGTTGAGTGGTCTACAACATCATTGGCACAGCGTGCTTCTTCAAATAATGTATCTTCAAGTTGACCTTCTGGTAAGCTTTGTACGGGCACCGATTGCACACGAAGCGCGGCTCTTTGCCGCAGTCGTATTGCACGTGCCTCCGCAGAGCCGTCTTCGAGGAGTACTTCCTTCCGCACTGACACGCAAAACCTCTGTCTCTGCCGCACTCGTAAATCAGATGCTTCGTCAGCGTATTCACGGAGATAAACGGTTTGGCGCATTGGGAGCACCGGAAATTCTTCGAGATTCCACCGACGGCTAAAACAGAGAAAAAAATGGTTTTTCTTTCAGTTCGATTTCTTTCTTCTTTTTGGTATTCTGCATAGTGGCAAGATAGGACAAAGTTGACTTTCGCTTTATTTTCGAACAGGATGAGGAGCTTTATTACCACTACTCTAACTGCCTATGGATTCTATGCATGCAAGAGGTAACTGACTTTCAAAAACTAGAGTAAAGATTCAGTTTCACCCAAATGTTTTCGAGTTACCTTCAACTAATAACAGAATATTGTGTAATTTAAAGCATAAAAACATTTCGTTTATTGTTGTTTTCAATCAGGTTACCTTCATTACTCAACTGTCAACTTTAATATTTCAAATAAACGCACTATAAAAAAAAGACAAATACAGAATCTAAACAAAATTTAAATTATTTGACTTTAATAAGTTGTTTTTTCGTTAATATCATCACTAGAAGTACATAAATCTTGTTGAAAACATGTCTTGTAAGTATGAGGCAATATTCATCAAATAATTGTTGTTTCTTGTGACAGGATTTGACATTCAACTACTAGATTTTTTATTACAATTTGTGCTGATTAAATAAAACATTATTTGTTTCTTTCTTTTGAAATTGAAACAAAACTTTAAGTTTTAAATCCTTTTGATTGGAAGTAGTTTTAGAAAAGCTGAAAAGCATGGACTAATTATTTGTGCCTAAAAGAAAATTTCACGAGTAACAACAACTTTCATTATTTTCGAATTATAATGAAAGTTAATTGTAAAATGTTTATTTTACAATTAGAAATGCCTTTGAATACATTTGAATAGTATCTGCATACGTTTTGGCAGGTGTTTTCAATTGATTCAATTCGAAATTTGTTTACTTCTTTCGATTTTCAGTGAAGGAATAAGTTGTAGGGATGTAGTTCAAGCTTCAAGAAACGATCGAAATTTATTAAATTTTCTTTTAGTTGTTTTCTTCACTTTTTACTTGTTAAAGTTACAATAAGTTGTTAGTAGATCTGTGAGGAGCACGAGTAGTGTGTCATCATGTGCTGCTTGAGTTGATCCCTCCTCTTGAACTTCTTGTCGCAAAGCTCGCAGGAAATGGACTTGTCCTTGCCGCATTCGTACTGGATGTGCCTCATCAGAGAACTCTTGAACTTGTAAAAGTGTCCGCATTGGTAACAGACAAACCTGTTCGGATCTACAATCAAAAAGAACAGTCGGAAAGCTCATTTGAACACGGGAACAATTTGATTCGCACCACTACAAACGACCAAAAAAAAAAAATCAAAATAAATAACATAACAACGAAACAAACAAAATAAAAGGAATTTGGCCGTGTACACAGGGTCTACAGGGTGAATGCTACAAATTAAAAACAAACAAACTTGTTTGTTTTTTCAGTAATTGGGGATGAAGAATTAAGGAGACGAATCCGTCTTCGTAATGTTGAAAGTGCGTGAAATGTAAATGATTTATTCGATACGTAGAATCGCTAACAGTTGTTAAGTAAAATCTATAAGTAAAAATGTGTGTGTGTGTGTATTGCTTTCATCCCATTCAGATTCTGTTTCAATACTTTACGTATTCTTCTCATCCTCCATCTTTCGTGTTTAACAGTTCAATGTTCGGTCACGTTGACGAAATAATCGTACATCGTGTGCGTCATCCTGTGCTGCTTGAGATGGTCGCTCCTTTTGAACATCTTTCCGCACTTTTCGCAGCTGAAGGACTTCTCCTTTCCGCACTCGTACTGCACGTGCCTGATCATCGAGCTCTTCGCCTTGTACCAATTGCCGCAATTGAAGCACTGGAATTGCCCTAAAACCCAAACAAATCTCCATTAATAATACCATAAGTCCGGACCGGATCACAGCGCAATTTTTGGGACCATGCGTGTTAAGCGAAGTTAATGATAGTTCTCTTTATTTCATTTTCATTCATATCTTTATTCAGCACTAAAGTTGATCTACTACTATTACTACCAGTAGTCGATTCACATGAGTTGGTAACTTTTGTGGTAGGTGAGAACGTGCCTCTTCAGGGCAGATTTATGTTTCGACTGGAACGAGCAGCATTGGCACTTAAAGGCCGGAGCTTTCCCGCACTGGTAGGTCAGATGGTAACGAAGCGAGGCGAAGTGCTTGTACTTCCACTCGCATTTCGGACACACGAACTTGTCTAAAAGCAGAAAGAGAAAACGTTAGCAAGAACACTCACGACCACGAACGATCTAACAACGAAGCACAACCAACATAATGATTATTCTACACATCAAAATATAACGAAAACATACAATTTATTTGTACACTCTTGACGAAACGTGATCACGAATCGTGTCGAACTTATTCCTCCCGATGCGGAACATGTTGAGAATTGCGTCTTTGCACAGCTTCTCTCGATGCCCGTCTATTGTGACGAAGTAGTTGAACGACTTCCGTCTGCTGTCTTTGCAATTCGGAAATGGCACCATCATCGAGCTCAAGAACAAGTTCTGCTCTCGTTTGTCCATCGAGTGGTAAGTTTCGTAAAGAATCGATCTTTGGCTATCGTCGAACCTTTCCGTGCATCTAAAAGTACACATGACTTTGCAAAGTATCCTCGATCTATTTCCACAACTCTCAACAAATTCGGTGCCACTTTGAATACGGTCCAGTGTACCTAGAAGCCAAAGTTCAATTACTTAAAGTTAAGATTTTATAAATCAATATTTCTTTACAATACAATACAAAACAAACAAAAATAATAAACTACTTTAGGATTCTATACATAATAAAAAAAAAACACCTATTTACTACAAAATTAAAACACTATAGACTACAAAAAAGTAAATAATAAGTGTATTTATTGTAAATAAAACACAAAAGCAATTAAAAGAAAACAAAGATACAATAATAATGAAATTTTTAAAAAACTGTTACAAATATCTATTGACTATAGTTATTTCCGCACAACTTGGCTAATTTCTTCGTTCACTTGTTCATCTACATCTTTTTTGTATCACTGATGAAGCAAACAAATCCATAAAGAAACTGATCCAATCAAGCGTTTGGATCTTATGAAATATTAATTAATAAGATATTTGAAACAAAATTCGCGTCTAACCTACGTAATGTATAAGTGTATTTCAAACTTGATGAAATTCATATATTGGCAACAAAGAAAACAGAAACAAAACGTAGCACCAAAACTAATTTTACTTATTGACTTTTTCATCTGAAAATTATCAATGTTCTGTATCAAATTATTCAAAAATAAACTATATGCTAAAACTATATTATACCAAAGTTGTAGATGTGGAAAATCATCAACAAAATCACTAAAAGCTTTCTTTCTAATTTAACGAAACTAATATTTTGAAAAGAATAATCAAAAAGTGGAATGATAAAAGTACTATTTTTTTTAACATTCTCAAACAAGTTATTTTAAAATTAAATTTATAAGTAATTATGAGAAAAAAATAAATCATTATGAAGAATTATTGTTAGATATTGTATTAATCTTAAAAATGAATTTGTTAACTTTATGATCTAACAATTAACAAATCGTCTATTTTTTTTTTAAATAGTTTCAACAACTATGTCAAAATTTAGTCCATAATACCGGTATTAGAAAACTGAAATAAGATTATAGTTATATACAAAAATATACTTCTTTTATAAATATTTTTAGTGGTTTAACTTTAGAAATTGACAATTAACAAAACTCTTTTTTTAAATAATTTTAACGACTATTCTAACGACTATTGTAACGACTATTTTAACTCTACATTGATTGTGGATTAAGATATATGCATTATAAAAGATTCTTTGCAACTTCCGTCAAGAAAACGCTTCGGTGCGCGTCCAAGACGTGCTGTATGAACGCATCTTTGTTATTCGTATTGTAGTTGCAGCCGGGAAACGGACACGCACGTTCTTTCTGCACTACACCGCATTCGAAGCTTAAGTGATTGTGCAACAAGTTGTAGCACGTGTACAAGTTCGAGCAATTCGGACAGATGTAAGGACCTGAAACAAACCGTGCGTCAATCAGTAAACATCTAAACTTGCCTGCACATGCATTTCAAAATAACTTTACTACGATAAATTATACGAGAACTGTAATCATAAGTTTCTAAAACAAAAAGTAAATAACAAACAATATCATTAATTGATAATCAAATACAAAACCATTAAGCAAATTTATTTACAAACTATCTCAATAATGAGATCTTTATTATGTATCAAAAATGAAACGAAAACTGTAAAAATATTTAAAAGTAATTCTGAATACACAATATTAATGAAGAATTCAGGATATTTTTACAGGTTTCAGTTCTTACGACTCAATTAATGAATGCTTTGATCATCGATAACTTTAGAAATTAATCTGCAACAAAACGTGTATTTTGTATAGTTCTAACAACTACATCAGAATCTGTAATTAGAACATAATATAATGTTTAAAAAATCTAATATAAAATTATATTTATAACAAAAATAAGTTAAGAAATTTGACAAGCTTTCAGTATACTTTATTTACAAACTATTTCATCTGTGTCAAAATGAAATGAAAACTGTAAAAATATTTAGAAGTAATTCTGAACATACAATATAGATATTTGCAACAGTCGTATTAATGAAGAATTCAGGATATTTTTACAGATTTCAGTTCTTATGACTCAATTAATGAATGCTTTGATCATCGATAACTTTAGAAATTAATCTGCAACAAAACGTGTATTTTGTATAGTTCTAACAACTTCATAAGAATCTGTAATTAGAACATAATATAATGTTTAAAAAATCTAATATAAAATTATACAAAAAAATAAGTTAAGTCATTTGACCAGCTTTCAGTATACTTTATTTACAAACTATTTCAATGATCTGTTTCAAAATGAAACGAAAACTGTAAAAAAATATGTATAATTCAAAAGTAATTAGAACATTCAAAATATATAGTTGTTAAAAGATATTTTATAGATTGTTCTATCAATTTCCCTTCTTAAGAATCAATGAATGAATGATGTAAATCTTTGTTAACGTTAGAAATTAATCTGCAAACAAGAAAAGGGTTTGTTTCATATAATTCGTCTTAATGCACAATCTTTAATTGGGACAAATTTTGTGTTTAAAATAAAGAAACCTAAAATAAAATAATATTTATTAAAAAGTAAATACATGTTAAAAAAAGGTGATTATGTGCGTTCATTATTGTCTGATTCCATTCAACATGAAAGTACCGTGCACCACTGCGACGTGTCGTTTCAATGAACCTTTGTGCTTCGTTTTGTAGTAACATCCAACAGACGGACACATCAGTTTCGGCTCTAAACCGCATTCGACCTTTAAATGATTGTACAACGACGTGTGGTATTTGTACGTTTTCGGGCATTTCGGGCAGACGTACGGACCTGAAACAGATCGGACTTTAGTTAGTACACATCTGAGTTTTGATCACAAAGAAAATCCTTAGAAAAAAAAGGTTTCAAAATAAGGAAAGACGTGATTTAAGAAACACATTTTCTTACACGATGGATAAGATTATGCGTTAGTGGAAACTGAACGTTTCAGCAATGAAAATCTCTTTGAAAAAAGCATGTTATGCATTATTCGAACGTTTTCAGTTTGCTTAAAAGTAAAAGATGCAAAAGAAAACTACCGATTTTTACGTCTAAAGTAATTGAATTCATGATTATTTCTTTATCCGATTGTTGCTTTCAATAATGTAGTTTTAGCTAAAAGAAAATTTCGTCGTTTTTAAACTGATTTAAAAGATTTAATTACACAAAATACTTACCAACATTTCTCTTAAATAAGCGTAAAAAAGGACTTTAACTGTTTGAACTTCTGATTAATATAATAATTACACATCATCCAACAATTCCTAAAATCAAAGAAAGTTAAATATTTGCAGAAAACAGTGTAAAATAAACGTAACAATGAAAGGAAGCTTACCTTTGTTGACCTGTTAAGAAATAATTAAAAGATTAAATAGAAAAATAAAACATGTTCGTTGTTTGTTCACTTTTTTTTAATAATAAACCCAATTTACCCAAAAAAATAATAAATAAATTAAAAGAAAGAGAGAAAATAATGTAAATATATATATATATGTGTGTGTAGAGGAGGGAGAAGAAGAAGAAGAAGAAAACAATGGAGAGAAAAGTGTAAATGAATTTCGAACAGAAAATATTATATAGTAATAATAATAATAATAACAAATTGAAAATAAAAAATCTCCGTTTTAAAAATACAACCACAAAAATGCAAATTCTAACTAACAACAACAAAATAATAATAACTGCATTAATTACATAACGATATCTCTTTGTACCACAATCCCGCTCTTCGTGTGAGCAGCAATAAACGGTCTCGATAATAAATAATAAATTTTCCGCGTTTTCTAAACAAAAATGTGTGTATGAATGAACAAAAAAAAATTAGAAAGAATTTAAATAAAACAATAATAAGCGCGAACAGTTATAAAAGTTCGACACTTTCTTGCAGATGGAGCTGCCCGTCTGTTAGTAGTTTTATTTGGTTAAAGTCCAAGAAACGAATCTTAATATTATTCATTAAGAATAATTAATAATTAGCATAATAAAACAAATAACGATTTTTTTTTAATAATGGTTAAATTAATTTATAAAATAATAATAATAATAATAAAAAAAAACAAAGAATGCCTCTGATTCTTCTCTTGCGTAACAGGTAATAAAATAATAATTGAAATAACGTCTATAGACTATATATATATATATGTATATAATATAAAGTAGTATTGCTTTTGATTTGATTTAGGCACTAAATATTGTCGATTGTTTTTATTGTCTATATATCTTTTGTTGATTGATTGCACTGCTTATTTGGTATTAATTGATAGATTAATTGTTGCGTTCGCGTGCGGCACCCGCCGACAGACCAAAATCCCGTTGATTGTTTAATTAAATTAAGATAATAAAAAAAAGTGTTAATAATGACTAAATGTTTAAATATTAGCTTTACAGTGTGTTGTACTTTTGGTTAAATCGTATCTTTCGAGGCTAAAAGTAAGTAGAGTGTAGTAGGGTGCGTTGCTTGCCCCGTTCATGTTCTCGTGTTGTTACTGGATTAGATTGTTTAGTTGTTTGTTTCGTTACTTTTCCTTGGGTCCGCGAGAGGTCGCCGCGCCGTCCCTTCGAAGGGCGGCGCTTCGAGATGTATCATTGGTTGTTCTGGGCGGACGGGGTGTGGTGCTTGCGCAGGTGCACGCCCAGATTGCCCTTCTGCTTGGCCCTGTACGGACACAGAGGGCACTGGAAGCTCGGCTCTTTGCCGCCGCATTCGACCTGCTCGTGCCGCCTCATCGTCGACTTCCATCTGTACCTTTTGCCGCAATGTCTGCACGCGAATTGGCTCTCGCTGCTGTAACCGGGCCTCATGTGCTCACTGACCAACGTGAACTTCCGCATCGACCTTCCGTTACTGTCCTTCCGGATGCGACCACCCTTCACCGGGTTCCTCAGAAGCGACCTCAGCGTCTCGTTGCCGTCCGGCGTCATGATCTGATCCAACTCCAGATACTCTGCAAAGTCAATTGCCCCACGTTTATTAACGAACCAAAATAATAATAAGAAGAAAAACAAAAGAGTTTAAATAAAACAAAAAAAAAACAGAGAGAGAGAAAAAACAAACAATAACACAAAAGAGAGAGAGTTTTGATGAGAAAGATATAAACAAAAAGAAACAGAGAATTAAATTTAAAAAAAAAACGGATTTGTTAAAGTGTATGAAACCAAAGAGAACCCCCAGGTTGTTTGTGTGAAACATGAAAAAGCCGTATTTACACGTAGATTTCGTAGTTATTTCTTGTGAAAGACATGAAGAAGAAACGGAGAAATCATAATAAATAAATAAATAAAAACAACGGAAGCGATGCAATAAATTAAGGAAATTAATTTATTCGTAATCAACAGAAAATAAAAAGGTTGTAAAAAGTAAAATTCGCCGAGTCCGGAAACCTGAAAAACACTTGCATTAGTTTACTATACTTCAATGTGACCATACTAAAACTTACCTTTAACAAAAACTAACACCGTCCAATGTTTTACAATTTACTAATAGCTTGAAAAACTTAAGGATTCAGTGATAAACTTTTTTTTCATAATAAATTTAAGTATTGAAGCTGCAATTAGCAAGTGGTGGATTTAGGAGTGCGTCAAGCATAGAGGTGCTTTTAAGGGTAAATGAAATATTTAGAACCTTTGGTTTCTAAAGTAAGAGGAGCAAATATTACAATCCAAGATTTCCCTGTTACAGATCAGTCTATAGTATAGTATATAGTAATAAATGTGACCTGTAACAAGAAAATCACTAACTTGATACTTTTAGAACAAATCACTAGAAAAAATCTATCAACGTTATTCTATCTTTTTAAAATCGTTTATGAAGTAAAAAACTGGATACAATTTTCACAAAATTACTATTGCATGCAGGAAAATTCTTAAGCTTTAAGTGAAATCTAATCATAAATGTGTATTTAGTATAATTAAATTTAGCAACATGCAATTTTTATAACCAAATTATTATTGGTTACATTCCAAAAAAAGAAAAATCTTCGGTAATAATTCTCATTAAATTTCAATCAAAGTTAAATAATTCATGAAATGTAACAATTTCAATCGTTTTTTTTAAATAAAATTCTGACAATTCAAAACTTACAATCACAAATTTCAATCAACGTTAAACAATTCAAAACTTACAATGACATTTACATTAGATCTCCTAGGTAACAGTTATATTAATTTTTTTTTGACATTTCTGATAATTGACAATCCAAAACAAGGCTAAAATCGTAAGAAAACAATCCAATTTCATTAGAAGTTAAAACTCATATTAATTGAACGTAACAATAGAAACATTTTAATTAGTTTTTCCTATAAATTATAGATTCTTTCAATGTTAATTAGTAGACGAATTTAGCATTTGAGAGGCCCCATATGAAAACTAATGTATGTAGTGACAGTTCTTGAAGGTTATTTCTTAGGCCTATGTGCAGAAATCCGACACTTGATGATCAAACTAAAATATAGTCTGAAGAACGGAAACATCAATGTTAAATTTTAACATTAACTCACGTCAATTACAACTACAGACTTTGGTATATTAATTATTAAGAATTATTTACAGATTCGATCACATCGAGATGTGGTGTTTGATGAAAACGTGCATTTTCAACGTTCCTTTAATTTTAGTCTTGAACGGACAATCAGCTATCGGACACTTCAAATTCGGTTCCTTCCCGCAGACGTACTTCAAGTGACTATACAGAGACGTAGAATATTTGTACAACTTCGGACATTTCGGGCAGCGAAATTTGCCTGAAACTGAAAAAAAAAACAAGTCAAAAACAAGATAAAAAAATCATGCAAACATCAATAAATAAACACGTTTTCAGAAAAACATAATAATAATTTCCTCTGAATTATAAAAACAATTGTAAATAAATAATATAACACAATTTCAAAAAGACAAATAGAAAATCTAATGCGAACATTGTTTAATGTGTAATGTTTATTTGTAATGAACATATAGTGGACATGATCAGAACAGGAGACTTGCGATCTTGTTCCGGAAATGCGTGGCCAGGTGGCTTTTCAGGTTGAACCTCGTGCGGAATTTCAGGTGGCACAGGTCGCACGGAAACCTGGGCTCTTTGCCGCAGTCGAATTTCATGTGCTGCATGAGGTTCCTGTAATGTTTGTACGATCTGCCGCACGAGCAACTGTACTTTCGGACACCTGAAAACATACCTCCAATTACCAA
>JAFMTC010000090.1:116318-137723 GCA_018845635.1 Nicrophorus orbicollis | reverse complement strand
CCCCACTCAGAAAAGAAAAGAGAAAACACTGCTCATTATTATTAGTCAAAATGCATAATTTTAAAGAAAACTGCGTAAAATTTAATAATCTATTGAGAAGTTTACTATTTACATGTTTTTTAAGCGAATTTCTAATGAGAAATGTTAAAAATCGCATTCAATTAACTTTCGTTATTTATCAAATATCAATTGAAATATGTACATATTTATTTAATCTAATTGTTATAATTAGCTTTTTCAACGATTTCAATTCTGGTTAAAAGATGTTTTGAAAATATCTGTTAATTTAGTAATGAAACTAGATTTTCGATAAATTACAACAATTTTCAATCAAGTAGTTTATAGCAATTTTATGACATTACTGAAATTACAATGATAAAATTTTATGTTATTTACAAGAAATCTCCTAGGTGACAGAAGAAAAACTGTTTTTGTTTTTATGATATATCGCATTGTGACAAGGATATTTACATAAAATATCCTAAGTTACTTTTCAAAACAAATCTCATTTTCATGTAAAATGTTTTTTTAATGAATTATTATGGATTCAAATCACATAATTGACTGTCTTGATCCGTATTTGTAGGTGAACTTAATTCATATGAAGCAGTTATTTGTACGAAATCTCCTTGGTTACTTGATATATACAAACTAATTTTCCATAACCTTAATGTTAGGTTGAAAAACGAAAACAAATGTACCTAGATTATTAAGAAGAATCTGGAAATAGTTAAGAATAAACAAATAATTAAAGGCTGAAAAAGATTATGTAATATTAAATCACTATAGGTTCAATCAAAAGGATGCGATTAGGAATATGTTTTGTGCACATTAGTATAGAATTGGTATGAGGAAACATATGAATTATATATATATAACCATATTAGACTTTATTTCATTATATATTTTTTGGTAAACATTTATATATAAAAAAAATATTCATAACAAATAGGAAACAACAGAAGGAAACTTCTTTTCAGCCTTTTACACTTAAAGTAAATCCTAAAACAAAAAAAAAGTGAGTTATAATCAAAGGAAACTTATTTTGGGTAGAGAGAAATAAACGAGTGGAAAATTAATTAAAGAAAGAAAAAAGGATTTTCCTTCGGATTAGAATCCGTGTATCAGTTTGATATGCTTTTTGACGGAGCACAACTGCTTCGCCCTGTACGAGCAGAATTGGCAGAAGAACGAGGGCTCCTTGCCGCACTCAAACTTCACGTGCCTCAGCAAGTTCTGTTTGTACTTGTAGCACTTGGAGCACTTCGAACAGTAAAATTGGCCGTCCTTCGTCGCCCTTCCATCGGCAAGGAACAACGCTACAAACAGAAGAAGAAGAAAAAAAAATGAAAGTCAACAACAAGATTTTCTCGAGAAAGAAAAAAACGTAATAAAATGTACGAAAATCGGATCTTTTATTTTCGTTGCCGGTAAACGATAAACACATAACACAACACATTGGATTAGAAAAGATGATGATGATGATGATGAAATAATTGTGTTTGTTTGAGGGTTCGGTTTATGTTTACAGTATAGCTCTTTATTCAACGCAAAAGACATCGTTCTCCAAATGCTTGGTTCGTATGTGGTTGTTGAGGGTGCACTTCTGTCGGAACCGGCTCATGCAAATGTTGCACTGAAATTTCGACTGGTTACCGCATTCGTATTTCATGTGACGACTCAGGTGAGTGCGATGCACGTAGGAGTAGCCGCACTTCAGACACTCGTAACGGTTTTGATCGTTTATGTAAAATCTCCTGCCTAAAAAATACAGAAACAAAGAAAGAACAATGAACGAACGAACGGACTATTGTTATTGTGACGATGAAAGAGGAATCGCCGGATTGGCGGGAAAACAATTTACGTAAAATTGCGTAAGAATAGTTGTTTTGTTTTTGTTGTAGAGTTGAGATACGTACGAAAATGAGAAGAAATGTTGGCCTCTGCTACTCAAAGCAAAAAGAAGAAAAACAAAACAAGAAACAACTCAAAAACGAAATCCTTAAAAAGTAAACAAATCAATATAAAAATAATAAAGTAAATAAACAATGCACACTTTGCAAATCTTCAAACTAATCTAAGGAAAACCGCACACACGTTTTTCACTCCTTACTTGAACTACATTCTTGATGCACTTAGTTAAAAACTGTTTCTGTTGCTGCAGAAACAGAGTTTTGCACGAAAATATTTGCACACAACAGCGTCACAGTAATAAACTCAACAAATTCAAATAGATAAAAGAGAAAATCTTGAATATTCATTAAAATACAAAATTCAGGAAAAAATATCTTTAATTACATTTAAAGCTGCAAAAGGAATACAATTCTTGTTAATGAGAAGAATTACGAAATGATGAATTTATGACTTTGTCCAAATATGTTATAGAAGTAAACATTTAGAAAAATTACCTAAAAATAATAGAACACGTTGATTTTTCTTCAGTATTTTGAGATTGTGTATTAAAATATTGGTTACGTCGTTTTACTCCAGAAATATGTATTAATTGGATCTGTAAATTTGTTAATTAACATCATCATAATTCAGGATATAGTCAGTGAGAATCTAAGGGCTTAATGCAAAATGCAGGTCACTAGTGCGTTTACATTTCAGGCTGAAAAAGAAATAATTAGTTTTTGAGAAGAAATATGAAAATATGGTTGTACGATTTTCGGATAGGAAGAAAAGTACAAATTGTAAATTTAAATAATATTGCAGTTTTTTTTTGTTAATCTTGATAAGTTACTAAAGGTTGTATTGAAAAGTATTCATTTGATGCAAAAACTTAACTATTTATAATCAATATATTATATTTTCATTGGTTTGAATAATTAAGGAATATTGTGACAACCTACCCCGTATAATTAGATATGGGAAATATAAATACATTCAGTTTTTGGAGCAAATATTTTGTAATATAAATAATATTATCGTTCACTTTTCTTTACTATTTCTCTTAAAAAGGAATATATTTTGTGCAAGAAATAATAGTTTAGTGAAAGTAAAATTATGCAGAATACAGTTATTGAACTAATCATTGAGATGTTTCTTGAAAAGTTACCTAAAATGAACAGAATACGTTTACTTTTCTTCGCAATTTTTCTGAAAAAAATGAATATTTGTTTGTGAAAGTATGAAATAACGGTTTTAAGTAAGGAAAAATATCAGAATACAGTTATTGAAGTAACCATTTTGAAATGTTTCTTGAAAAATTACCTAAAATGAACAGAATACGTTTACTTTTCTTCGCAATTTTTCTGAAAAAAGGAATATTTATTTGTGAAAGTAAGAAATAACGGTTTTAAGTAAGGAAAAATATCAGAATACAGTTATTGAAGTAACCATTTTGAAATGTTTATTGAAACACTACCTAAAATGAATGAAAACATTTACTTTTCTTCGCAATTTTTCTGAAAAAAAGGAATATCTGTTTGTGAAAGTAAGAAATAACGGTTTTAAGTAAGGAAAAATATGCAGAATACAGTTATTGAAGTAACCATTTTGAAATGTTTGTTGAAACACTACCTAAAATGAATGAATACGTTTACTTTTCTTCGCAATTTTTCTGAAAAAAAGGAATATCTGTTTGTGAAAGTAAGAAATAACGGTTTTAAGTAAGGAATACAGTTTTTAAAGTATACATTTTAACCATTACCATTTCTATTTCGTTCTGTTACTTTTTTTTTCTGAAAAACTGAAAATTTTATAATTAACTTCACAATTCAGGAAAACATTTCATCCATTTGCTATTAAGTAACGAATTCTCTGAAAATACCTGAAAACAAAGTAAATTTATTAAAATCTTCACTTTGTAGATGATTCCATAATCACGTATAGCTGAAACAAAGAAATATTGTAATTTTTGTACAAAAACAACAAGTAAAGAATATTCGATTTTCGGGGATAATAGCAATTGATTAAGTATGTAAAAAACAGTAATTTTTAATAACAAAAATACAAGTTTGTTGGTATCTTAAATGATAATATATATATAAAAAAATAAATATAACACATAAATCTTTAAATCTATATGTATACAATAAATAATATGCGTAAATAAAAATTGTATAAAATTCATAAATAATGTTTGCCTCACGAAATTTATATAATTCGTAAAGGTAGTCAGCAGTAAACATGTATGAAAAATGATAATCCCAGACACCGGAAACAAAAGTGTGATGAAAAAAAAAACAACAAACAACAAACAAAAAGTTACAAACAAACAAACAGTCAGAGATACAGAGATTTACATGTGTATACATAAAGAAAAATTGAAATTCAGAGCCAATTCTTTTTCGAGTTGTTAATGAACGAGGCGTACTGATGCTTGTACTCTTTGTGCTTGGCCAGCAAGTGCATCGTGAAGTGGATCTTTTGCCGCCCCTTGTACGGGCAATAGCAACACCGGAATTGCGGCTCTTTGTCGCATTCCCATCGCATGTGGTTGTACAGGGATGATTTCCGTTTGTACTCCCTGTTGCATTTCTTGCAGACGAAACCATCGTCTAAAACAGAAACGCAAAACGTTGCCGTATTTAGAACAAACAAACAAACAAACAAGAAGACAATAATCGTTTCGGACGAGTGAATTTGCCACTCTGTCATTTTTGTTTTGCGTAAGTTAGTAACTTAATAACGAAGAAGATTGAAATAAGTAGAAGTAGAGTAGATGCAGAGAGAAAAATACCACAAACCGTTTCTCAATTTCCCTCTCGTCTTTTCCGAGGAAACACAAAAAAACCAAAGAGAAAGAGTTATTATTATATCCAGATATAATAAAAATAATTAATATTTACACGTATTTCTTAAACCGTTTTCTTCAATTTTTTGTCATTTAAATCCATATATTTGCAATTTAACTACATTCATCTCTTCCACCAAAACAAAACAAGTAAAATATTTATAATTTAATATTTATATTTGAATGCAAAACTATCTGTTTTTGTTGTTGTTGCTGTTGCTGTTTGCGTTCAGAACTTGGAGTTCATTTTCTTCGTGTGCGAAATGGAGAGCAGATGCCTCCGGTATTTGTGGTGGAATCTGCAAGAGAAATTGCACAGGGCGCAATGGTACTGAGGCTCGATCCCGCAAATGCTTTTCAGGTGCGTATAAACCGAGGACTTGAACTTAAAGCGCTTCTCGCACCTGGGACACACGAACATCCCGTTTCCATCGGCGGCGATCCTAAAAGCTAACAGAGAAAAAGATAGAATGAAAATTCCGGTTGGATGCGTTTCGAGGTAGAGAGGAAAAGAAGATTAAAGCAAACAAAACAAAGAAAATAAAAACAAAAACAAAGTGTGTGAGAGAGAGAGAGAGAGAGAGTAAAGAGACTTAGGGGTTGGTTTTTGTAGCGTTCCCGTTGTTACGGGAATTTATGTTTTTAATCACAGAATCAAACAAATGGTAAACAAATGAAATCACACACTCTAGCGATTAATAAATAAATAAACTTAATAGCTAATTCTGTTTTTTTTTTGGGTTTCTTTCAAAAAGAAAAATCTTCGATCTAAGATTCCTAAGGACTAAAGTTTTTCCTTCGCTTTGGTTTGGTTATACAATATTCTTCATAAGCTTGCGCGAGTGCTGTTAGCCAAGTATCTCGACGAGTACAAGTCCAAGTAACTTGTCGTCCTCGTCGTCCTTCGCGTGCTTCAGTAAGTTTTATGGACGTTCATGTGTCTTTTGAGGTGGTGCCTGTAGAAGAAGACGGCCTCGCATTGGTCGCATATGAAGGTGGGCTTCTTGCCGCACGCGAATTTGGAGTGATTGTACAGGCTCTTCCTGCTCATGTAGGATTTGCCGCAGTCCTCGCACACGAAGACCGCCCTTCGTTTCCGTCGAACTAAAACTGAAGAAACGTGTTTGAGCATCATCATCGTCCTCGCAACTGCTCGCAGCAACAAAGAAAAACCAAGAGAAAAGAAAAAACATCAGGCAAAACACAAAACTGAACGCATTACTAAAACAAAAAGAAAAATAATGAGAATACAAATAATAATTCAAATCAAAAATAGCTAGCACACAAACCAACACGTATGTAGTAGTAGTAAACTGGTAATTTTTTGTTTTCTCAAGAATGTTTTGAAAAATCCTGAACATCTGAAATCAACTCTTGCTCACAATTTACGTATGCAAACTGATGTTTATTTTGAGAGGATTATATTGAAAATTCCTCCTGAACATCTGAAATCAATTCTTCAATACAATTTACGTATGCAAAGTGTTGATTATATTGAAAATAACTCCTAAACATTTGCAATTAACTCTTGCTGACAATTTAACTATGTAAACTGATGTTTATTTTGAGAGGATTATATTGAAAATTCCTCCTGAACATCTGAAATTCTTCAATACAATTTACGTATGCAAACTGTTTGTTTTCAGATCATTATATTGAAAATAACTTCTGAACATTTGAAATCATTTCTTGCTTACAAATGAAGTATGTAAACTGATGTTTATTTTGAAATACAAGTTACACATTTCAAACATAATATTCAAAAGTGCCTGAAAAATTATAATATCATTTTTGTTTTCAGAAGTACATTTTGAAAATTCTTTTCGAACACCAACTGTTGAATACATTTTGAAAAGTCTAAATGTTAAGGAGGACTTTTCAAAATGTAATTTAACAAATGAACCTGAAATTAAGATTATTCGATTAGTAAATTATTGCTCGTTTCAAACATGTTTCACTTTATTTGAATACACTCCAAATACAAATTATGATACACAAATAAATGGAACTCACATTTGAAAGATTTAGGAGGAACTTTGTGTAGGTATAAGAGAAGAAAATAAATAAATCGTAATATACTTCACTTTCAGGCATCGAAGGTATTTCTATCGTTTTGTAAAATTTCACTTATTCGTGTCCTACTTTGGAAATGTTTACTTTATTTGGATTATTGAACTTTCAGTGAATGATATGTAGATATGTAGACTATATATTTTATTGTAACAATCTGTAAATTAATCATTAAATTTATATGTATTTTGTCTTGCTATTTAATAATTATGTAAATAGTTTACTTATGGTATATCTAATATCTGCTCAGCTAAATTGTGTATTTATTGGTTAATTCCAGCGTTTCTCAACATACTTGCATTTAGTTGATATAGTTTGATATTAGTTGATATAGTTCATACTTGAATTTAGATGTGACCCAATTATGTATAACATATTTTGACCCATTGACACAAAGTGACTTAGGTATTGCGAGGTCCTAACCACAATTTAAATGAAAAATATGTATTTTATATTTAAATATATTAATTCACTTCAAATTCTGGGGTCCCTGAGCCATCCAGTTCGGTCTTTTAAAAAATTCATAAGTTGAGAAACACTGTTCTATAATACTATGTTTCATAATACGTTTTTCAACCTCTTTACCTCACCACACAGCATACTTGTTTGTACTTGAAATGCGTACCAATTGTTTATAACAAACAATTTTGACACTTTAACGAAAAATGACAGCTGTCATTAATAGTTCAATGCGACCCATAAGTTGAGAAACATAATAATACTATGTTACATAAAAAATGTTCTATAGTTGAATTGAATTATATTATTTTGTGATAGAATTGCAACGTCAGTGTGAAATATCGAAAGAAGTGTTTCAATGAAATCTACGAAATGAATCGAAATACCTTCGATGTGTTCACATTATGAAACAAATTGGTTTTGACAACTCAAATTTGGCATCTGTCCAATTCTGTTTCGGTTAGTAGTTCAATGCCAGTTTATGCACTCAGTCTCAAGTGTAAAAACCTGTCGCAACAAAACAGTGTTCATATCCACGCAATTGTGGATATCGTTTCTTTTCAATCCAAGAGTTTGTTGGTTCAATGTTTCGCTTTAATGTGCATCTTGAGCAAATTCCTGTACTTGAAGCGTTTCTCGCAGAGCTGACACGAGAACTGCGGTTCGATTCCGCACTCGTACCTGATGTGCCTCTGCAGATTGTGCTTGTGTTTGTACCCAAGTCCGCAGCGAAAGCACAGGAAGTACCCTGAAAGAAAGAGCAGAGTCAGAATGGAAATTCACAAGAAAATAAACAACACATCACCAAAGAAGTTCGTTTCTTCTTAAAGAAAACTTCATATAACTTACCGAAATGTGCAGAAACAAATCTGATTATATTCAGAAGACCTACGGATGAAGTGCAATTAACAATAATAAGGATTATTTGAAAGCAATTTTTTTTAGACAAAATTTTATTTTAGCAACTGGATAGGCTGTATTTGATTGTAAATGGTGAGGAATTCCGTTTTCTTCTCGAAGTGCCGTCGGCCAACGTGCAATTGCAAATTGTACTTCTGTTTTGTGGAGTATCGGCAGTAAACGCACTGGAAAAACTGGCAGGAGCCACACTCGAAACGCAAATGTCTGTTCAGGGAGTGCCTGGATGAGTAGCACTTCGAACATCTGTCGCATCTGTAAATGCCTGGAACGAGAGATGAACATTGGTCAATAACTAAAACATTTAGTGTTTGAGAGCAAGAAAGAAAAAACGCGCGTCGTCCGAAAAATCCACAACCCAAAAAAGTTATATCTGCAAAAAAATAAATAATAATAACGAAGACGCAAAAACAACAACATGTGGTATAATGGTATGCGGATAGCTTTTATTGTCTTCAACTACAAGGGGCCGTGTCTTCGCATCATGTGTTTCTGGAGGTTTCCCATCTGGGAAGTCTTGTAGCCGCAGTTCGGGAAGTGGCAGTCCAGCTTCTCTATGCCGCACTCGTACTTCTGGTGTCTGTACAACGAGGATTTGTGTTTGTAGATCTTCCCGCACGTTAAACACGACGATCTGCCTAAAACAACAACAATTTCAAGATCCGAACCATCTGCAATTCGAACTACTCTAGCGTAACTAAGTTTGTTTCTATTTTGTGAAGAAGGCGAAAACCTACGATCAACAAGAATATGTCTAAAATTATAATTCCTTGATGATTATCATCGCTAGATAACAATTCTTTAAATGTCCATACACATTTCACACTCATTTTCTCATTTATATCTCATTAATTTTCATAACATAAACGTCATTCGTCTGTCAAAATAATACGTCAAATTGGATTATCATTATGTCAAGACTTAGTAATACCCAAAAATGTTGCAATTTCAACATTCCATGTAAAATCAAGAATTTATAATAGTTGAAATATACATTAAAAAAAAATAAATGGTCACAAAATGACAGGTGACAACTGTCATTTCGGTGTCAAATTGGCGAAAATGTTTTTGGCAATTGGGTCGTAGTACAATATATTTCATAATATTGTAAAAAAAAAGTTTGAGAATCGCTGAAGTAAACTGAAAATAGTAAATAAATAAAAGTCAATACAATATGCACGAAACTAATTCCGAAATTGTCAAAACATGAACAGTATCGAATGTCAAAACATTCATACATTTGAGCAAAACGCATATATTTGCACAAAGTTAGTTTTTCAATTGCAACAATATACAATATAAGAAAAAAAAAGGTAAATAAGTAAAAAAAATATTAAAAAATCGCTAAATGACAGCTGTCACATTAAATTGGTGATATTCTCCTTGAAATTGGGTTCCTCAACAACAACAAAATTGCAATGAAAAATGGTCGGAAAATGCTGTTGCAAACTGAAAATACTAAATAAAAAGATATTTGTCTAATAGTCTTAGTATTCTTTGATTGCATTACTTACCAACTTCATTTATAGTTTAATTCTCTCCTTAAACAAAGTTATATTTAAAAAACATATTGATCTTTGTAATCATACTATAAAAACTATAGTTATTTCTTTCAAAGTTTTACAACATCAAAACATAAATATTCTTCTGAAAATAAGAGAACAGTATTAAATAGAAGAGCTGAAATAGAATGTGAATGATTCAGGAAATGTGAGTTCAATTTATGGAATAGTCTCGTATAATATATAATAAAAATATAATCAATCATAGTGTCTAAGCTATATCTAAACAACCATGCCCAATCGACTTGTAAATAAAATATAATATTAGTATTAATTCTTTTCATCTTTTCCTGTTTTCTTTGAGACAATTACAAAAATATGCTATAAACTATATGGAATTCCATCATTGGTACTTATACTGGAAGGGCTAATTGTAAGTGTAGAACTCCGGATGCAATTTGTAGACGTGCGTCCTCAGGTTGGCGCGAATCTTGAACCTCTTCCCGCAATTCTCGTTAGGACACACGAACTGCGGTTCCTTTCCGCATTCGAACCTCTTGTGCGTATACAAAGACGGTTTATGCTTGTACCCTTTTCCGCAACGATCGCAGAAGAACTTCTGGTAACCTACAAATACATAACAGACTGTTATCGATCACAATACAAAGCACAAAGAACAATACAATCATAATTAAATATTTATAAATATAGAAAAAAGACTTAATTCTAAGCAGTTAAATCATTCCTTTAAACACCATAGTAATAGTTGTTTGTTTATAATGACTTACCTTCTTAATTAGAACAAAAATTGAATTCAATCTTTAATTAGAAGACTAATAAAGATTAAATTAAAATGAAATTTATTTGGTACAGATTTTTTTAAAAATTTAGGTTCTATTTGGTGTATTTTATATTCCAGATGCTTTTTGTCGAAGATTTCAATGGATCTTGAAAATTGTTTTTCAATCATCCGGTCTACTCAGCACTCGAGACTCTTGATCCAATTCAGTGATCGCCTATGTTTGTAGACCTTAACATGCTTTAAAGTCTACAGAAGAACTTCCCCACAAAATACATCACCTACAAATTACATCATTTTAATAATCAAGCAAACTAAATGTTCATGCAATTGTTGAAAACCCCCTACTGTTTATCATTTATTTATTCCTCTTTTGTTTTGCGAATTTGTAACCAAAAAGTAATTAAAGTTTGGTTACAAAATGTTAAAATGTTTAAAGAGTACAAAATTTAATTCCTAATTACTTAACAAAATTAAAAAATTGTTTAATTACACTGTACAAGATAAACAAATTTCATTGATTACTTACCATTAACACCATAAAGTATTGAAGTTTTTTTTTAGATTCAATCATTTCGATTGGTATATTAACGGTTTTTCATTAAGCAATATTTCTTGACTAAAAATCACTACCTCCTATGATGGAACGTAGCTTGATCCGCACATATGTTCTGTAAAGATGTATACACTTATCGACTAAAAAAAGTATACAGTCATCAAGTAACTCACTTCAATTGTTCAATATTCACGAACAATTAGTTAATGTGAAACAGTCTACACTTATCTTATCAATTAAAATAAACACAACGATTAAGTCTAATTCTCTAATGTTTACGGAAGAAACAAATAATGATTGCAATCGGATAAAATAGTAAATGATTTATTGAGTACAAAAAAATAATTGAACCAAACTTAATATGTGTGTGTGTCTGGGGGGATGTTTGTAGTGTCCGTTGGGTTTATTAAATTGTTATCCTTAAAACTTAACTAAGAATATTTGCTTCGACTCTTGTCTCGTCTAATAAAGCCGAACGAATTGAACAAATAAACAATACAGTTTAAATCCATTTATCATCGTTGGAAAGGGAATCAATAAACCCCCAAGTAAAAAAGAAAATGTTTGCAATTATTAAGTACAGTTCGTTCCTAAATCTTCGTCACTCACTTAAAATGGATACGAAAAGCGAATTCTGTGCACAGAATTACGAAGTCTTCAAAGAATATCGACGATGTTGATGATGATGATGATGTTGCTGTTCTGCGCTCAGAAATAGCAGTGCCTGTTCGCAATGTGCGCTTTCAGATTGGGCTTCGTCTTCGATCTGTAAGTGCATCCATAGTAAGTGCATATAAATTTCGGCTCCTTTCCGCACTCGAACTTTTTGTGCCGTCGCAAAGAGCTCTGCGCCTTGTATCTTCTGTTGCATTTGTCGCAGGAGTACAGTTTATCTGAAACATACGGGTTTCGATTAAATTCCATCGGACTTTTCTGAGCAAATCGTGTGACTTCAAATAAAATCAACCTTCGACTTCACAAAACTAAATGCCTAGTTATGATTATTGTATTATACAAGATTCATTATTATTATTGTTGTTATTAATATGATTATTATATTAATATTAGAGAAGAGTGGTCTTTGGCCGGTAAGAACGTACGTGGTTTCGATTTGTACACACATGTTAATAAGTAAAGAAAGAAAGAAATAAAAATAAACCAGATTCTCGTTGGTGTTATTCGCACACTCTGTATTTACATAACATTTATATTTGTCTGACTCTCTCCACTCGACGACTATATATATATATATATATATATTAACAGCGCGTAGATTATAAACAACACTCCATTATCTATCATTTCATTAATGTTATATTTTTTTTTTCGAATATTCGACTAATGATTATTCGTAACTAGATAATATATAAACATATTCATGAATCAACAAGATTGCTATTATCTTTGACAGTTTCAAAACTAAACTAAATAACAACTAAAAGAAAAAACAGTATTAAAAACAACAAAAAAAAAACACACTGTTTTATACAACAACACTCTAGGTTGCAACTCGACTTCAATGAGCGATTTTCACAATCATTATATAACAATGAGATTTTTTTTCTTTGTACCAAAATATACAACAATTAATTGCAAATAAACGCTTTATTCAGGTTACAATCCTGAATTTGCGAGAAAAAAAATAATGAAAATTAATTAATAATTACTTATAATTAAATATAGTCAACGTTTGTAAATTTTCTTAATAAAAATATTTGGTTATGTGCATTAAATTGTACTTTCCATTTGTAACGATCAAATACAAATGTTAACATTTTCATCAACAATAATCAGTATTTGTTGCTTTTAATATTGCACTTGTATATTACTTCTTAATTGTCACCTCAAATTATAGAAGTTATTAATTATCTTATAATAAATTAAACGTCAATGTCAAACTAACGTTTGTGTAAGTTGCAAACTGAAAAGATTTATAGTTTTGTATAAATATGGCACTGTATTTTGTTAATTGACATTTTAAATTATATAGGTTAATTAGAGTAAATTAAACTTCGATGGCAAATTGACGCTTTAAGTAAATTGCAATCCATTGTCGATTATACAGTTTGTAAAAGTTGCAAAGACTGTTTTGTTTAATATAATTGCACTTTCATGTTGTTGATTAATTGGCACTTCAAATCATAGAATTTAAATCATAATTATTTTTCTAAAAAAATAAACGTCAATGTCAAACTGACGTTTATTTATTAAACGTCAATGTCAAACTGACATTTATTTATTAAACGTCAATGTCAAACTGACGTTTATTTATTAAACGTCAATATCAAACTGACGTTTATTTAACTTGCAATCTTATGTATAAATACACTGTATATAAACTGAAATTCTTGTAAATTGCATAAATATTTCACTTTAGGGCTGAAAGACCTATAGTTTATAGCATTTTCCAGCAAAAGCATTATATTTTATTGATCTTTCTTTGTATTTCTTTATTATTACTGTGTTGAGTTTATATATTTTTTGTAGTTGTTGCAATAAAAGTTACTATTTTTATTTCACTTTCATAACATGTATTAATTGACACATCAAATGTTCTAAATTAAACGTCAATATGAAACTGTCGTTTTAAGTAAATTGTAACATAGTGTTCAAAAAACTTGATTATTCAATTATTGCACGGTTATATTGTATTTTCAAATGATTGAAAACGTATTTGATTATTTGTAAAATTGCTAACTTAATTTTATCAATTAAACAATTGAAATATTGCAAATTCTGTAAAGTGTTTAAACAAAAACCTAAATTGATGTTTTATTTTTTATTGCACTTGATTTGAATTAGCTTTTACCATTAATTTAATGGAATAATTGTTTCCTAGTTTACATAGATCCTGATAAATTAGTAAAACGAATAAAAAGATGTATTTATTTTACTAATTTATTGCTAATTGATATAAAAACTAGGAAACAAATAATTCAATTCAATTAATGGTAAACACTAACTAAAATCAAGTGTAATAAAAAAAACAGGAAATTGTACAATTTTTTTTGTTAATATAATAAACTTTTTCAATAAATTATACAATAAAGTGAGCAATATTATTTAGTTATTCTATAAGATTACTTTTAAACATTTCCTAATCCTATTAATTGTAAAATTGCTTCAGTTTATTCCCAAATTGAACGATTTCTAATCAATTTTATTTGATTATTGACTGAAAACTTGGTTTCAGTTCATTTTTTTTTAATTACCCAGTTTGTTACGTTAATTTCACTTCTTCATTATCCATTAAAGATGAAAAACTTTCCGTCTGGCTTTAAATTCAAATTGAAACTAAATGTAAAATTTTAAGTTAATTTCAGGATTCGGTTCAATTATGAACATGTTTATCATTATCCATAAACTGATGACTTTCTTCCCTGATTTTGGTTCAAATTAATCGTCATTTTCTCACATTATAAAATTTCCTATTTTTTCACAATTTTCAGATCAACAATTAAGATTGAATTAATCGTTTGATAAAGTCTACTTTTGATAGCCGAAAGAATGAATATTTTGGTACAAAAAATTCAACAACGTGAAAATCGTTCACGTTAAAGTCGAATTTGCAAAACCGAACTAAAACTCGTAAACAAACAAACAAAAAAATAATAAAACGGGAAAAACAAAAGAAAAAATGAAGAGAGAAGAACATGGAAAACTAAAAAAAAAAACAGAAACGAATTATTAGTGTTAATAAATGTTTTGTTGTCTCCGTCGAATCTAATAATCATCATCAACATCATGATCTTCAGTGCATCGATTCCTAACTTTGGTTCCTCGGTCGACTGGCGATGAGTTTGATATGTTTGTTGCTGTCTTTGAGGAGGACGGTGTGCCGTCGCATGTGCGATTTCATGTTGCACTTGATCTTCGACCTGTACTGGCATCCCTTGTAAGGGCACGAGAACTGCGGCTCAACGCCGCACTCGTACTTCACGTGCCTGTAAAGACCTCCCTTGTACTTGTACTGCCTTCCGCATTGCGAACACGCGAACCTCTGGTACCCTCCTATAAATGAGAAGCAGAAAAGAACCACCATTTAACACACGTCCGACTCAATCATCCCTTGCTGTTTTTTTTTTTAATTTTTAGTAAAACGTATAACAAACAGGAAAAAAAAGATTCTTTTTTTTTAATAATACTCCTTCATCTCCGGACCATAGTTCGTCGTCCGCGCAGAAGAAGTAATTAAAAAATAAAAACACAAAATAACACAAACAGATTAATAAGTACGTTAATGTCTTTCGTTGCACAGTATTAAACAAAAACAAAATTGTTACAAACTACTTTTTTTATTCACCCACGAAAACATCGATGAAAGCTTTGAATATCAAACAAATGAAACACATAAAAATATAATGAGATGAAACATTTCTTGGAAGAAATTTTGAATTAGTTTTTTAATTAATCTGAAAATAAAATGTACACCATACTTGTGTAACATGTTGCATGTATTAAAATACTTGCATTTATTTCTTATAATACACAATAAATGTATAATATCGATGAAAATACATGTACTTTGGCAAGTAATTTGATTCAATTACTTGCGTACAACTCATGAACACTTTAACTCGCTGAAATTACTTCTACAAGTACACCCATACCTAGCTATACGGCCGCTCTTTATACGGCATTTCGCTATAACGACCTTCTTCAATTAAGGCACGTTTTCGATTTACGGCCTAAAATGTTTCGCTATAACGGCAAAAAAAAACTATTTTCCATGTCGATATACCTACATGTTGCCAATCTTGCGCAAGCGCAATAATTGATTCCTTATACGGCTTTTCGCTTTGCGGCCAAGTTTCGTGAAACGTATCTAGGCCGTAAAGCGAGGCATGGGTGTAAATTGAATATTCTAGATACACATAAAATTCAGATGAGAAAAAAAAGTTTAACGAAAAGCTGAATAATATAACGGGTAATCGGTTAATGAACATAATTCGTTCAAATTACATGTCCGAATTGTTCGTTAACCGAAATTTAAGAGAAAAGTTAAGTCCAACCCAACTTTGAATCTCAGAGGAAACTTCTTAAGGTCATTAAGGTGTTCGTTATCCGAATATGTGTTTGTTATATGAATCTTTCTTTGTTCGTAGTCTGACTGTTAAAGACATTTTAGCAAAAAATTGCATATAAAAACAGAATAAATTCAAAAGTCGATGAGAAGTACATAGAATTTGGAATGCAATTTCAATAATAAATTTTAGTTATTACAGTAGAAATTTTAAGATTTGAAGAAGGTGAAAAATTATGAAAATTATTGTTAAGAATTGATATCATTCATTTAGTATACTAATATATAAGTATAAATATATAAATGAAACTTTCCATTGAAAACATTTTTGAAATGAACAATTCTTGTAAATTATTTCCTTATATTAGTTTAGAGGTACCCTTGCTTTCAATTTAGTGTCTTTAATGCAATTCACATGAATGAATTTGAAATACAATTCTGAAAGCAAAATATTGTCTGCACAAATTTGGAATTGAAGCCAACATAAATTTCATAATTTCGACTATTAGATTAGGCAAGATTATTTCAATTTTAACTTAGAATTGAAGATATAACCAATTTCTTTAAGGTTTATCCAAATATATTTTTATGCTTTGTGCTAAGGTTACGGCCCTAATTATGAACTTGAGTCCTTATCAGCCTAATTTTGCTAACCGTTAACCGAACGGTGGGATTCGTACCAGCACCATTTTGCACCAGATTTGTGTAATGCAGGTACTCTTAACCACTCGGCCAAGATTTGCCCCTTTTTAATCAATAAATATACTTTTGTAGTTTCTGTAGAAATCTAGAAATAACAATTATTAAATGTATATGTACGTTAATAAAAACAGTTTTCTTCTCGAAAAATACATTTTTTTGTTAACCATTGGAACATTTCGTGTTTGTGGATGAAACAACTTAATTCCAAAATTAAATTTGATGATATTTGCATACAATACTTTGGTATTGTTAGGTCCATATTTGATTACCTAAAAATATAAATGAATTAATACAAAATATAATTATGGAAAAAATACGTTATATGAAAGACAATTAACATACCTTAAACGATAACAAATACAAGTTCTTAAGAGAAAAAAGGTATCAATTAAAATAATTACGTATTTTTTAATTGAAAAACAAGTACAGTTTCTTGAAAAAATCTTTTAAAAGAAAATTGATAGAGAAAGGTGATTGAGGAGAAGAAATTACGATTATTTCGAATTAGATATCCTATAGTGTCGGTTCAAGTGGACTTTCATGTTGCTTTTGATATTGGATTTGTAGGTGCATCCATAATGAGTGCACGACCAACGACCCTCGAATCCGCACTCGTACCTCAAATGCCTCACAAGGTTATGCTTGTACTTGTACCATCTTCCGCACCGGTTGCACACAGAAACGTTTGAGCCTATAAAATAAAAAAATAAGTAAATTAATTTGAGAAATTCGGTTTGTCACAAACGTCCCAACAAAGATTCACTTTTGAACATTTATATTAACGAAATGGCACTTCCTCTTTACATTAATAACACTTCTTCAATTGTCACAGTTACAACTTGATACATACAAAGTATTTCTTACTCATTTGTTTAGGTTTCCAAGTTACAAGAAGTAAATAGGTGAGTCTCGTGCATTCAAAGAAAACTGGATCTTTTCATATGATGCATCGTTTTATCAGCTGCAGTTTCAAATTGGTTAATAAACAAATAATTAACCTGCAATAAAATTTGATTAAAATGTGAATGCGGAGTTAAGTACACAATAATAACTGATTTAGTAACGTAAAGTAGTTTAATGATTTCGTACATAAAGACTTCTATTCAAGAAACAGACAATAATTTCAGATTCGATCAAACTCCACAAAACAAAGTATTGTTATTTACTTGACAATAAATACAGTGCATATTACATGCATGCACGAATGTAAAAATACAATCGAATTTTCATTAATTATCAATAACATCTTATACTAATTATTAATAATTACCTTGATTTTATTTTAGATTCTTTACATAACAAAAAACATCAACATTTCTTGTTACAGTTTGGAGAAAATACATTCTGGTTGTAACAATGACTTAAGATACATTAAATAATCACTATATGTTAATGTTAGTATTATATTTTGTACTTAATCCATTGAAATCTGTAAAACAAAGTATATAATACATTTTCAACAAGAAATATCGTTTCTTGTCAGTTTCTGCAAATAATTTTTTGGAGAAAATTAATTCTGTTTGTATAGTTGAATTAGGAAAATCGAAATATATATTTGTGGAAAAACACATATAAATCCAGTGGGGACTGTAAAAAATAGCTTTTCAGTGTAATCACTGAAATTAGATCTGCAAATTCATGAAATTGTTACGAAATAAGTCGTACCATCTTGTCGATGTCTATTATATTCTGTCTATTTGCAGTTTTATTGTTACAAGATTCGGCTTTGGCATTACAAGAAATCATAGTTCTTAGGAGTGTTGTGTCTGTTGAGGATGTGCTTGAAGACGGTGACCTTCTGTTTGCCTCTGTAGCCGCAGTTGTCCATCGGACAAGCGAACATCGGCTGCCTCTGGCACTCAAACTTTTTGTGCCTCCACAGCGAGCGACGGGCTTTGTAGCTGCGGAAGCACACGTCGCAACAGAACAGTCTGTCATCATCTGGAACAGAAAGAGAGAAAAAGACGATAAAGTTTAAAATTCAATTCCGCTTTCGTTGTTGAGACTTCTTATTCAACAACATTCGTTTGATAAAAAAAAAGGAGCTTCGATTTGTTTGAAGCTCACACAATTATTGTACTTCCTCTACAAAAGGTAATAAAAATCAAACCGAAACTTGTTTAGAAATTTTGATTGCTTCAGTTGTGTTTCGGGTGAATGTTCGAAACGTGCACCTTTAAGTGTCCCTTCTGCTTGGACTTGTACAAGCATCCAGGAGACTTGCAAAGAGAATTTCTTACTGTTCTCGCTGTTCCTCCCGTGCTTGTTCAAAGTGTGTGCCTTCAGTTGTACCTTCTGCTTGAACTTGAACAAGCATCCCGGAGCGGTGCAAGCGAATTTCTTGTAACTGGCGCAATCGTTGTTCTTGTGCCTGGTGAAGTTCTTCTTGTACTTAAATAAACGGCCGCAACGGCATATAAACTGCTTCGAATCCATACCTAAAACATTGCAACAGAACGAATGGAATTAATGAGTGAAGTGAAATCGAGATGTAGTCGTCAATACAATACTACAAAGGTAATAATTGGAACCTAGAATTTAAGATTAGCTTTTCTCAGCATTGCTTTTCCTTGCCGACACAACGTATTTATTCATAGCTGCACAATAGTAGTTCAACAATTTTCACGAAAGCTAGTTAATGTGAGAAACACTGTTTCAAATATAAACATGCAACTACAACAACAAATGTAGAGAAGTGAAGAAGCGCAAAGTTTATAGTTTTTGGAAGTTCTTTTCATGATTACAAAACTAATGTCACTAAAACTATTGTAACCTGTAAGCTAATTGTCAGAATGACATGAAATTTTGACACGTATCATTTGAAGGTTGGTGCTATCCAGAAATCAAAAAATGATTATAATTACAATTTTTTCTTTCTTTGAATTTTCAATTTAGAACCAGGCGAAACTTCTCAACTCGTATTCCAATCAATGAAATATAATCTGCAAATATCCTTTTCATACGTAAATGATTATTAAATCTTGATCTTTCATCCACAAACGATTTTTTGATAAAATTAATGTTGGTTGTAAAGATGAAATGGGATAGAATCAAATTATTTATACTATTTTAATCTATCCTAATTCAGATGTATAAATAAAATACTAGAATAATATTTTATACTTAATCCATTGATATCTAAAACTATCATGTAATGACAACAAAGTAAGTTGTATTTTGGTAATTGAAATCTGTAAATAAAAATAGATAATAAAATATCAACTTGATACTTTTTCTCAATATAAATATTTGGATTTCTACTGTAACAAGATTAGATTCTGGCTTTACAAGAATTCATTGTTGCTCTGCTGTGTCTGTTCTTGGATTTATTTTCGCATTGCAATTACAGTTTCTTTTGTTTCTTCTAAAACTAATAGCAATGAAACAATTTCTAAATTAAGTTCAGATGCCGTTGTCGTATGTCGGGTGTTTGTTGGACATGTGCGATTTTAGGTGTACTTTCTGCTTGAACATCTTCGAACATCCAGGCACTTCGCAAGCGAATTTCCTGTAATTCCCGCACTCGTTGTTCCTGTGCCTCGTCATGCTCCTCCTGTACTTGAACGTTCGACCGCATTCGCATTCGAACTTCTCCGGACTACAGGTCCCAGCAAAGTAAAAGATGTTACCTAAAACCGAGCAACAGAACAAAGTAGAATTAACACGTGGACGAAAACCGAGATGCAAACACAATGCTGCGACAATACAACAACAATAAACGTTTCTCAATCATTTTGTTTTATCTACATATCAAAATTTATCTACATTTTCAACAAATTAGTTTTCTACGACCAGTTGAACGACCACCTTATTTCACCAGTTTTGACACAAGCTCACGGCTCATTCAACATTTAACGCAACCTACAGATTAAGAAACGCTGCTTTAGGCAAACACTAAACAACAATTAGGAGGATAAATGAAGAGAAAAAAACTCGCTGTTGTCAATGTTTCGATGTTCCTGTTGTTTCTTTGCAGTGTTTAATTTACGTAAATTAATAATAACAGTGTCCCATATTCTCAAAACATTTTGTTGCTATTTTTTGTACATTAAATAGTTAATTTCGACTTAAACTGATTGATAATATTATATACTACTTGGTTTTGTAATAATAATCTAATAAAAATTAAAATGTATAGATATGTAGAAATTTATTCCAGTTTAACTGTAATAAGACTTGATTTCGTTATTCAGCGTGTCTGTTGATTAATATTTTCCACTTAATCCATTGATATCTGTAAAAAAAACATAATGTAATGGTATAATCCCCTTGTATTTAAATCATTGAATTGGAATCTGCAAACTAAATTAAATGCAAGTTTTGCAGTGTCATTGTTACAAGTTTCTATTTTGACTAAACACTAATTCATAGTGATTCAAAGTTTAGTTCTGTCAAGGATGAACTTCATTTACATTACAGATTTATTTTCGTATGAAAAGTACAAAGCTTTTTTTCTTCAAAATGTAAAATCATGTTTTCTGCATTTTATCATATATCTTTTGCAGTTTTAGTGTAACAAGATTTTGGCTAAAAGAAACATTTTATTCTTTTACTGTTACGAGATTCGCAGTTTTGTGTCTGTTAAGAATATCGTTCAAATGCATTAGTACTTCGATTTATTCTCGATTTGCTAATACA
>JAFMTC010000090.1:74913-114471 GCA_018845635.1 Nicrophorus orbicollis | reverse complement strand
AATAAGACTTGATTTCGTTATTCAGCGTGTCTGTTGATTAATATTTTCCACTTAATCCATTGATATCTGTAAAAAAAAACATAATGTAATGGTATAATCCTCTTGTATTTAAATCATTGAATTGGAATCTGCAAACTAAATTAAATGCAAGTTTTGCAGTGTCATTGTTACAAGTTACTATTTTGACTAAACACTAATTCATAGTGATTCAAAGTTTCGTTCTGTCAAGGATGAACTTCATATACATTACAGATTTCTTTTCGTATGAAAAGTACAAAGTTTTTTTTCTTCAAAACGTAAAATCATGTTTTCTGCATGTTATCATATATCTTTTACAGTTTTAGTGTAACAAGAAACATTTTGTTCTTTTACTGTTACGAGATTTGCAGTTTTGTGTCTGTTAAGAATATCGTTCAAATGCATTAGTACTTCGATTTATTCTCGATTTGCTAATACAATATTCTTCTCTTAAACACAAAACTCATATTTTGTACTTAATTCATTGAAATCTGTAAAGAAGAACATATAAATTGGATCTACAAGTTAAAATAGAATATTAAATAATCTATAAACAAAATCTAAAATGTTCCTATATTTCTCTCTACAAATCCTTTGTTGTTTTATTGATACAACATTCGACTTTGGCTACACAATAATCCTTAGTTATTAGGCGTTTTGTGTATATGCTTCATTAGATCTCTAATCAAGTTCGTTTTGAAAGTACAGTTTTATCTTTCTTCCGAAAATCATAACAATGAAACAAAACCTGTTCCACAATGGATTTCAAATGACGATGTTATGATCCGGGTGTTTCTTCAAAATGTGCGCTTTCAAGTGTCCTTTCTGCTTGAACTTGTACAAACATCCGGGGGCGGTGCAAGCGAATTTTCGAAAATTCCCGCACTCGTTGTTCCTGTGCCTCGTCATGTTCCTTCTGTACTTGAACATTCTGCCGCATTCGCAAATAAACTCCTTCGGATAGCTGGGATTCGTATAAGGAATCTCACCTAAAACAGACCAAAAGAACGAAGTGGAATTAATCAAGAGGAATCAAGCAGTTAAAGTCAACGCAAGAATAATAAAACTTTAGATCGACGTTTCTCAACTTTTTTTCTTTACCTTGACTACCCTAATATATTTGTCTCACCAGTTGACACCTGTCATCAATTGACACTTGTTCACAGCTGTCAACCGGTGACAAGTTCTGAGACACGACGCACATGTTGAGAAACGCTGTTTTAGACACTTACAATCACTAAACAACGACAAACAAACAAAAATGGTGGATAAAATAAAAAGCGCGTCATTTTCGATGTATGATTGTTCCGGTTGTTTTGTTTAATTCAAGTAAAATAAAGAAATAAATAATATTTCGTATTACTACACATACTCAACAACAACAATAAATATCCAAAATTTACGAAAACAAACGGCAAAAGTGCGGATTTTTGTACGTTCCAGTTGATTTTCTTGTTGTTGTGAAACTAAACTTAAACAAAGAACCAACAAAAAAAGCAATTGTCTCGTATTACTATGTTTTAATTCATTATTTCGTTACTGCTGCTGCTGAAAAATGTTCAATAGTTCATTTCGATGTAGGCCTTCTCGTGGCGATTGGTGTGACTCCTGAGCGCCGATTTCCACTTGGTTTTGTAATCGCATCCGGGGATCGGACAGAAAAACCTCGGCGCCTTTCCGCACTCTTTGTTCCTGTGTGTCGTCCTGTTCCTTTGGTATTTGAACCTTCGTCCGCAAAGATCGCACACGTACGGCTTGAAACCTACAAAACACAGAGAAGAACGTCACAAGCATTAGTACGAATTTGCACATTTGTCGAGAAAACGTAAAGAAAAAAAAAACAAGTATTTATAAAGACTACAGGAATCACCGACAAGAGAAAAAACGAAAGTAGTAATTTGAAGAACTAAAAGAGGAACGGAAACAGCACATTTTTTGTTGTATTACAAACCTAAATAAATCGCCTGGAAACTCACATTTCCAATCGACTCTTCGCATACCGTTTCGAAATTGCTTTTGGATGGGTCCAATTTTTGTTTTGTTCACGTTATTATTATTTTTTTTGCACAATTTTATTGACTTATCAATTATACAATTTTTGCATAGATTTCAATTTGCCGTTCGTATACATATAACAGGATGAAAACAGAAAATCTTACAAAAATTCAAATCAAAGTTCAAACATAACTTTTTTAGATCAACTAAATACGAACTAAAACAATGCGTTTTATCAATAATAATTCGCTAAAACTACATAAAATATTCTTACAAAAACAAATCTAAGTCTAAAAGGTATTCTTTGGATGTAACAAACGAAAGAATCGAAGTGATCACCTCTTGCAACGAGAAACATTAACATAATTTCGTACAAATTTCATGTTTTTTTTTTTAAATATTGAAATGACCACTCCAATTACAACACACTAAACTTAATGCCCTGGAATCTGAAAGTAGTTACTATCTATACTAATTAAATTTACATTATTTTAAGTGTATAATTCTTTTTTTTTGGTTAAAAACATTTAGTTCTAGTCCACATACAATTCATCCATTATAGTTCATTTTTTCATACATTCAATGCACTCATTAATTAGATAAAATTCGAGTTTCATTAACTGATTAAACCGAAATTAAAATCAGTTAAAAGTTACATATTGTTTTTTTGTTATTTAAATTACAAATAAACTAAATTTAATAGCCTGGATTCTCGTTCCAATAAATGAGCATTGCTTTAAAACATTTCAACATTTCGATTATAAAAAACACTTATTAAATATATATTTCGAATATACGTTTATATTATCAATAGTTTTCATCTTAAATTCATATTTTTCTCTCTCTTAATTTCCTCTCAATAACACCCAAAACCAGGCTCAAAAAATAATTTTTCATATAAATTCTCTCAATCTTACTCCATTAAAAAATACAATTTTTATATTTATATATTTGGTTTTCTCCTTCAATTTTAAAATCAAATAAAAATATTTCATTTACTGAACGAATTATTCAAATACTTTTCATAACGCAATAATCTTTGTACCAATTTTTGTTTTGTTCTTCATTTAAAATACATATGAATTTGGTACTGTAAATTAGATTATCTCTTTTGTAAAAGTCACATTTAAAAAGTTATTTCTCTTCTTAACTCTACACCTAACACGTATATAAATTCATTTTGATTATACATATATTTGTAAATAGACACATTTTTCTCGTTATATTAAATTTTCTTCTTTCTCTCTCTTAATATTGAAAGACTCGAATTGGGGGGTGGCAATTGCGAGCGGACGTTTATAAAGACACATATAATTGATGCAGGGGATGAAAAAATGCCATTACGGCTGCACAATTGACGTAGATTTCTCGTGGACTAAGAAAAAGTCCATCAACATTATAGCTATCATCACAATCTTCAGTTTTCTTTTGTAAATCATGAGAAAATTCGATGATAGCATCAATTAAATAAATTAACGTTTTTAAAGGAAATTATGTTAAAATCGATTCGCGTTTCAGATCATACTAGTTATTTTTCTCTCATAATGTTCTTAAATGCTTGAAATACTTCAATGTTTCATACGTATGGGATAACAGTTAGATTAAACACTAAAAGATTATTGTTAATACCAACATTTACAAAGAAAAAAACACCAATTAATATAGTTATTTTTTTCGAGTGTTAGTAGTTTTGGATTTTGGGATCTACGTTTTGATAAATAGACGACACTAAACAACATGATTCTTAAATTGGTTTTGCAACTATAACCATATAGTTATTTCATCAAATATAGACATCCAAAGATATACAGTTATTTGAAGCTAAAACATAGACACAGGTAGTTATATTAAACACATTTTGGAGAACTCAAGGTTCAGGTGTATGAGGACGAAGATGTATCAAACACCTGTTTCGCACGTGTGGGTGGATATTAGCCCCACAATATTACTATTTTATATTGAAACACATTAAGCAAATTGTGTTTGAATTAATATAAAATATACTTTTGTTTATATAAACTATGGAATATTTTGAAATTAACGTATAAAGAGTATTAAAAAATCATTAATTTCGTCGTTTTGTATCTGTTTTTGCTAAATAAGCGTATAAAGTGTGGTCTTATTGAATCTTCTTCGTAAAGTTGGTGATTTTACCATTAGATTCAATGAATTGATCTTTGAAGTAGTAGTTACTTAATATTAGTAATGTAGTCTTGTTGCACCCTATGTACTAAATGAGTTAGCTCAAAACAAAACATGTTTTTGTTTACATAAACTATGGATAATTAGAACTGTGAAATTAGTGTGTAAAGTTAATTAAGAAATCATTAAATTCGTAGTATTATGTCTTTTTCGTAAAGTTTTTAAAACTGTTAATATCAGTAATGAAATCTTGTTGCGCAATAAGTACTAAATAGCATACGCCTAATACTGAAATACTGGAATGAAAGTGGAAATTATTTCCACTAGAAATGAAATAGGTGTCGAGAAGACTATAGCACTACAGAAGACTAGAAACAAATTAAGACAGCATTTCCCACAGAATGATTCGCAGGGTGACATTTTAATGTTGTTAACATGTTATGTTTGGGCAGAAAGACCAATGGTGTTTAGTGCTTTGCAGCAGCAACTTGTTTATTATTATTTTGTTCTTCGTTCCCTTGTATTGACAAACAAACGAATAAAACAAAACAAAAATGGGTGGGTTGAGGAACGCTGCGTTTCGCAGATTACAGATTTATTATTTGCGATGCTTGCGGATCGTGGCTGAAGAGAAATTGTGCGCGAGACTCAAGTGATCGTGGAAGTCGCTCTCGTCGGTCGACTTGAACGTGCAATTGCCGTACTCGCAAATGAACACGTTCTCCGTCTTGCAATTGTACCTGCAGTGGTACTTGAAGTTCGCCAAGTACTTGTACTTCCTGTTGCAGACGTTGCAAACGTACAGACCGCCGACAACGCGGTAGCCTAAAAACAAAAGAAACACAGAAAGCCAAATGAGAAACGGAGTGTGCGGGGAAGCGACTGCAAGCGAGAACGACATCGAACAGCAAGAGCACACAGCAAGACAAACATTTAGAACATTTACGAGATGCAAATTCGACGTTTCAAAAGAAAACTCGACACTGATCATTTATTGTTATTATTGTTTAGGAGTAGAAAGAAAATAGATGAATATTACTACTAATTCTCTGAAACTTTCCCGGTCCATTTCGAAAACTTATTAATGGACTTGTTTTTTTTTTAAGGTTTAGATTCTGAACTTTAGAATATCGATAGTTTTGTTGTTGTTGTTGAAACTTCATTATTGCAGATTAACGTTGGTGCATTTGTGCTTCTTGACCAAATGCGATTTGAAGTTGCCCTTGAGCTTCGTCCTGTAGCTGCAGCCCTCCATTTGGCAGATGTACTTGGGCTCCTTGCCGCACTCGTGCTTCTGATGGAACTTCAGCGATTGCACGTGCTTGTACCTCCTGTTACACACGTTGCACACGTTCGTGTAACTCTCCGAAGAGATCTTCATGAAGCCGTCCACGTAAATGTAGCCTAAAACATTCGAATGATTATTTCAATACCAGTTGCTAGGCGCGAATGGAGTTAAAGTTAATAGAGTCCAAGTGCAAGTATTTTGTTGTTTCGGAAAAGGGAAAAGGGTTTGGGAGGTGAAAATAAAGTTGCAATAATAATCGATCGAATCGATAAAAGAAAATCATTTATCCATGTGTATTCGGTGTACATGTAGCTTAAGGTTGTAAACGCGATGCGAGGCGTACGGGCAGAAGGGACACCGCTTGTTGGGCACTTGGAAGCACTCGTTGTTCATGTGATGCTTCAGGTAACCCTTCGACTTGTACCTCTTGCCGCATTTGCTGCAGCGAAACGAGTTCTTCTCCTCGCCACAGCCTAAAAAAAGACAAAGAAAGAAGCGACAATCCACATACTGATCGACATGTGTTTGATGATGATTCGGGATTGCGAAATGAAAGCTCTCATTTTTCCTTTGCAATACTTTTTCCCACTAATTCATGAATTAACAGTGCTTTATGTATACATGTATTTACATAATGATATATGTGCGTATTAGAAGTAGCTGGTGCGACGCGTGAGGCGCGGCAGCTCGACTTCGACGTGATGCTTCCTGAAGATGTGGTCCTTGAGACTGTTCTTCCGGTAAGTAGCGAAAGGGCAGTAAGGGCACTGCCTGCTCGGCTGCTGGCCGCACTCACGCGTGTAGTGCCTGCTCAAATTGTTCTTCTTGGTGAACAGTTTCAGGCACCTCGGACACTGAAACCCTACAAAACACAAATCAAACCCGGTTAGAACTTCAGGGCTCCATCTACACTGATTTTCTTTCTAATTTTTTTTGTGTGTGCACATTTCGCTTCGTGTTCTTATATCTTTTTTTAATAATTGCAACAAAGAGTAACAACATGTAACAGTCATATTTAACAAAATGCTACTAACTAAAATCCCACACACTTTCGAGCGCTTCACGGACACGTCTATACCCAGTCAAACATTTTGTGGGCTCGGACGATGTGCGACTTCAGGTGCGTCTTCTGACGGCACCTCTTCACGCAGTAGGGACACTGGTACCTTGGCTCCACGCCGCACTCCAACACAATGTGACGCTTCAGAGAGGCCTTGCTCTTGTACACTTTGAAGCAGTTCTGGCACTGGTAGACATCTGGAAAACACAGGTTTACAATCAATTCGCAATGCATTCGAAGGAACAGACTTGCAATCAGACACCGATGTTTACTTCATTTCTCACACGAACAATAAATACAACATCAACAGACATAAACATGAGAAATATTGTATTACAAATTGCGCACAATTACAATTAGTTCAGTTACAACCAAAAAAATCGCAAGAAAATACAAATATTATATTACAATTGTGATTTTTTTTCTCTATGTGTTACAAACATTATTTGAAATTACCCAAACTACCGTCGCATCCAATTAAACGAAAGGTAAAACCACTAGTACATCAAGTACAAACAATGATGATCACTAACATGTGAGAACAGAACAATGACAAATCAGATCTTATGGTTTATAATATTATATAAGTAAAACGTGTTATTTCCTTATTCACAATTCTTATTTTTCAGAATAATGTAGCCCTTTTTTTATATAAGAATATTTAAATAACGATAACTGTTGCATACATGTAATAAAACAACATAAATCTTCATATTTCATGATTGATTATCCTTCAACCAATGCAATTCCTGCAAGGCCCTTTTAGTAACAGATTCTTTAAATATCTACATATTTAACACTATTCAATACACAATATATGGAATGAAACAACACAAATCTTCAAATTTCTTGATTGATTCACTAAATTAGATTCACTCTTTGTCAAGTCCAGTTTACTTCTCAGTAAAAATACTATATTAACCCATCAAATCACTTTAGAATATTCGTGTTTCATATTTGTTAATTAAACTGAGAGAAATTCCACTCAGACACACGATAATATACAGAATTTGTACGTTCAAAAACAACAAATATTCCATGGTAAATAATCAAATCTTCATATTTGAATATAATTTCCATTCTCAATTCACTCAAGTGCTACAATTATTATTTATAAATCCAAAATTGAAATAAGCAAAATCTGAAACAGAGAAATTAATAAATTATCAACGATAATATACAAAACTTACTCTCTGTATTCATAACTTCTAATCAATCTTTTGATCCACGGGTTTTCCTAAAAAAAATACCAAATAATATTAATTACAAAAATCAATGTTAAATTATTTTGTTGTACTCACTTTTTATAGCATTTTGAAAAGAATTACAAAAATATTTGCTCAATATTGATCATCGGAAAACAATTTACACCAAATTGTTTGCAATACTGAAAAGATTACTTATAAAATAGTTGGGGAGTGGGAAACCGGAATTACGTGAAAGACAATACTTAAATTTCAAAATTGATATTTACCATCAAAATATTTGTTTTCACATATACTACATTCACTTACATTACATGATTGATATAATTGTAAATTATCAATTATTATTGTTGGAATCAACAAATTATGTTAACAAATCTTATGTTAAGGTCAACAAATTGTTAGTCTTCTATTACTAATACTTAAACAAATACACATATATTTCAGGTAATATTGTTTACAAATTATTGAAATAAAAACAATTTTTTCAGGTAATTATGTTTCTGAATAATTGAAACTTGAAGATACATTTCAATTATTAAAAACGAAGACAAAGTTTAAATAAAGTGGATAAACAAGGATGTTTGCAATATATGAAATCTGGAATGAAAACACAAAATATGAAAATAAGATAATTAAGACTAATTAAACAAAGGTGTTTCTGTACAAGTTAAGATGGAGTAAAACGCAGGTTGTTGAACGTAAGATTTTATTAAAATTAAAATATGTATATATTTGTATATTTTTGTAATATATTATATAGGTAATTACAATAATGATAATAATAACATATTAGTGTATTCTTTTTTTTCTTCAATAGTTTCTTTTAAAATAAACTATAACTATGAGTGTTTTTGAACAAACGAATAAAAATAAATTATAAATATAAAAGAAGAAGTGTGGGGTGCAGGTTTGCTATATGTTCTGCGATTGGTGGTGGTTGGTGGTTGTTGGTTGTAGTACTTGTTCTTGGTTTAATGTTAATTATTAAAAGAGTATAAAGTTGATTCTTTACGTAATCGCTCAATCTTATTGCTTTGCTTTTCTTTCTCTCTGTTTTCATTGATACAGATTATCGATGAGCTGGTACAAGTACCGCTGGTCGTGGCTGGTGTGTGTGAGAATGTGGGTTTTCAAGTTCGATTTCAGGTACGTTCTGAACGCGCAACTGGTAATCGGGCAATGGAACTTGGGCTCCTTGCCGCAGTACTTGGACTTGTGGCAGTTTTTCGAGTTTAGCTTTTTATAAATCTTGCCGCACTTTTCGCACGGATACACAACTTCTGTAACTGAAACAAGAAACACAACTAACTAACGTGAATAACAATAAATTCGTGATAGATACTTGCAAAGAAATAATAATAATAATAATAAAAGTTAAATTAAAATAATAACGAAGTAATCGAATAAAAATATTAATAATAATAATATTATTAAGAAATAAAAACGAGAAATAATAAAATTAACTAAACTAAAATCTAAGTGGATCAAAAAATAATCATAATAATAATAAAATTAATTAATTTAAAAAAATAATAATAGTAAGTGTAATAAACTATATTATTATTATTGTATTAACAAGTAAAGAGAAGTTGAACAAATCGAGTTAGTACGATACTATTTTTAAAAGAAAATACGACGAAAACAATGCAATGTTTCTGTGTGTGTTTTGTTCTTGTTGTTTTTTTTTTCTTTTCTTTTTAGTTTTGTTTCGTTCTTATTTCGTTTCTTTCTTGAGGTTATGCGAAATGACGAAGAGGTATTCCCGGGCGTAATTTTTGTGCACGAAAATGTGATTTTTCAGGTTGCTTTTCGTGTACGTTTTGTAAAGGCAATTCTCGATGGGGCACTTGAACCTGGGCTCCTTTCCGCAATAGTTCAGTTTGTGGTGGTTCAGCGAGTTTTTGTTCTTGTAGCCCTTGCCGCACACCGGGCAAAATATCGATTTCACGTGCCCTAAAAAAAACGATCGGAAAAAAAGCAAATTAGTACTTTCATCCAAACATTCGGCCAAACAAGAGCATATTATATTGTATAAAAATATATATAAATATAAGTAGTAGTAGTATTATTTATCGCTATTTAATAAATCGGTTAAACTAAGTAACAAAATAAGTATATTTCGGTCGTCCTTTTCCGGATTGTTGAGATAGATGTGATATATGTATACTATTTACAGAACGTCGATCCTTCAGGAGCAACAAATTATGTACAATGCAACGACGGTCGGATTCGTTGGGTGAAAAGAAAGTTGAAAGAGAAGAAATCGAAGAGTTGCGCAAAGAAGTATTTAGTTTTGCTCGATCGAACAATGAAAAGAAGATTGCGTGTGTTGGTTTTATTTTTGCAACAAATGAACAGAATAATGTCAAAATAATCAAAATGTAGAGAACATCGGTATAAAAGTGGTCAGGTTAAGTGAGCTTCTTGACGGTCTCGTAGAGCAACGGCATGGGGAACTCGCGGTGCGAGAAGATGTGCGTCTTCAGGTTGCCCTTCATGTACGTCCTGTAGCTGCAATTGATCATCGGGCATTGCCTTCGAGGCTCTTTCCCGCAGTACACGACCCGATGCTTCCTCAACGCTGCCCAGCTCATGTACACCTTTCCGCAATCCTCGCAATCGAACCTCTTGTTCGACCTGTCCGACTTTCGGTGATCTAAAACATAGAACAATTAGGAAAACGGGGAAAACGATGAGCCAATCTGGAATAAGTATTAAACAATTTATGCAGTGATACAAAAAAAACATTGAGGTGTTAGTCGAGAGTTTAATCAGAGGATTTGTTGTAGTTGTTCTATGGACAATATTTCTTTGTTTTTCATTGATTTATTGATCATTTATTCGTGAACGTCAGCGTCGGATGCTTCTTGGCGAAGTGCGATTTCACTTGGTATGAGCGTTTCGCTCTGTAAGGGCACACGCTGCACGTGAACATCCCTTCCAGCAATCCGCATTCGAACTTTACGTGTCTGAGAAGGGTGGCCCTCGCGCTGTACTTTCTTCCGCATTGGTAACAAGGAAAAACTGAAAACAGAATGGAACGAATTAATGTTATTTGCACACTCTGAAAGATCAACTTATCTTCGAATATAAGCAAAGATAAGTAAACGAAAGCCAAATCAAAAAGATACTTTTCTTAACTGATTTCTTTTTGCAACACGTTCTCAATTCTAAACTTGTTGCAAAAATTCACGATAATATTCATATTAACAAATTATATAATTATAATAATACAAAGCATATATGATCATCATTATAAATTATTGTATTATTGAAATCTGTAATAAAATGGAATTGTATATACATAATATTGTTGTACGCAACTCGATACATGACAAGTAATTTATCAAGTGCGCAAATTCAACGACTACTTGTATATGCGCAAAGCATCCAAAAGTAGCACTGAAAACAGTAACACAATTAATGTTAACTGAAATGATGAAATTCATTAAAGTGTTTACCAAATCTAAATTTCTAACCTAAATCAGTGTTTATTCAACCTAATTACATTGAAAGTAATCAAATTTAAAGAAAACTGTAATTAAAACATATTAAATGATTTAAAATTCAAAAGTTTACATAGATTGAAATATTTTAATTCATATAAAAGTTTCAGTGTGATGTAAAAACATCATTAAATTTAAACATTACAGTTGAAATCTGTAATAAAATGGAATTGTATATACATAAAATTGTTGTACGCAACTCGATACATGACAAGTAATTTATCAAGTGCGCAAATTCAACGACTACTTGTATATGCGCAAAGCATCCAAAAGTAGCACTGAAAACAGTAACACAATTAATGTTAAATGAAATTCATTAAACATCAAAGTGTTCTAAATTTCTATACTAAATCAGTTTTTATTCAACCTAATTACATTGAAAGTAATCAAATTTAAAGAAAACTGTAATTAAAACATATCAAATGATTTAAAATTCAAAACTTTACATAAATTGAAATATTTTAATTCATATAAAAGTTTCAGTGTGATGAAAAAACATCATTAAATTTAAACTTTACAGTTTTTTTTCTGTCCTTTTATCAACGATTTTTACAACAATCTTTCCATTCGGATATTCAGTAAATCACCACTATTGTTTAGAACCGTTGCCCATTGACAACTAATCCCTTGAAGACTATTTACTTTATTTAGGAATCATTGGCCTCAGTGCAGAAACACTGAAAAATGCCTTGAAAGAGACACTAAATCCTGTGTTGTATCTGGAGAACCTCAGAATGTAGACAGGCGACTCTAACCACAAGGCTATGAGTCGTCTAAAATGAAGTTTATACAAAAAAATGATGTTCTTTTCGCTCTAAAACTTTCAAAATATATAGTATTAAACATGATATACAGTTTGGTTTCAAGTTTGCACTTAACACTACATTAATAATATGTATTTTACACATAATCTTTGTAATGAAAAACAGTCCACAACATTGTTTTCTTGTTGTTGTTAAATCTAATTACTTTGTAAGAATTCAAAATAAAACATTTACAAAATACGTACTGAAACTGTAAAATTCATTTAACATGATTTACAATAAAAAAAACATTCAAATAGTTTACATTTAACACTCGTTACAATATGTTGTTAAAATGTAGAAATATTCTCTCAGTTTCAATAAAATCAATACCAAAAGGAAGGTGAATATAGTAAATTAATGGTTTGCACAACCTATTAGTGTATTGTTTAAGAGTTACACAAAATCATTCTCTGAATTTAAACATTCACAATTTGCTTAAGAAGTGAATTGATGTTCATTTTGTTGTTGTTAATTACTTTGAAAGTATTCCAAACGTAACATTAACAAAATACACACTGAAAACTATTAAACATCAATAAACATGATTTCCAAGTGTTTAAATAATGAATATTGAGTTCAAATTAATAAATACTAAAATAATGTTCATTTTTAGTTGTAAAACGAAATACATTACATAGATTAAATTTCAACGTTAAAACACCTTTAAAACTGTAAAAAACTTCATGAAAAAACGTAAAAATGTATTGAAAAACGTTTACCAAACATTTAGTTTAAGAATGTTTAGTAAATTAGTAAAGAAGGATATTAACTTTAACTTACAGTTAATTTTTTTTTACAACTGTAAATAAATATTTTGGACATAATTTGAAAAATTTCAAGAATTTTGCAACAATTGTTAAAAAAAACCTGCAAAGCAAAAATTGAATTATTAGTAACTTTGTTACCATCTAGTATTAATTTACCAAATGTTATGTTAATCAAGGATTAATAAAGGTCAATATTTTATTGTTAAATTTCATGGAAATCAATAAAATTTCAACTCTTCGTAAAACTGTAAATAAAAACATTAAATTTAAAAAAAAGGATTTTGAAGCATGTAATTGCATCCAAATTGATCAAATTATAATTTGCAAAACTGTAAATAAAGATGATTTGAAAAAAGGATTCGGGAGCGACTTGGTTGTAAAATTCCTGCAAAAAAAGTAAATGAAATTATGTTTTGAAAATGCTGTAATCTTGTTACCATGTAGATTTTAGAGTGAAATCAAGTATTTTTCTTAAGGTTATCAGCCGGATTAAAACTATAATAAAACTTTATTCACTATTCAAATCGCATCACAATGAAAACATCGAGAGATAGAGAGATAAATTAAAAAAAAAAAACAACTACTTTGAAAATCGATCGATGGATATTAGTAACAACAAAACAAAAACAAAACAAAAGATCGACGTCTTCTTCTAACCATCTTCATCGGCATCAGTATCATCGTCTTCTTCGGTCGAGGAGGAGATTGAGGAGATGATGAGGGGATGTTACGAGTGCGAGTGCCTAGCCTTGATGTGGGTCTTGAGCGTGAACTTGTGCTTCGTCACGTAATAGCAACTCGTGATCGGGCAGTGAAACTCCGGCGTCTTTCCGCACTCGTACTTCTGGTGTCTCCTCAGCGTCGCCAGAAAACGGTACCATTTCCCGCACTTGCTGCACTTGAAAGCGCGATCTACAACCGAACAGAAAAACAGACACGCATTTGTATTTGCTTAATAGAACAATGGAAACAATCTTCATCCGTCGATCACGCAAACATTGCAAGTATGTTTGTGCGTGTTTCGCATTCATTACATTTTTTTTTTTTTTTTGGATAAATATATATTTTAAATGTAAATTTCGTGTTAAAAGCGTGTTAAATAATAAGAGTAAGAGAGAAACGCATAAAATAAAACGTGGACGATGCAAGAATGATGAGAAACAATGAATCGAGAATGGTGCGCCCTTGTTTTTGGGGTTTTCAAGTTCGTTTTATTGTAACTTTCAACAAGTATAAAATAATAGCATTCTCGATAAGAAATCAAATGAAAATAATATCCTCTTCGGTGTAAAATCAAAACTAAATTAATAATAATCGACATCAGCAACTGTACAAGGAGTTAATAACAAATAAAGGAACATTCTTGGGGGTTTCATTATTATTTTTTTCATTTTTTCTGTGATTGGGATTGTTCAAAATGTTTGCTTTACAATCAATCTTCCGAACAAACGTCTCCTCTCTTTCTTAAAGTACTATTTGTAGGGTGAGTCTGGTTTCGTCATGAGGACGCCGTGCTTGGCGATCATGTGATTTCGCAGGGTGAACTTGTACTTGGACTTGTAACTGCAGCTGCCCACTTTGCAGGAGTACTCGGGGGCCTTCCCGCACTCGTACCTCTGATGGCGCTTCAGCGTGGCACCGCCACGGTACACTTTGCCGCACTGGATGCAGGCGAAAGCGTTCGAAAACTGGGGCATATCTAAAAATAGAGAACAGAACGACTATGGAAACGGTGGTTACACCCCAAGTTTTCTAACTAAAAGTGAGACAGACGCGCAGACAACAGCAATCAATCGGAACTCAGAACAGAACACAGAACTCAACAAGTACTCTCACTCACGGTGGACGGACAAATATAAAGAGAGAGAGAGAAAATAAAAACAAAAGGCGGATGCTCTCCTCCAATTAGTAAACACGAAAACTAAACGAAACACATAAGAAAACTCGATGGAGAATGAATGAATACGTACCGATATATTATGGTAAACCTACAAACAAAAAGTTTTATAAGTGATACATCCACAATGCGAAGCCCCGTTATTAAAACCTAAAGCATACAATAAAATAATCATTTAAAGTATTCACAACACAGAGTAACTTTTGCATTTAATGGAGAATGAATGAATACGTACCAATATAACTTAGTAAAAATCTCAACATTTAAATCTCCAATCTTAACAAAAAATATTACAAATCATTAATAATTGAATCAACTACAAATTAAGTATCAATATAACATTAAAAGCAAACGATGATCAAAAATGTATATACTTGGCAAATATCGCATTACTTTCTTACATTTTCTTGGTTGTTATTTTATATTGGATTGAAGTTTAATTTGCAATCATCCAATGGTGCGACAAACCTAAAAAGAAATGTAATTATATTTAATATAACTTGCCAAGTACTGCGTATCTTATAAACGATTACCAAATATAACACATTTATAGATCAATTGTATCGTACTCATAACATAAAGTACTTGTACAAATTGCATTATTTGTACAAATTATTTTACTTGCATTTCACTTGTCAAGTATTCTTTTGCAAAGCATATTTCATAAAAAATACAATTCTTGTCAAATATCAAATTATTTACAAAACGAATTGCTTTATCTGTGCAAAAAAAATACTTACATTTTACTTAGCAAGTTAAATTTTAAGTAATATAAAAAAAATACAACTTGCCAAAGATTAATTGATTTCTCGCAAAATAAAATACTTGTCAAATATCGCATTATTTACATAATAATTGTGCACAACTTATCAACTTACTTGTAAATGTAACATCATTTTATTGTCATTTACAAGGCAAAAATATCTATAATTTTACAAAAACTTGTTCCGGTTGTCAAGTTGTCAAATTCGTTTTTTGACATTTGACGTTTGCCATATTCATTATTTTGACAGAGGAAGCTTGTCATTTCCATAACCAGAAAACGCATGTTTTTAGAACGTAAAAATTGTAAAATCAATAATACGGAACAATTGTCTTACTCAAATCAATAAATTTAGTCCAATGCAACTTAAAGTAACTAAATATAATTTGAAATTTAGTTTATTTAACGTAGGTGATCTTTTTACTTATACAGATTCAAGAAAAATTACCAAACTCACGTGTAGTTTCAAGTCAATCAAGATAATGATTTTAAATTCGTCCTTGCTTAAGCAATGCGATATCCTAAAAAAAATAAATTTGATTAATACGAATAGTATCAGAGATGTACAAAGATGCTTCAATTGCAAATAAATAAGACAGGATCGCTTCTAGAATTGTCTTTTTATTAATTATATTAAGTAACAAAAAGGTTCAGGAATCGCTAATACTCCTCAATTCCTCATATTTTCTTGCAATTGCTGTAAAACAAACAGGATAATCTCAAATTGCGTAGAACGAAAATTACTATATGAAAAGAGAAACCTATAGTATTTTATTACTCTGCTTCGATTCACGAACATTTCGATTTCGGTCGAACGGAAAGTAAAATGGAATTCATTTTTAATCGTTTCTTTATTGGTACGTTCTACCTATAGGTTTGGAGCACCATCTGAGCTTTAGGGCTGACGAGTTTCGTGTTGTGTCTGTGGATCATGTGCGATCTGAGCGAGTCTTTTCGTTTGGCCTTGTAAGGGCACATGATGCAAAAAAACTTCGGATCCTGTCCGCACTCGAACCGCCTGTGGTTATACAAAGATTGATAGTGACGGTAGACCTTGCCACAAACGCACTGATACTTCACTAGAAGCAAACAAAGCACACAAAACGGATGCGATTAGTTACTTTATTTACGTTCTGCTCTTCGGACGGCGGAAGACGACAGAGCATCGTGACAACAACAACAACGACAGAAATAAATAGTTAAGAAAATAATAGTTTAGATAAATAATATAGATGTATATATTAGTTTAAATTGTTTATAAAAGAGTTGGAGAAGCTGCAGTCAATTAAGGTTCAAACACGGGATGTGTTTTTCGTTGTGTGTTTACGAACCGGCGTTTCATTGTTTAATTATTTACAACTGAATTCCTTCCAGTCAGGAGCAGCTGGTTCTGGTGCATCTTGATCATGTGGTTCTTCAGCGTCGAGTTGTACTTGGTCTTGAAGCTGCACATACGGCAGAAGATGCGCGGCGACTTTCCGCACTCGTACTTCTTGTGCCTGTTCAACGAATAATAGGTCTTGTAACTTTTGCCGCACTGCAGGCAAACGGGACGACCTAAAAGCACGGCAATTCATTAATTCTTCAATCGATGTTCTGGAGACGGGTCAAGTAGAAACATCAAGAAATATACAGGATCTGGATGAAGTGGAGCTCCGAGAACGATTACATTAGATCGGATGGTAACTTTCTTCGTTGCAACAAAACAAAACAGAACTCTCGCATGCAGAGGGAGAAGAGTCGAGGAAGCAAGTAGAAAACGCTTACATTCTCTGGGAGTCCACCAATTATTAGTTGCCTCTACAAGTTACTTGCAAACGTCTATTAACGAGTACATGCTTCGTCTTCAATATTGCTTATCTCAAAGAACTGTTCTCTAATTGTTGTTGTTAACAATTAGAACTATAAAATCATCACTTTGCATTTAAAGCTAATTTGTAAATACATTTAATGTACTAATTTCAAGAATAAATTATAAAACCATTACTTTACTATTAAAGAAAATCTACTTAAATAATCTTTATAGGTGTGCACTAAAAGTAACATCTACTTAACTATTAATATTTGACCTTTGGGTCAATTGCCATTTGCAACATTTCATTTTTGCTCTGTTACAACAAATGTAATCAATATTTATGAAGGAAATAACTGAAATTGTTAAAATAAAATTACTATAAATAAATTAATTCAAGCAAATATTGAAACAAAAGTAATTAGTAATCAAAAAAACTAAAACAATTAAATATACAAAACAAACATAAGATACTAAATAAAGATAAATAAATTTAAAAAAATAACCTAATAAATTAAAATTTAACTAAAGGCTGGCCAAGAGGGTTTATTTCATATATTTATTATTAATATACTTGTATAAATTAATCTGGAAATTCTAATTTTTGCGTCGTCACGTGTGGTGCAGACTAATTTCAAGAAGTGCAACAATAGTTTATTAATCCCGTCTTCACAAAAACAATATACATATTCAAAAACTTCTCAAATGAATCACCTAAAACTGAGCTTCGATTAATACAAGAAAGAGAAAACAGTAAGATTACTTACGAATCCATTGATTTTCATGATTAATACTTAAGTCTTGTGGGACTCATGTCGGCCCACACGTGGGAAACATGTTTAGTCGTAGGAGGTAGGAAGGAGGGCTAAAATTTACGACCCTCAGAACGACCTTACCGACCGGCGCATCCGCCTCTCTGCATCGTGTCTTCTTCCTGCCTCTGTACCAATATGTACCACATTCCGACAATCTGTATTTATATTGTAAATAGACGTTCTTAAGCTTCGTGTACATCGTGACTAATTCACACCCTTCTTCGTCCTCACATCCGAACCTACGATTCTCCAAAGTCTTAATATTGTAAACCTTAAAGAAAAAAAAAACTTAGATCTGAAATTCTGAAACAAATTGTATTAGTCAAGTAGATATGTTTGTTTTCACGTGGGATTATTTCGAAGTGAGGAAACAGCGTTGTTTCTTTCAGTTTTATTAAAAAAAAAAACAATGTTCTTTGCAATAAATTTTGTTGTTTTTGCTGCTGTTAATAGTTCTGTTAACACATATTTACAATTTACATATTTCACGTTTGTATAAAATGTACAAATCGTCATTTTCTTACATCTATTTGTTTGGAAACAAGGAATAGTACGAATAACTAAATTGAAACGTAATTTAATAAACAAGGATAATATTATTGAAAACAAAGCAAAATAATAGAACGAAATATAATAAATTCCCCCCCAAGAAAGAAATCAGAATTGATTAAATTATAGACCATAACAAGGCGATTTGTGAATGAGGTAAGTAATGATTTAGGGAACAAAACTAACAAATCACTAAGTGATAGCTAAAAACTATTTATCTTCAATTTCGCGAAGGTAATTTTTTCTTCTTTAATGTAATGATGACGTGTCCAAATAGTTTGAAAAAGAAAACCCCGACTCCGACTTTGGTGGCTGCTTACGATCCATGTACAAAAATATATATATTTATATACAATATGGGTAGTGTAAAGTAAATTAATAGCTAAACGTTTTCTCCGTATTCCTTTCCTTGCATTTTAGCGATACTATGTTCAAATGTACTCAGACTTGACGAGTTCCGTCTTGAGCGCCTGCTGCATCATGTACGGTCTCCAGTGGCTCCTGGTGTGCACGGCCAGATTGTCTTTCCTTTTGCACTTGTAGGCGCATCCCGGCACGGTGCACATGAACGTCGCCTCCTTGCCACATTCGTACTTCTGGTGGCGGTTCAGCGAATGCATGTACTTATATCTCTTTTTGCACCTCTCGCACACGAAAAACGTTACGAAGTCAAGGCCTAAAAACCAAAGAAAGAGAAAAGACTTAAATTCCAAAAAAAAAAAAACGAAAAATTATATAAGTATATATATAATTAAAATTTAACGAAATAGGGGAAACGAAAGGCGTGATGAACGATGTTGTTGTTTATGATGATGAAGGAGAACAGAGAAAAGGTGAAAAGCGAAAACTATAGATAAAACAGAATTGAAGTGATTGGATCGAGGTAAAGAAAGTTGTTTTGAGGCTCCTTTTGCAAGAGTTACGATTTATTCTTTTATTATTGCGTATTTATTATGGATATGCGTCTTCATGACGTGCTTCTGCAAGCTCTCCTTGCTGTTCGTCTGGAAGCTGCATGTCTGCATAACGCATCTAAATCCAATCCCGCATTCGCCAGCCCGGTGCTTGGAGAGGGTCGAAGCGTGCTCGTAGCGCTTGGAACAATCCGGACACTTATAGATCCTCCAACCTACAAACAAAAAGGGCAGAATTAGAAGGCGAAATAAAAGTAAAGCAAACTAATTTATAATTTAAATACAACTCACAAAGAGACTAAGATTAAGGGATTAAGAGAAGAAGAGAGTTGATCGTAAGGAGTAGTAAAGCTCGGGGAACCAGTAACAAGTGCTTTATTCTAGGCAACAAAATTTTGTACATAAAAATAACCTTCCTTCCGTGGCTCGCTTATACCAAATACAAATCTTCTGATCCTCGATCCCCTATTCGTAGACGTTCGTCTTGTGAGCGTATCTGTAATGGGCGTTCAACGTGTACTTTTGGTAAAACCGCTTGTCGCAGTACAAGCATCTGAACTTCCTCTCTTTCCCGCACTCGTACTGAATGTGGCTGTTCAGGTGCTTTTTATGCTTGTAGCTCTTGTTGCACTTGTAACAATAATATCGCATTACATACTTGAAACCTGCAACGGAAAAGGAGCAACAGATTAATAACAAATACACAACTTGCTTCAAACTCTTCGCGCAATTCGTGTATTGTTTACGGACTGCAAAGTAACACGACACAGTTGTGAAGACCAAATATATATATGTATATATAAACACATGTTTTAATCCCCCGGCACATCCACCAAAATAAAAAGAACATTAACAAAATTCCACGAAGAAGGAAAAACAAACAGATTTATTTTTCGGAATTACATTTCTTGAAAGAAAAACATAATAAATCTGTTTGTTTCCTGCACTTTCTTTAGTAAGTCACCCAAAAGCAATAAGAAGGACCCGACGAGACGACGAGGCTAAAAAAACAGGAATAATAATTAATATTTACAAAAGAGCTTTCTGAAAATTCCAATTTTACTTCTTTTTTAAGAATATATATATATAAAAATAATGGTTTAAGATTACATTGTACAAACAAGCGAAACATTGCATTTACACAATTATAGTTCATTTTGATTATTTTATAAAGTTAATTTAAAAAAAAAACTTGGGGATACTGAAAAGGTTTTTCATAATTTCAATCCGTGTTGTATAAACTTTGTTTATACTTTAAGTTTCTAAAAAAAAAAATTCGATCTTTCACATATTGGTCCGCATGAATGTGTTGAGATCATCAAGAAACGATTATAAGAGAAAGCTATTACCTTCTATAATATAGAGTATAAATATATATATATATAAAACTTTATCAAATATTGTTTTCCTTTTTTGATTATTTGTATTACGGTAACTCATAAAGCTTGTTTCATTCCTATCGAAAATCACAGATGATAAATTCCTTATTTTTTTTCATGTTTGTTTCATGTCTTTTCAGTCGCACGATGGGGTGGTCCGGTGCTTCAAGCGCATGTGCTTTTTCAGAGTGTCGCGCCTCTTGCAGTTCGTCAGGCACAAAGGGCATTTGAACTGCGGCTCCTTTCCGCACTCGTACTTCATGTGCCTTTTCACGGCCTTCACAGCCTTGTACACTTTTCCGCACAACGCACAAACTAAACCTACAAAACACAAACAAAATAATGTAGTGATTAGGCGAACAAATGAATATTGCGAGAAAAGAAATGCGGCAATTTCATGGACTAATGCGTAACTTTCACATTAGAAAAAGAATCTGTTCATTAACAAAAATATTAGATCTTAAAACCTACCTTGATTTGACATTACATTATTTCATTGTTTATTTTAATGCTCCCCAGAATGAACAGAACATATCGAGCCAGAATATGAGAAAAAAGAACAGTTACATAACAGAACAGGGACTATACATGTTTTATGGAAAAGGACTAAGGTTAATAATAGCAACAAAATTAAATATTACTACGGCTATAGTCCTATTTAGACAAAGTTCTGTTTTTGTTATTATTATATGTTCTTAGTAATCCCATTTAATGTTGGATATTTCATGCAATGATGTACGTCTTTCTTCTTGAATCCCCGATTACAAATCGTGGTCCACGCTCGTAGCGCAAAGGGCTGATCAAGATTTGTATACCTTACCGCAATTTCCCTGGAAATCATTGTGTGAATACAAACAGGAGATGAACAACGACAAAAAAAACAATAGTTTAAAATTACACTCATTGGGTGGAAAATTGATGGCCAATTTATATAAGTATTTATATATTACTTTTAAAAAAAAATTAGATAAGTTCTGTCATGTAATTGGGGTATTCCGGGTGCATCGAGTGCATGCTCTTCACGTGGTCCTTGTACTGGTCCTTTCGTTTGAACATCCTGTGACAGAAGGGGCACGAGAATTTCGGCGATTTTCCGCACACGTGATGCACGTGCCTGCTCAGCGAGCTCTGATTCTTGTAACATCGTTTACATCGCAAGCACACATACTTTCTATTATTCGAGTAAAACCAGCCTGAAAACATAAAGAAGAACAGACGTAAGTAATCGTATCTTCGTGTGGAGCACCAAAAGATTAAAGAAACAATAACATTTTGAGAATACGCACTGTACAGCACCGTAACATTTAAACTACGATTTCCTGAAAGACTTTTTTTTTACAAACATCGGAAGGAAAATGAGGAAGAAATGAGCATCGTTGAGCGTCGTTGGATTCAGGCTGCAATTGAGTGAGAAAGAGAGAGAGAGAGTAATAAAAAGGGGGATCTGAAAATATTGTGTTTCGTTAAACTTTAATCAAATAAATAACATAACATTCTTAAAATTAAAGAATCGATCAACATTTTCATATAATAGTAATTAAATAGGGGGGAGAAAAAACAATTACGTGGTAATTTGAGTTAATTATTTCTTTAGGGGGGCGAGATTGTGGAGATATGGTAACGAAGTCGAAGTTTAGGTGAACAATGATGTAGGGTATTTTCATCTGTGTGTTAGTAAGTGTCTGTTAAAGTTCCCTTTGCGAGTGGTCTGGTACCTGCATCCGGAGTGGCCGCAAGCGTAAACGCAAGGGTTCCCGCAATAGTACTTTCGGTGCACGTACAGAGAGTTCTTGTGCACGTACGACGCATTGCAGGTCTCGCAGTAAAACAGACCTAAAACGAAAAGACCACTTCAGACAGGTGGGCGACAATGCCGTGCATTCAAATATATACAAGTACACGAATCGAAAGAAAACAATAAGGAGGACTTGTTTGCATGTGTAGCACGTGGACGGTTCGGGGGGGTTGGCTTGTATGAGAATTAATAGTTTAGTTGTCTTAAAGAAGAGCATGCAAACAACGCTAAGCGAACGGTCATTTCTCCGGCTTGCTAACGTGGAGCGTGACGTGCTTCGAGAGGTTGTACTTCCTGGTGCTGCGATACGGACACCAAGGGCACGAGAACCTCGCCACCTTGCCGCAGTCGTATCGCTGATGGATGTACAGGCTCTTTTTCGATCCGTAGGTCTTCGAGCAGCGCTCGCAAAAGAAGCCTAAAAAACAACACGAATAAATGAATAAATCGATGTCAGCGACGTGCGGCCTAATATATTTATATACAGAGAGGTGGAAAGTAAGAGATAGATAGAATTAGTAAGCACACGCGCGGCTCTTTTTTCGAAGGGTTGTGGGTTTTCTTTACAGGTATTTTCGATATCTCCGCAGGTTTATTTGGTTTCTCAGTAATAATTGGATACATTGTGGTGCGTGAGGAAGTGCCTTTTCATGTTGTGCTTCCTCTTCGAGGTGAAATTGCAGGAGGTCGCTGGACACCGGAAACCCTCGGCCACCTCGCAGTCGTACTTCTTGTGCATGTAAAACGACTGGTAGCGCGCGTAGCTCTTCTTGCAGTGATCGCAAGTGAACACACCTAAAAAACGAAAACAGAACCGAACTTTACACGAAGCTCCCCGCAAGTCTTTGTCGAAGAAGTCTCAAATGAAACTGCAAAGTAGTCGCAATCAAATCGGTTTATTGAGTTTCTAGTTTACTAAACGCCGTGCTTCGTGTAGTAGTGCTGCATCATGCTGCTCTTGTGCTTGAACCAATGCAGGCAGCACTGGCACTGGAACCGCGGCAGCTGCTGGCACTCGTACTTGATGTGCCTCCACAACGACCTTTTCACCTTGTACGACCTCTTGCACTTGTCGCAACTAAACCTCATCCCACGATCTAAAACACACATCCAACAACCTCTGTTTATCTATCGCAACTAATCAGGATATCTACTAAACTAAAACAAACAAAAAATAATTATAAGAGAGAAAATACGAAAGCATTGCAAAGCGGCGCCTAGAAACAATAAAGTAAATAAAAATTGTTCAAAAACAGAACAAAGATAAATAAAACAGAGAGAGTAAACTTCTGTTCTGTTTTGTCATTGTTCTATTTCTTAATCATCCGGTAATCAATAAAAATATCGAAACACCAATTTTAACGTAAAACAAACATTCGATTATTGTTTTTATTATTATTTGTAGTTTAAAGGTATAAAACGTGTTCGTTGGTAGTGTCACTTAACATTGCCACATATGTGATACATGAAGAAAGTTTAGAGGTGTACTTGGTTTAAGTGTCGTCTGAGAGATTCGTTTCTGCCGAACTTGGAACTGCAAATTGGACACTGGAATTGCTTTTCCGTGAAGCACTCGAATCTCAAGTGCCTCTGCAGCGTGTACTTCGATTTGTACAGCCTCGCACACTGTCCGCAGCGAAACTCTAAAAGACCAAAGAAAACGGAACGTCACACACTAACTACATACATTCGCGTCTTTACTTATTAATTTACACAATAAATTTGGTTGTTTGTTGGGTTTTTTGTTTGAAAAAAAAGAAGAAACTTATAGTTATTATTCGTAACAGTGAACAACAAATTTGATATACGCACTTTAAGAGAAAATAGAATACATTTTGTTTACTTACTAATTTCAAAAAAAAAACTTGAGTTTCATATAGTACAAGAAGTGGAGATTACAAAATTGATGTATACAAAACAAAAAAGTATCTTCCAAGCTGCATTTAGGTGAAATTCAATGTGCAACAAATAAAAAAAGTTTGAAAAATACTGATGTCTTAATTAATTCTCAAATTAATTAAAGTCTGGTTAATTCCCATAAAACCAACAAAAGAAATGTCCATTCAGGAATATTTATGAACCTAATGTAAAAAGAAAACATTGTTTTATATCCTAAAAATTCACCGATTTCGTAGATTTTTCCTTAATTGAAGAAATTTACCAGTGAATGTAGTTTTTTGTCAATATTTAATTCACACAATTATTGTGTGAATCTTAATAAATTAATTATTTCTAATATTATCACAGTTAAATTTTAAATTATTATTTATGAATATTCGCTATTTACAAATAGTTTACATAATTTAAAAAAATAGTGTGAATCAAAGACATTTCGATGTTCATTTAAACCAATCCAAATGAACATATAATTTAGATGAAAGTTTAAGCATTTCATCAACTTAGATAATATTTATAAATAAATCTCATTTATATGTACAAATTATCTCATCTTAAATTATTTAAAACTTAAACACTTAATATTCTATTTTATAGCAAAAGATTTCTAAAAAAAGGAATGTTGATGTTGTCTTGTCTTGTTTCGGGTCATTCCATTCCATTTTTTTTTGCCTAACACCTTTCTAATTCTACGCGAAAATCGTTTATTTAAAATTGTTAAATATTGATTGCCAAATAACTAATAATGAATGACCGTAATTAAGAGAAGAAGGATTAATGTGACATAGTAAAGTTTAAGCGAAAACTGAAATGTAATAAAAGATTAGACATGAATGAGTAGAATGGGTTTAAATAAAATCAAATTTATTGATACAATCCATTGGAGCTGTGAAAACATATCTGTCGGGATTGCGCAATATATAATATGTACATATGAACAAAACGAGAAAGAATGAAAGGGGAAACAACGTGCATATAAATCTATTTGAATAAAAACGTTGTAACTATTTACAACATAAAATTGTTTAACGAATTATAAAATTTGTAAACTAAAAAAAAAAACAAATGAAAATTGAGAGACGTTGCAAGAATTGCAACAGTGGTGAAACACAAACAGAACATGGATAAAACACAGTACAGGAAAACACAGAATGTGGACAAAACAAAGTACTGAAAAAAAGAACTGTAAACGGAAAGATTATCGTAATATTACAAGTTTGTCAACGTTCTGTTGTTTCGCTGTTCTGGGTTATCCAGTTACCGTTCAATAGATACACGAGGAAACTTCTTGCGAATGCGTCATCATGATGTGCTGCTTTAAGCTAGACTTTTGCGTGTAAGCTTTAGAGCACAAATGGCACACGAAGCGCGAGATTCCGTCGCACTCGTATTTGGAGTGCCTCCTGAGGTTGTGACGATGCTTGTACGCTTTCGTGCAGTTGCTGCATCTGAACGGTCTCTCCAGGTATCCCTCTAAAAAGATAACTTGAATTAATACGGGACGTATCGGTGTGACGCGAAAGCGATTCGGGGAATTAACTAAAAGGTGAACACTTCTAAACGTTTTATTGAGAAACACGAACGAACGAACATTGAAAAATAAATGGTTGTTTTATTTTTGCTTTGTTTTCTTTTGTACATGGGATGGTTTTATTTCATACGAATTGTTCTGGTTTAGGTTCAGAAATGTTGGTTCGAGCCTGAGTGGACGTTCATGAAGTGCATTTTCAGGCTGGTCTTTTGCGTGTACGCTCTCTGGCAAAGGTAACAGATAAATCGGGAGATGCCGTCGCACTCGTACTTCATGTGGCGCGTCAAGTTGGGCCGGTGCTTGTACGACTTACTGCACCTGGTGCACTTGAACGGCCTGAACGCTAAAAACAGAACACAGACCATGGTTGTACTACTACTTGAGACGACCTAATTGTAAGATTAAGCTACGTATAGGTAATTGGACAATCGTTCGGTGTGTTAAGAGGGAGTAATAAAAACATGTAACGACGGCGTGCGAAGAAATCAAATTAAATGTCTTGTTTATTATTGTTAAGATTATCAACTTGATTTGCTGTTAACTATCTGGCTTCAGTGTGGTTTGTCTTTGTTAGTCTAATTTGATCGTGCGGCAGAGATCCCAAAGCTTGGGGTGCGAGGTGGAGTGCACCGTGTTCATGTGGATCACCAGATTGACTTTGGTGTCCATGAGCACTCCGCACAGGTGGCACAGGCTGCTCACGTACGCCATTTGGCAGAGGTGCCTCTTCAGGTTCCTCTTGTTCTTGTAAACCTTGTCGGGGCACTGGGGACAGCAGTACCGTCCCTCACTGCTGATGTAGTAAGACAAGTCCAGGTTCCTGGGCACCGATGACTTGAACAGTTCATCCGAGGCGCCTACAACCAAACCAAAATTACGTTTCAATTAATCAGACGGTGCTCGGGGTGATCGGAATCGGTAGCTGAGGCTAGGAAGTGATGCATTAGAAACTAGTACTTAGCGCTGAAGGAGAAGAGAAGGACGTTTTATGTAAGGAGTTGTCGTAATTGTCGTTTTTTTTTTGTTGTTGTTGTTGTTGTGTTGGGCCGGTGCGAAACGAATGAAGGTCCGTAAAATAATTTATTTATAGTTTTGGTACATGCGACTTCTTCACTCTCGTCATGAAAACGTCGTGCTTGCTCCGCAGATGCCTGGACAGCGCCTCCTTCCGTTTCGCGGAGTACGCGCAAAAGTCGCACCTGAACTGCGGCTCGACGCCGCACACGAACCTCAAGTGCCTCTGCAGGTTGTCGTTCCTCGTGAAGGCCGCCTTGCACCGCAGACACGTGAAACCTCCTCCTCCTCCTCCATCATCTGAAATCATTGGCGGCCATCAGAGAAATAGTGAACTAACGAGGGCAGAACCTACACAGCGCCGAAACCATCATCATCATCATCATCACTGGGTGAACTGCTTCAGCATGCAGAACTCCTTCTTGTGTCGCTGCAGGTTAAAATTGTGCGTGAACTTCTTCAGGCAAATGTCGCACTGGAATTTCGGCTCGACGTTGCACTCATTTTTCAGGTGCCTGTTCAGGTTGCACCGCAGCGTGTAGCCCTTATAGCAGTTCGGACAAAAGTGCTCTTTGCGTATCTCTACAAAACCAAAACAAGAAATCAGATGAATATCACACGAATGTCGGGGACGCCGCATATCGATCGGAGTACTTATTTATTTTGATTAATTTTATTACAACTGTGTGTGTGAGTACGTGAGTGTGTGTGTGTGAAACTCAAAGAAAATTAAGTGTTTTTTTTTATTGTAAGAAGCACTACCTAATCAAATACTTGGAAATACAAAATCATAATGAAATAACGGCCACACAGTTTCAGACGTGATATATCGTATATTTGCAACTTTACAGCTCTTACACATTACATTTCGATTGCTCCGGCAACAACAACAAAATTGTAGTCTTCATCGGAGCGGTCTCTCGCAGTTCGAAGGGACCTAAAATACCACACGTCATCAAATTGATACTTGAGAGTAGGATGGAAGGCCACGAAATCAAATCACTCTCCGTTCCATTACACAATTTTAATTATTCTACATACTTTAAGGACACAAACGGTATTACACTTGAGAGAGAGATAGAGTAAAACAAAACAAACAAAAACAATAACGTTACAAATGAAAGTTAATTAGAATTAGATCAGTCCATACGTAATTAAAGATAATGATGATAATACAACAAAAAATATAGTAATAATTAATTGATAATGAGATTATTAAGCGAAGCGGCGTCTTTAACTCGAAATAAAGTAGATACAGTTTGATGAGAGACGGAGAGGCTGAGAGGGGTGCGAGCTCTCCCTCTGCGTTACAATAATTATATCTCTTCGATTTTGTGGATTTTCTTGAGATGGTCTCGCAAGATCTCGTTGCGTTTGCACTTCCTCGGACAGAGGGGACACTGGAAGGCTGTGACTTTGCCGCACTCGTTTTCCATGTGCCGCAAGAGGTTCAGCTTTCGCGTGTATATTTTGCCGCAGCGAATGCAATCGAGCTTTCCGTCATCTAAAAGCAAATTGAAAAACGTTGGATAATTTCGAAATCGAGCGACAAGAGAAACAAGTGTGGGGGCGGGCGGGGGGTGGGTAGACAAGAGAAGAAGGCGAAGAGTAAAAAAAAAACAAAACAAAAAAAGTCAATGATAAAACAAAACAGATACGTCAAAACAAATGGCCTGCGATTGCTAGATAGAGAAGAGCAATTTAAACAAAAAAAATAATAAGGGTCCAAAGGGAAGATATATATATAACGAAAGTTACCAACAACACGCAACTACTGTTAATCAACAAAAAAAAAATGTATTAGGTTCTACTGATAGATGTGACCTTTGGGCTTCTAGATTTATTGTTGTTTTTTTTTATGTATAAAGGGCTCTTGGAACGGAAAATAATTGAGACACGTCCGAACAACGAAAAATAAACTTTTATTATATAATCTCATAGAAATAAAAAATAGTAAAATAAAATATATTAATATTGTAACTTTTCACCACTTATTGCATTCAACTTTAACAATTATATATAATGAGAAAAATCTTATATATATATATATAAAAATACCCAACAACCATTGTGTTTTCTTTTGACTTCTTTCGTTTCGTCGGAAGAAGTAAAACAAAACAACAAAAAAAAAACGAAATTGCAAATAAAATTCGGATTCTTCCTTCCTTTCTTTCTTCATCCACTTCACCGATCAACTCTGCGTGTTCAGATAGTGCGATTTCACGTGGGTGAGCAGTTTGGATTTCTGTTTGAACCTCCTCGGACAGTGGGTGCATTTGAATTTGGGGTCGACGCCGCACTCGTACCTGAGGTGTCTAATTAAATGAGATCTTTGCTTGTACGAGTTCCAGCATTTCGGGCACACGGATCTGCCGTTCCCGTCCTTCTCAAACTGTATATAACGATAACCTATAAACAATAAGGAATCATTAAGAAAACCCCTTCGCCTTTGCACAGCCACGCAGACTCACTCCATCACTCCTCCGCCACGCACTTCTTTTTACCGCCCACTGTACAGTATTTACAAACAACAGATATTATATGCGAGTTAGGGAGCGTTTGGAAATTGCGATGCCGCATTTAAGATTATTAGATGAGTAGATCTTTTCACAGTTGTTTAAATGGAAATGAAACCAAAGAGGAGCCCCGAAACCGTATTTACCTGTATTTAATCTGGTTCATCGTCAATTTCAGTTTACCTTGCAACGATACAATTTGAAAACCTGAAACACACTTGGCTTTTATTCACTAAATAACAACATCTTTAGCTATATCATGCCTTGTTTCGAAAATGTCGTATCTATAAAGAAAAATATTATTAACATTTCAATATTTTTCATTTATCTTTTTAAAAAAGATATTAATATAAATTTGTTATTTAAAAAAAATATGTTTTTTAAGAGTTAATAAGTTTCAAATTTTCAAAAATTCGCCGATGATTTCGATGACAAATCTGAATATAAACACAACTATATTAATAATGAAATGATACTGAAAATAAATACTTTAAATAATTCGGTTATTCCAAATTTTCACTTACAAAATTGTCCATTTTACAAACTACATTTTTATATAATCATTTGAAAAACTGCGAAAACCAGTACACCCATACCTCTTTATACGGCATTTCCCTCTTCAATTAAGGCACGTTTTCAATTTACGGCCTAAAATGTTTCGCTATAACGGCAACAAAAAACACCTTTTTTCCATGTCGATATATCTACATGTTGCCAATCTTGCGCAATAATTGATTCGATATACGGCTTTTCGCTTTGCGGCCAAGTTTCGTGGAACGTATCTAGGCCGTAAAGCGAGGTATTAATGACGTGTTTGTTAATATGCAAACATCTTTGTGTTAATATTATCTTCTTGACAAACACTTTATAACTTGAACTTACAGATCCAAATAGTAATCACCATTAAATGAATTCAATTAAAGTTGTAATATAGAAAATATATTCAATTGAAAAGTCTTCAATTATTGATAAACATTTTGCTGTAAATAAGATACAAATAATGATTATGTAGAATACTACAATTAAAATATATATTTCACATATAAATACGTTAATATCTTTTTAACTGCTCCATTTGTATTGATCACATTTTGTTTTCAAACAAATCACTTACAGTATCACTTTGATTCACATATTAGTCTTTGTTTGCCTTCACCCTAAATATACGAAATGCTGAAATATGAAGACATTGTAATAAATTTCTAAAAAGAGTATTGCTCTGGGTAATATTTCTGAAAAGGAGTAAATAGAATGAAAGATATTCCTTTTCTTATAAAGTACCTATGTTACTATATTAATTACTTACTTATAAATCCACATTATATTTGTTATTGCTTTTTACTTAAATTCATGAAGTGCTGAAATATGGAAACATTTTGATAAATTTCTATATAGAATATTACTCTGGGTTAAGAGAAGACTTCTGAAAAGAGGCAAATGGAAATAAAAAGATCTTTCTTTTCTAATAAAGTACCTAGCTGAACTATTTTACAGTCATTCTATTTTATTCTTGTTTCTAATGTATTTAGAATGGTTCTATGCTTTTATTCGTTACGAAATCATGTGGTATATGTCAGTTTTGTCTGTTTAACAAATAATGCTATAAAGATATACGCGAACTTCTTCCGTCTCTGCTACTAGAGAATCATCACTTATCTACGCATGCCATGATGTGCTTTTTGACGTTTGACTTTTGTTTGAACTTGCGGAAACAGAGAGGGCAATAGAACCTAGGCTCGACGCCGCACTCGTAGTTCATGTGCCTGTTCAGGTTGCACTTTTGGGTGTACGTGTGATCGCATCGGGGACACTTCAGACGACCCTGCGCATCCCTTTCTATCCTCCGGTAAGGATACCTGAAGGTCCGGCCGCCAAAACGCTGCTGCTGCTGCTGTTGAGGCTGCTGCTGGTTCTCGACCTTCGGCGGCGGCTCGATGCGTGTCTCCTCCATCAAATGCTTGATGAAGTGGAACCGCTGTCGAAACCTCCGGCTGCAGCGCGGACACACGTAATTGCCCAACTCGTCAACTTTAAACTTTATCTCACCGAAACCTACAAACAAGCACAGTCAATTTACCAACATTCGGCACGAGACGAGCTTCTTAGCAAAACAAAAGTAAGGAACAACATGAAAACACACAGGCACACACAGCGAGAATATCGGGGGGTGTATTATGATGATGGAAAAAGTGTGACCTTAACATGAAGCGAAAACGAATAATAATTATGTGAAAGAAAAACGAAACGGAAATTAAATAATGAACTGAGGAAATTAAATAAAAAAACTTCGATTGATGATTTGATTAAGTGAAGCAGCAAACGATCTCCTATAACGTTATGACCAAAACTATAGCATAAAAGGTTTAACCAACGAACAAACTAACATTCGAACGTTTTGTTTTATATTTATCAGCATTAAATGCCAATTTTTTCACAATTTCACTTAAGTCGTAGAATAGAATTCATGTACGCAGTTATTGTATTCAAACAATATAATAATTGATGATTTTTCAGAATTCAGCAAAACGATTCCCGTTGAAACAATCTCCTGGAAGTAAATTTATATAGCATCAAAATAGAATAATCTGCATGTACATGTTTTGCATTATTTTTATATAGAAAAAATAACTGTGCCGTTTATTAAATAACATATTACAAATGGTTTCCAGATGAAACAGAAAACATTAACCAGAACAGCGAATAGTGAGAAGACATAGTACAGGAAAAACCTGAATTCAGAAAAGTTTTAAAGACCTATTATCAATAATAGTAATAAAATTTAAAATGTCATTTTGTAACGGTACTGTCATTGTTATATGTTTGTGTCCGTAGCAATAATTAATATAATTATTATAATAAACAGTGTTCATTTTCGTTTTTCTGTTTTTCGCTGTTCTGTACGAACAAGTTCTCGAAAACATACAATCATCTGGACATCACGAAATGACTCTTCTTAAAACTAAATAAATAAAAGGGAATGAGTTGAATCGTTTTCGACTTTCGGGAATTCCCCCATGATGAAATTACATGATGTTGACAACGCAGGATTTCAGGTGCGACTTGACGCTCGCCTTGTGCTTGAACTTTCTGGGACAGACGGGACACTTGAACTTCGGCTCGACGCCGCATTCGTAATTGATGTGCCTGATCAGGTGGACCTTGTGCTTGTAAGTGTGATCGCACTTGGGGCACTTGACTCGGCCGTTCTCCACCTCGAAATTGGCGTACTGTTTGGCCAGGTTCGACCTGGGCTCGCTCGGGCCGACGACGGCATCTTCGGTCTCCGTTTCCGCGTGCCGGCATTCGTATGTCAAATGGCGTATCAGGTGTTCGAAGACATCAAAGACCTTCTGGCAGTAAGGGCAGATGGGCTCACGGCTGCACTCGTATCGCATGTGCTGTATCAGGTGAGCCTTTCCCTCAAAGAAAGTCCTGCAATGGGGACAATGAAAACCTTTCGAAAAACCTAAAAACGTATTCGCAATTAGACAGGGGAGAACGATTGGAAAACAGGCAGAAAGAGAGATTGAAAAAGAGATAAGATAAATAGCGAGAGCTTCTCGATTCAGTAGTCTACAAAAAAAAAAAACGAAGAATTCAATCAACAACAAAAATAACAAATCCAATTTACTACTCTGGGAGGGTGTTTACGGGGGGGTTTCGGTTCTATAAAGGTTGGCATGAGGTTCTCAAGTCGCATGAGGCTTCTGTCTTTGTTTTGCAGGTGGTAGATAGATATAGAGTGAGAGTGAAAGACGTTTATTTTTTCAAATTTTGTCGACACGAGACGTAGTGCAGCTTCATGTTCGAACGGTGCTTGAATTTCCGGCAGCATAGGGGACACCTAAATTGGGGCTCAACGCCGCACTCGTACCGCAAATGCCTCATCAAGTGCCCCTTATGTTTGTAACTGCGCGTACAGTTCGGACACTTCAACCTTCCTGCAAAATTCCGTTGAAAATGTACGGTTCCGTAACCTGAAAAGAGATCACTAAATTATACTACTAATTCCACGACTCGAATCTTTGTATTTTTATTCAGAAAATTCAGCTGATAACACTCCATGCTATTATTGATATATAAATACATTTATATACATACACACACACATTACTGTTACAACTGATGGAAAATATTACTGTGGCGTGGGTGAGGAAGGATGTGTTTCGTCTACTGATATCATTTCTTTGGCAACGATCTAAAGTGAACTCGCTTAATGTGTCTGTCCAGATTATGCCTGATGTTCGTCTTGTACTTGCAATGGAATTGATCGCAAAAGAACCTAGGCGCGACGCCGCACCTCGTCTTGTGCACGTTGAACGTTTTCTTCTGGTAGACCCTGTTGCAGACCGGGCAAGTCTTCATCTCGGAGCACGGGGCTAAAAACAGAAACGAAATAAACCAGATCGTTAGTTGCCGTCTACTCCACCTCCACATCCCCATTTTATTTTCAGAATCATTTAACAAGTGTTTATTCCGAATAAAGAAGAGAAAACAAAATACACGTTTTGTTGTTGTTTGTTTCTTTTAAGTTACTAAGTGCGGTTTCTTTTTGTAGCAGAACTCCTGGTGACGCTTCAGCGTGTAATTGTACCGGAACTTCCTGCTGCACAGGTCGCACTCGTACTGAGGTTGGGTGTCGTTGCACTCTATTCGCCAGTGCCTCAGCAGGTTGCCTCTTTGGCCGTACGTCCTTCCGCACGTCCGGCAGCCGAACCTTCCGGACATCATAAAACATCCTGAAACCATGAACATCAGTTAATGTGGAATTGAACTCGGTGTCTAGATATGGACTTAAATTACAATCTAAACCACTTCTAGCTTTCATTCAACCTTTGGGTTTTTTTCGGATGGGAAGGATATTTGTTTTGTTTGACTAAAGGCACATATTGACATACCAATTCTCTTCGCATCCTAGAGCAAATTCCCACGCAGAGCAAACTATATGCACTTTCAATTTGAAAATATTCTCATCAGGTATTAAGTATTATTATCCGAATTATACGAGAATAGACTGAAACATTTCAATAAATGGTGAAAGCTTAATAATTTTAAGTTAACCCTAAAAAATAATAAATAAAATGAGAAATGATTAGTATTATATGAGGTCAGAATAGCCTTGGTCTACAGCCCTGTGCAACAACAGCATTTTTTCACATATATTTTTTTCTTTATTTCATCTTATTATTATGTTATTGTTGCTATATGATGCTGTGTTGCTATATTAACGATTATAAAAAAATAAACTCAATACAAAAATATTGAAGAAGTACAAAGTATATATTTTTTAAAAAAATGCTATTGCTGCAAAAGACTGCTTACCATATTTCTGTCTGTCCTTTCTTTCTGTATTAAATAACAAAATATGAATGCCTATTAATTAAGAAAGATCAAATTTGGAAAAAAACAACAAGTTGGACAAATAAAGATGTTGAAATAAAATATTAACTAATAGTACTTACGTTGTAGAATGATTTAAAAGGATCCTTCTAAAAAATAGTTTTCGTGAAATGTTGAGAGCAATTACATATATTTATTTAATAATTTACTTCCTTCAGAAATGAAAAAGATAATTTAAAGTTTTGTATAAAATAAAATAATATTATTAAAGTAATGTATGTTTGGTAATCATTTATTGTGTAAATTAACATAATAGAAAAAGTATTCCATTAAGATAAGTCATTTTAAATTACATGTAGAACGATTTCGTTTTTCTGAAAACCAGATCATATTCTTATTTCAATATAAAAACAACACTTTCATTACATGTGAAACACGATTTCTGATAAATGCCCGCATCTGTTGTTTTTTTTTTACAAATAGTCATTCTTCTGAGTATTTTTTTTCAGTTAAGGCAAAAAGACAATGGAATAGATCAGATGTTATCTTTTAGCTGTTGATGAACAAAAATCTAACAAAAATGAACCGCAAGATCTTGGAGGCCAATTTGATATTGATTTTGCTTGGGTGTGATTCTTTGACACCTTTCTCTAAAGTTTGTACTTACACTTTTAACAATTTGTAAGTATCCATAGATACATGTTAACGAAACGTTTAAAATTATCTTTTAATGGAAAACTCCGCAGTTTAAAAGTAGATTGCTTGTAGTAAAACAAGTTAATAATATAGTAAAAACAGTTAATACTGAAAATCAGTCTTAATAGTGAGGGTATAGTATACGAACTACTTTGTACCTAAAATAGTAATAAAAAACGGTAACTATGGATAAAGAGCATCAAGAATTATCTTAACAGTCGATCACAAAATTATTCATCGAGTCCAGATGCATATGCTTCTTATGAATGTTCATGTCGTACTTGTGCTTGAACTTTTTGTTGCAAATATGGCAATTATACTTAGGGTCTTTTCCGCATTCGTACTTGATGTGGCGCGTCAAAGAGTGCTTCAAGCGATACGTCTTGGTGCATTTCGTGCAAATAAAAAGTTCGGACAGAATGGGGATTTCAGTCAACTTCTTCTTCGTGCCTTTGGTTTTCTTCCTCTTCATCTCGCAATTTTCCTGATCGTCTACAAACAGAGCACCCAATTTGGATTGTATTAGAAAGGAGAAAATCATAATAAAAATAAAACTGGGATCCGTAAATAAAATCAAATCAAAAATCTACAAAAATTATACAAAATAAACAAATAATAATATCAAACTGAATAATAATATCAAAATTAATCAACTACATAATTTAAAAAACAACTACGTGGGAGACGGTTTTGGGAGTTCAAAGCAGTTTATCCAACTGTTAAGCCTTTATTTGTCATCCAGGATATATATATAATGAATATTTAGTAGTTATTTGCGGTGGCAAGTATCGATGTGTCTCTCGATTTCCTTGAGCTCGGGATGCTTGAAGCTGCAATAGGCGCAGCCGTACCTGTGCTCATTCTTGTTGCCCTTCTTGCAATCTTTCATGTGCTGCAACTTTAGCACCCTGTCGTACAGTATACCGCAGTTAGCGCATCTGATCGTATCTCTCGGCGTCTTCAGAAGGTTCTTCTCGCAAGCAAGAATCTTTCTACCTGGTTTCGGCAGATCGGAAGGCTTCATGCTCAAGAACAATTTCATGCGCTCATTGGATATAAGTTTGCTATGACTGTTTCTGCCCGTAGCGTTATTCATGATAATAACTTTAGGCGAATTCGAAAGGTCTATTTTACTAAGAATCGGGATTTGGGGCGTCGAATCGTCGGATTCCTCGTCCACCATCATCGACACCTCCTCCGCCACGTCCGTTTGCATTTCAGTCTGTTCGATCGGAATCGAGTCGATCAGGATCGTCTCCATCTGATTGACATGCTGAGACGAAGATTGCTCGACAGGTGCGAACTGTATGTGAGTGCTCAGCTCTTCCTTAATCTTGGACAGTTTCAGCACGTCGTCCGTTTTGATGGGATCGCTCATAACGGTAACCTCGGCCGTCTCAATCTCAACTGCAACAAAGGAAATTTTCGAGAATGTTAGTTCGAATCGTGCCACCGAATCGCTCGCTGAATCTTCAAAGTTACACAACACCTAAATACTAGGTCTTCATAGATACATGATAAAATAAAAGGGAGACCAATAAAATCCCATCGTTTATTTTGTCAGAAAAAAAGATAATAAACTACAAATTATGATAAAATATTATATATATATATATATAAACTATTAACAAACATCTTTAAAGAAAACTAAGAGAAAAAATAATAACAGAAAGAAAAAGGTGTCGCAACGTATGCAACCATAAAAAATCTAAGTCAACTACGAAAATGTACTCTCAGGTAACGCTCTATTTAAGGTGCTTCCTTCTGATGTGCCCCATCAGGTTAATCTTCTGATATGCCTTGTAGGAGCACATGTTGCAAGCAAATTGCCTTTCCTTGCCACACTCCTTGTGTTTATGTCTGCTCAAGTTCGATTGGTGCCTGTAGGATTTACCGCAATTCAAGCACCAATATTTCTTCATTTCAAATAAAGGTTTTAAGTTATAATATTCTGAAAAAGAGTTCAAAGTTAGTACGATCGAAACAAAATGAACCCACGTTCGAGAACAATGCGACACATTTTTAAAGCCCCCAAAAATATCTTAAATGTACACCAGAACAATTACAATCAGTCAAACAAGTGCGTGCAAATACGTTTTATTATTCATCCATATATTGTCTGTGTTATATATAGAAAACAATTGAAATATATATATAAATACATAACAGGTTGCAATCACAGCAAAACTGAAGAACAGTAATTATACGAACACTTTAGAACAAATGTTTCCGATACATGTGTCCCATTAGGTGAATTTTCTGATAGGCCCTGTAAGTGCACAGAGAACATCCGAACTTCTTTTCTTTGCCACACTCTTTGTTTTTGTGTCTGCTCAGATTCGATTGATGCCTGTACGTCTTTCCGCACCTCATGCAAGCGTATTTCTTTTGCATCACCAAAGTGTGGGTCGTGTAATCTGAAATCAAACAAAAAAAAACGATGTTAGCTCAAACAACAGCAGATTCAAAGTTTAAACAAACTCAACAACGAGAAACACACAGAAAGCTACACTAGAAAGTAAGAAAGGCACACAAACGGTTGGTCATTAGAACTGAAAAGAAGATTAATTACATTAAAGTTGCTGAATTTTCTTAACTCAACGACACATCGTGTATGTTCACTTTAAACTCTAAACTGTTAAAAGAAAAACATACTTTTATATTAAAATCTACGACAAACCAAGCACTATATACAATCACTAATCGACTATTACACTTATCTAGATTACCTTGGCCTATTGACATTTGATCATCACGAAAATCGTGAATGCATTCAAAGTATAAATGAACTACGAAACACAGAAGATAGATATGATAACAGTATTTGTTAGAAAGTTTCACTTCTAACAACCCAACGACTGTATCTTTCATCTGCAATTACAAGTTCACTTGGACACACTGATACAAACCTTGCGTAACAATTTCCAAAATCGCAAACTATTCCTTGCTCGAAAACCTAAAACATAGTACAAGTTATCTTAAGCCCAGCACAGATGAAACGTACGACTTACGTGAAAAAGACAGACACCTACCGCAGTACCCTCGCACATCGACAACACTAGAACATGAAGGAACGAAATAAGTAGGTGTTTCGAAAAAAAAATTTATTAAAATATGCTACCTCTACCTAAAAAGCAGATTTTTTTCGTTCATATAGATATTTTTTTTGTATATAATATATGTATAATATATATATAATGATGAATAGTAATAGTTTTTTTTTTCTTTAATATAAAAGCGCTTATAAAAGTATAATATATTTATGTATAAAATGAAAGCTTCTTAACAAGTTTGAAATAATATTGTATACATTTCTATCAAAAAAAAAGTATATGTCGCATAACAAAACAAAAGGAAAACTGTCTTCTTGCTGGAATAGTTATTTAATAATATTACCTATATGACAACGTGAAAAAAAAATAGTGTACATATTTGAGGAACTTGTTTAGTGTCTATTACAAACAAACAAAAAAAAAACATATTATTATGGTAAAAAAATCACATCGTTATTGAGTTTGAGTATTATTTACTTGAGTTGCATTTGGAACCAACCAAAATAATAATTATTATATAATTAAAAAATAATAAAAAGTATGTTTTTCTTTTTATATATATATAAATTGTGTGTATGTATATATATATATATCGTTCTTCTCTTCTCATCACGTTCTTTTTTCATCTAATATTTTTAAATACAATACAAAAAAATAAATCAGAGAATTCTAGAAAAGCCCTTCACCGCGAAATATAACATATGTCCATAACAAATATAACTTTTCGATAACTTTTTTTGCTTATCTCATCTTCCTATTTTCGGTTTCCTTAATAAAACTAGTAAAGCAATTTAACCTCTAAAAACGAACTAAAGAAA
>JAFMTC010000090.1:62781-74797 GCA_018845635.1 Nicrophorus orbicollis | reverse complement strand
TAACCACTACCTAAACGTTATATTTTTTTTTGGGGGGGTGGGGAAATTTTGATAGGCTTTTTTTTTCTTCCTAAATTAACTTAAAGCAATGTAAGCGCGCGATTGCAACTGATTTTTTTTTCTCGTCTTCTCCGACATTTCTTTTCTAACAGTTTTTCGATTTCAAAAAAATAAAATAAAAAATAATAATGAATAACAACGTAAAATAATAATAAATGTACACAAAAAAAAAGAAAATAATAATATGGAGAAAAATAATTAAAGGGTAACATAAGAGATACCAACATGCAAGGAACAATAACACTGTGAGGCACATATGATCGGGTAAAAATATATATCACCTAAAAAAAAAAACAAAAAATAATATTACAATAATAATAATAAAAAATATTGTCTGCGCGGCTGCGAAAGAAACCGCCGAGTTCTTAATTTCATCCTCGTCTTCTCTTTTTTTAAAAAAATATATATTATCACATATATTTGCATCTGTAAAAATATTAGGTAAAAATAGAGTAAAATAGGATTTAATACGTTCATGATAAGGCAGTAATTGGTTCAATATTCAGTCGGAATTGTAGTTGTATATAACATTAGTTAAAATGTTTGTAAGGCACAAAATGGTTAACGGAAAATTATTAATACCTGGATAATCGTCATAATATGTCATAAACTAGTTCATTATTACTCATTTACATCACAAATAGCCAAAAAAGGTGTCTCTGTTTCGCCTTCCTCTAGATGAAACCCGCTCATCTTCACCTCGCTCTTCTTTTCATTCTACCCCTTCTCGTCTTCGCCTCCTGCGCTCCATATGTTTATCTCAATTTAATTCTCCCCGTCGGTGGAATCAAGCTTAGCCTCGTCGGTCTTCACCGAAGTGTAATCGATCTCCTTGTGCATTCTCTCCATGTGCCTGGCCATGTGCATCTTCTGCTTAGCCTTGTACACGCAGTACGGACACTTGAACTGCGGCTCTTTGCCGCACTCCCATTTCTGGTGGTTCCTGAGGGAGCTCTTGAGCTTGTAAATCCTTCCGCAGACACCGCAGTCGTATCCGGGCCCTTCGGAGGTAACACTGGCGGCACGAGTGGACCCCGGCGACCCACCAGGACCTGCCGTACCGCCGGACCCACCCTCCTTCTTGATATTCTTCATCGGCGAGTTGATTGTCTGGATCATCGACTTCTTCATGCTCTCGCGCATGAGGATCATAGGCAAAGCCAGGTGAGCCGGCCAGTGCTCCCAAGGTCGGGACACCCTCAGGTCTTGCGCTGAAACAGAAACAAGACATTAGCCAAAACGAATTGCACGCGAACGCGCGGACAAAAGGTGTGTTTTAGCATGTGTTTGAATGTGTGTGTGAGAAAAAAAAGTAACGGTAATAGAAAAATATATAAAGAAAAAGAAACAAAGAAATAGAGAGATAGAGAGAGAGTAGAGCAAATAAAAATAATCTTAAATAATAAACAAAATACGTCAAGAAAAATAATATATATATATATATAAAAAAATGTCTATATACAAAAAAGCGATTATAAATAAAATAAATTAAATTTTTAAAAAAACGAAAACGGAAAAATTTAAAGGAAAATTATAGTTTTGAATAAATTATTAAGAAAAAAAAAATAATTTTTCTCAAAAATAATAAACAAGAAACAATAATAAAAAGTTAAATGTAGCCAGAGCTTTTTATTCACCACCACCACCGGAGAGAAAATAAATAAAAAAAATAAAATAAATAAATAAAATGTAGAGAAAAAAATGTAAAAAAAATATATTTTAAGCTTAAAAGGTAATAATCTTGTAGTTTTTTTTTTTTCCAATAAGTGATGTACATAGTTCGTAAAAAGTTATAAAAGAAATGTCTGATATAAGCGAAAAAAAATAATAATTATAATTAAAAGAGAATTAAGAAAAAATCATATTTGGCTTCGTAAAAAAATATATAACGTATTTACAACGATAAAAAAAATAAAGTTATAATCTTGATATGGGGTAGTTGGGGGTATGATGATGATGATGATGATGTTGTGAAGAGTGGAGATGTAGTAATGCAATGAATATTTCCTGGGAATGGCGATTAGTTCCAGGGAGTTCTTAAGGTTTCGGGGGATGAGAATCGCGGTGGTTTCATCAATGGTACACAATTAAAATAATAATAAAAGAAATAATAATAAACAAACAAAAGAAAAATAATAATAATATGTAATACATGTTATATTTGATCTTGCATCCGGTTTACGTACGATGTTATTCTAATTTAAGTACGAGGTCAGGATTGTTCTCCTCCAGGATACCGATTTTGTCCTTGTGCTGTCGTTTAATGTGCCTGATCTGGTGCGACTTGCGTTTGCATTTCTGCGGACAGAAGGGACACTGAAATTGCGGCTCTTTGCCGCATTCGTAATTCAGGTGCCTCTGAAGCGAGTCCTTCCTTATGTAGCTGCGTCCGCACTGGTCGCACTTGAAATTCCCCCTGATCCTGTTATAGCTCGTCTTTTTCGGCTTCTCATCGCTCAACGCCCACACCTTCTCCTCTATCCACGGGATCCCGCTATACTCTACTTCCGGGTCATACTCTGTCAACTCTATCTTCACGGGCAGCGCTGAAAACAACCACAATTAGCATCCGAATCGGCAAAAGCAATCACAAAATAATAAGAATACTTATATAAGATTATATAAAGACTTTGATTAAATAAATAAATTAAAAAATAACAATTCAAAAAATTATATGTATATATATATATAAAGTGAGACTGAACGGTCTATTGCAGCGATCGTCAATCTCAATTAAAATTCTACCACCAACAATCTACTTACAAGAGTCAACAAGATTAAGAGAAAACCCAAAAACTATATCCATTTATTATCATCACCTCATCATCATCATTAAACATCGTTTTTTTTTTGTCTTATTTATAAATTTATCACATCACATGCGATGATTTTTTAGACGGACGTGCGCAACCAGGTAGTCCCTTCGCTTGAATTTGCGATCGCAGGTTTTGCACCAGTACCTAGGATTCTGGCCGCACTGGAGCCTCTTGTGCCTATTCAACGTATCCTTCCTACTGTACAGTTTGCCGCACCTCGAACAAGCGTACCGGCTCTTAACTAACTCGTCTCTATTGTCCATCTTTGATCTTGTGTTCCCATTTCTTACATCTATAAAAATAATATCAATCAAACTAAATAAAACGACAACAAAATGCAAAACATCAACAAAAGATACAACTATAATTACTTCAAATACCTGATCTATCCTCTATCAAAGATTAATAATAATACATTGATTTGAAACTGCAATTGAGCAAAGACGCCTGAAAATAAACTAACAAAGTATATTTAATAGTGTGCAATATTTCAAATACATGAATACAAGTAAAAAATATCGTTTATTCGAGGTATTCTTACAAATCGTAAAAAAACAACAATAAACCATCCATTTTCGTATTATTATCTAAACAAAATAAACCAGTGTTGTATCAAAAATAAACACAAAGTATTACATCAACTTGACAATAGTTAACAACAGCTGAAATATTGAAGTATGAGACATATTCCATGAAGCCTTAAAATACAAATATGCATATGATTTTTGGTTCCCGGAATAAACAGAGCGTATTAAGAACAGCGAAAAAAAGATTATATAAGTATAGATCAGCAATAAAACAGATCACGTTTCCAATTTTTAGTAAACTGTGATCTGTTTTATTGCTGATCTGTACTTATATATTTTTAGGCATCTGGTCACCGTGTTTTTTGATATACGGTTTTGAATATTCTAGAAAATGGAAGCTAAAGTCAATCTATGATTTTGGCAATTTGTTTGTTATTATTTTTTTGTTTATGAATGGATCAGAATGAACCGTGTCTGCTCAACACGTGAACGTGCAGATTCGATTTTCTTTTGCTGCGGTGCTGACAAAACGGGCACCGGAATAAAGCTTCCCTTCCGCACTCGTAAGTCAAATGCCTGGAGAGGGTGAAAGAGTGCGAGTATGTTCTGCCGCAACGCGGACAGCCAAACCGACCTACAAAAGAAATGTAAAATAAAATTATTTACATACAATCCGACATTCGGAAATGTTGTTGCGTCGCGAGTCTTAAATATACAGTCTTTTTTTTATATATAGTTATCACAAAGTTTTTAAAAAATGATGTGGTGCCTATTCCTAAGGTGCTTTTTGATTTCGTTCCTCCTGTGGTTCTTGTAACTGCAATGAGGACAACCGAATTTGGGCTCCTTGCCGCATTCGAGCTTGACGTGGCGCACCAGATTCCTCCGCGCGTTGTAAGTCTTCAAGCATCGCGGACACTCGAATCCTTGATCCGTGTAGCATTCAGAGTACGGAGGCGGGGGGTCCTTGGAAACATCTTCTGCGTCGGCCTCCTCGTTCTCGTATTGCTTATCGTCGACTTGGAACGTGAAAAGGGTGTCCGGGTCGTTGAACAGAGGTGATTGGAGCTGCTGCGTCGCGCATTCCGTTGGATAAATGACCTGGATCGTCCACTCGCCGGGCGTCGTTCCCAGCGCAAAGTTATCTATAATCGAAGAAGGTATCTCTTGCTCCGCCACAGTCGCCAGGACATCTGAAATTACAAAATTCCCTGACGTTGGTTGACATTAGCATCTCTGGTACTACGAATAAAACGACAACAATACATTTCGGACAAAGTTTATTTCCGACTTTTGGACTACATTTATTACGAAGGAACGAAGTTATTTGTCGAATGGAGCTTTATATGAGAGGCGAGAACGTACGCCCTTCGAGCCCTGTACGGACAGTAAGGGCATTGCAGGACGGGCTCGATGCCGCACTCCTGCCTCAAGTGTCGATTCAACGTTTTCTTATGATGGTAGCACTTTGTGCAGCGAGGACAAATGTAGGGAAAGTCCCTTTTGTATAGAGGCGTTATTATCAAACCTAAAACGAAACCAACAACGACTCGATTAAATCTTTATTTACAGATAAATGATCTGAACACAAAGCGCTACAAAAAAATAAAATAAATATAATAACAACAAAATACAAATCAATAATAACATTTCATTCAATGTTCGCATGCGTGCCGGAAGTCTTTGGTTTTAATAAGATTCTTTTATTAAAGATTAAAAAAGATATGGTTCAGGATGTAAGGATTTGATGTGGCTTAATAGTCGGTGTTTGTGGAAGAATCGTTGTCCGCAAGAGGGGCACTGGTTCGTCGGGATTTTTCCGCACTCCAGCTTGAGGTGTCTCTTAAGCGTGTATTTGCCCTTGTAGTTTTTCGGACAGTTTGGGCACGAGTAGAAACCACCTACAAACACAACTTTAGTACACCTAAAAGATCTCGAGAGGTGGGAACGTTCAATACATTCAAGTTAGTAAAGTTATTGGATGGGAGGAGGAACTGTTTGGTCTATATGCGAAGGATATTGTTATCTTCCACGTGCTTCAGTGTTTCAGTGTGTTCAAGTGCGATTTGTAATTGGCTTTCTGGTGGAACTTCCTGAGGCACGTGTGGCATTGGAACATCGGCTCTTTGCCGCACTCGAACTTCAAGTGACGATTCAACGAGTTCTTGCTCTTGTATTTCCTGTAGCAATTGTGGCATATATAAGGTGATGCGTATGTCCAAATCATCCCTAAAAGAGTCCGATTTGAATTTCATATTTTACTTATAGTCTAACGACACCAAAGCACATTGCTAAAACTACATGGAAATATATTATATATTCAGAGACATTACGAACACTCACACACACACACACACATGGATTAAGACTAAACACTTGAGGGGATTAAGATTAGATCAACTATATTTTGCAAGTATTGACTAGAAAACATTACAATTTATCTTTGGTTACAACGAATTTAGTACTAACTTTGGTATTAAGCGAGGATGCGTTTATTAGTTCTCTTGCGCAAGTTCTCTATGTGGACATTGTGAGTAGTTCGCACGTGTTTAATCAAGAGATAGCCGTGCTTGAACTTTTTCGCGCAAAACTGGCAAGAGAACGAAGGTACTTTGCCACAGTCTAAGCGCAGATGTCTGCCCAGAGTCTTCTTCTGGCAGTAAGTTTTGTAGCAATTCGCGCATCCATATCGTACACCCGTCGAAAATACCTTCAACTCGGTGTACTCCTCCATCGAAGACGCGTATAAAATCATCTCTGCAACATAAATCATCGACGTTGCACATCACCATACAAAATCTAAATTCTAAACTTAGAGAGAGAGTGAACGATAAATAATTTATCTTAGCCATGCATCCTCCTTTAAAGCTTCAACGCAGGAACAAGACATAGAAAAAATAATAATAGCAGAACACAAAACACGTAACGCTAAAACAGAAAAGAAAACAACGACAAAACAAAAAATACAAAAGCTTATTAAAAGAAGTATGAAATAAAGTAGAGGTAATATCAAAAAATATTTTATTTCCACAGAATAATCGTTACAAAAATTAATATTATTTTATTTACACATTGAACAGACGCCTTTCTGTCCTAGTCTTATATAAAATATATAAGTTATTTATATAAATATTCATCTAGGTTTAAGTTAATTTCTTTTCACTGGATAAGTGGGATGTCTTCCTGAAAATGTTCATGCAGAAAGCATACTTGGATGCAATATCAATGAATACCTCCTTCTCGTATCTGTACAACTGGTGCTTGTTCTTGTAACTTTTCGAGCATTGGACCAGTGCTCCGTTTCTCGGAGTCTTCGAATTTCATGAGATTCTGATCAGTTTCTTTCGTTTTCATCATCCTTACAAATTTGTAAACTGTTCTTCCTTTTTTACTTAGTCTAAGGACAACAAACCATGTTATCAAAACTAGATGGAAAGAAATATATTCAGAGACATTGCGAACAAACATACACACAGAGTACACATAAAGGATTAAGACGAATACATTTAGGAGATTAAGACAACTATATATTACAAGTATTGGCTGAAATTAATCTCTGGTTACAACATATTTGGTACTTATTTGGTATTGAGCAAGGGGTTACGCTTTCTACGTTTATTGCGCAACTTCTCTATGTGCATTTTGTGAGTAGATCGCAAGTGCTGAATCAAGTGATAGCCGTGCTTGAACTTATGCCCGCAAATCCGGCAAAGATACGACGGTACTCTGCCACAATCTAAACGCAGATGTCTGCCCAGAGAGTGCTTCTTGCTGTAAGTTTTGTCGCATTTCGCGCAGCCATATCGCACACCCACCGAAACTACTTTCAGATTGTAGTATTCCTCCAGGGAAGACGCATAAAAAATCGTCTCTGCAACATAAATCATTGAAGTTGATAAAACACAAAATCTAAATTTTAAACTTAACGAGACAATGGATCTTAAAGAAATGATTTTTGTCATGCACCCTTCTTTAAAACTTCAACACGCGAACAAAACATTAAAAAAATAAAGTACATGAAATAAAAAGAACCAAAACTAAACTAAAACTGAAACCAAAAGTAATTAGCGAGAAACATATCAAACCAAAATACTAAAGCTCGTTAAAGATGTGAGAAACAAGGTAAAGGAAATATGAAAAATATTTTATTTCCACACAAAAATACAAAAATAGTTACAAAAATAAATATTAGTCTTATTATAGTCATTATAGGGCGGAAAGACCAATGGTCGATAGCCATTTTCGATATTATTATCGTTTGGTTTTATATTTATATAAGTTATTTAAATAAATAGGCCAAAAGACGTAGGCCTTTTGGTCGGTTTTTTTTTGTGATTAATAAAGATGATTATTATTATAGATAAATATTTATCTACACACGCCGTGCCTGCTGAGCATGTGTCTAGACAAATGGTATTTCCTCCTGAACATGTTCAGACAGAAATCGCATTTGTACTTGGGTGCAATATCAATGCATTCCTCCTTCTCGTGTCTGTACAAGTGACGCTTGTTCTTGTAACTTTTCGAGCATTTTATGCACTGATACCGTTTCTCGGAATCTTCAAATTTCATCATATCCTGATTATAAGACTTCAACACCGGCACAACCAAATCCAGTGGACTTCCATCGAAACTACTTTCCTTGTCGTCGTCGTCGTCTTCGTCGTCATCCTCTTTACAGATCATCTCGAAACGGTTCTCAGATATAAGCCTTTTAAACACCTCTGCAACACAAACTGCAACCATTAGCAATGCAACGGCGTGACAGAACACGGGATGCACTCGCAAACGCTTCTACACAAATCAGAAGTCAATTTAATTTTAAAAAACCTACAAGTCAAACACAATACTTAACACAAAAACTACAATTCAATGCAAAAATCAAAAGTAATTACAAAGATTAAAAGACGCCATAATGTAAATGTACCGGACATTATTTATAGACTTTATTTCTCTTCGTCTCAATTACATTTAAGTAACTTATGCAGTCTACAAAAAAAAAACATATTACGCTTTCTTTCGTAACAAATTATAGAAGTAGAATCTGAAAAAGCAGATAATTAGTAAACTTGTTCAGTTAATAAATTATTGCGTTGCTTAAGTTTTGGGTTTGGATAGTTTTATAGTTCGGAACCAGTCTTTACAGGCGGCCTGAAACGATGATTCCGTGATATCGTTGAACGAAATCTGCACCGCTTCTAAAAAAGAAAGAATACAAGGCAAAAGCCAAGAGATGATATCAGGTCGTTAGGATCATTGGCGCTTCCTATACCTTGAATCAAAGTCATGAGTTTGTATTCCTTGACGGCGATGTTGTTGTTGCGACCAGCCCAAGAACAAGACGCCGCCAACTCGTGGCCAAAGGTCTTCGACAAACAACGATACACGCAGCTCTTCTGGTCCTTGCCGTTAAACTGACAAAGAAACTCGATCTAAAATGCACAGGCGGTATTCACTTGAAATATAAGCAACGTTTGTTTTGCGGACAAACCAATTTCTTGGATTGCAACTGATCGGTGCGCAAAAGGTTCTCGGCGTGCTTCAAATCAGTCACATTCTTCAGAGGCAGCGGAAAATCCGTTGACCAGTTATCTTCTTGCTTCAACTCCTCCAACGTTACATACGAACTGTGCAGAGAGCGATCTTCCCTTGTCGGTTCTGGCTTCTCTTTCTTAACGCTAACATTCTTCTTCATGTGGCTGAACATTTTCGACAATTGCACGCTTATGTTAAACAGGAGCCCTCTAATCTCTACAACAGCCAGAAGAAAAAAACAGAAAGATCGATTATTATTGATCGAATTCAAAATGCCAACACGGTCTATTTCTCAAAAGCTTTACTAGGTAACTCATAAACGCACATTTGAAAAGAAACAAACAAAAAAGAAACTAAAAGAAAAGAAACAATAAAATATCTCAAATCTCATTTTCAATTAAACTTAATTGGAATCGATCAATGAATGCAATGAGAATTAAAAGGTGAAGAATGTCGGGTTGTAAAAGAAAACAAATGTTTATTGTAGGTAAGTCTCGGAAATATGGGATAGCTTAGTATGTTATCTTTTCTTGTATTTTCTTTATCATTTCCTACTCAGTTTGTCGAGTGATGTAGCACATACATCAGCAAGTCTCTTGAATCATAAGATATTCATATTCATACATAAAAAGATATCCATTCATTTACAGGTATGTCGACAAACGACGTAGTTTATTTGTTGTATGCCAACACGTGTCCTTGAAAGCAAAACTAGTCAAACAGTAAACCAGTCGTTGACAACTGCATCTGTAAATGGACAACTTTCAAGCCTAGAAACAGATCACAACTCATGTCAACATTACAATACGAACTAAATCTAAACGATAACTGTAGCAGAATTGTTTGAATTAATCAAATATTTTGAGGCATTTTTATGCAAAAGTACTATTTCCAAAATTGTTATAAACTTACTTTCAAATTCGTTTACTTTTAAATAATGCAAAACTAAATTACGTTTATTTCAATTGTTCTACCATTTATCAGAGTTGTATCAAAAATTAATAGAATTCAAGTGTTTACTTTATATTATAAAATAAGTTATTATGTAAAATGTAGTAATTTGGATTGAAAAATTTGTATGTTTAGTTAAATTTAAATTTATATCTCGTGAAAATATTTCAAATACTGTTGACATTTATGTAAAAAATATACTTATTACACAATACATAAAATACTCAATAAATCAACATAGTAAACAATTAATATTAGTTCCTCAGTTCTACGAGTACAAAAACTTCTAATCTAACTATCAAATTAGTAGGAGTAAAATATCAGAAGAAATTAGTGCCTTTAACTACAACTTGGAAGATACTACTGATACCTAAATTATCAAATAATTCTGCTAGCAAGGAATATCATAGTTTTCGTCAAGTGTCAAATGGTAGATGTGTGTACATTTTTGTTTAGTGTTTCGATTTTCTGTTTCCAATTTGTTCTTACATTTTGTACAATGTGCGTGAGACGTCAACGAGGATCGTTCTTGTTACACGGATCTTGCAAATCATTTAGCTTATTAAGGGGGGGGCACAATAGCCGTATTCTAAATCCAACCTCATCTAAAAAAATCCTTGAATTAAAATTCGTTCGAATCATTAAATAAAAATATATGTTAGAGAAAAAAAAACAATCAGAAAATGAGAAAGGAAACTAAATTTTCGCAAAATATGCCACAAAATATGAATGTTCCTTACAACAGTTTACAACAAAAATTTAGTTTTTCTAATTTCGGTTTGCTTTTTTTCATTTGCGGACTTTATGTATACGTACTAGCTTTTATAGACTGAACAATTTTGGTATCTACCCCCTACCTATCTAAGAAAAATTTGGCCCAACCATAAAATACCTGGAATTATTAAAAAGAAATTGTTTATCTAGAATTTCCTATTCATAATTTTCGTTGTATTTTTTTTTAGCCAATTAGTTTGAAACCCGAGTGAGAGAGAGCCCATCCACCGTGAATATTATAATCTTAATCCCTCTTACCTTTTGAAGACGTCTGGAAGTTCTAGCCGATATATATATTTTCAATTATTTAAACATAACCCGAGATCTGTACTAAGCAAGTTATCGAATACGAAAATTTATTGGAAAATTATTACATGCTTATATACATTAATAGTTGTTCAAAAAATTTTGATTTACTTTCATTAAAATAAGTCTTTGGTTTCTTTGACATTTTCTTGTTATAAAATTAAGTGACTAGATCTTTTTGTTTATTATTAACTCGCTTTGGTATTTAGGACTTTGAAGAGAATTTAGGACGTTTTGCAATGAGACGTTTCATTCATTTATCGATTGAATATCGTGGGTCGAATTTTGAATTGTTTCGTAAATAGATCTAAGTGCTGCGAGTCGCAGTGTCGCTTTAAATTGGAGAGCTGGTGAAATTTTCGTGGACAATGGGCGCACTCAAACTGCGCCGATTTTCCACACTCATAGACCATGTGTCTACGCATGTTGCCCCGATGCTTGTAGACTTTCCCGCAACTACCACATGGATACGATCCGGTGGTTTCGTTTCTTTGTCCTAGAAATAAATAGTGCTGTACTGGCGACTACAAATCCAGAAATGCAATTTACTTGTTTTCTCTCTAATTTCGATCTTGGCCATATTTATAAACTCTAACTTTGCTCGCAAAAAAAAGAAAACAAAATTAAAACAAAAACAAAAAATTTCGACACTGCACTATATATAATATAATCTCTTAAGACACACAAACATTGGAGCATGCGAAATCGGGATTTGGTTGGTTACTTTTCAAGAAAAATCTTTGGATCCTGAAAGTGGAGCTATTCATGACCATGATTAATTAAGTAAATGACGATGTTTTTCAAGCAACTTCATGAATACCACCACCAAAATGAGAGAGATCTATATACTTGTTTTCTTTTTACACGCGTTTTCCGCCTACAATTCAAACCAGTTTTTTTTTCTTACGGAAGTAAATTAAATAAACAACTTGAATTATATAGAGGATTGTATATCGTTGAAACGCAATGAGGGTGAGCAGGAAAATGTATGTTTTTTTTTTCGTAAATCATAATATTTTATTTTTGGATCATTTCTTAAATCTGTTT
>JAFMTC010000090.1:10733-25128 GCA_018845635.1 Nicrophorus orbicollis | reverse complement strand
AAAAAAAAAACACAACTATGTATGTGTATATATATACACACATATACAGCAGCTTGTAATAGAATCGCATTGATGCCATGCCATACGTTCGCCATTCATCAAGCATCCGAACTAAAAACAAATCAGTTATGCAAACGCGACCGATCATCGCAGAAAAAATCGTAGAAAAAAAAACAACAACAACGGTTAATTAGCTAATTTAAGCCTCGGCACTTACCACCGAACGTTTAATGGGAATTGCAACTCTACCATAGGAGACAAACCTGACATTTGCTGCCGTCCGCACTGTTACCAACGCCCCCACCTAGAAACTTCCCCACCAACCTATTCACAAGCATTCATGAAACGCTCAACTCGCGTTGGCATCACTGCCTTAATTAAAACCCGGACGCCTCCCACGCATCCCGATCCACAGATTTAAAAATAAATAAAACCTAGAATGATAAACTAATTGAGAAAAGGAAATAATTGATTTTCAATCTGCAATCTAAAAAACAGTCTTTTTCACAGACAGATTTTTAGAGACTCAATGAGAAAAAATATCCAGACTGTCGCAATTTCACTTTATTATCGATTTACTTTTACGGTAACTACAAAGTAAAATATGAACATTAAAAAAAAAACGGAACGAAACCAAAGAGTATCAACTTAAGAATTACAAAAGTGTTTTTTTTTTTTTGCTTGATTCATGTCGTTCATATTCTTCAAATTGTTTAATTCACAGTTACGATTAAATAAAAAATATTGTAGATTAAAATGTAGAAAAAAGTAACACAATTTAAGAAATTTCGTTAAACACAACTTAAAAGCTAAAAGAAATCGTGTGCTCGAGTTTATATAGTAACGAGGTATTGGGATTATACTTCCTTCCTTCCTTCCATCATTCAAATGTCCTTTATGAGATCGTTGTAATATGCGGTTATCGCTATCAACTTCGTGTTCACGAAGTTCTGCTCGATCTCCACGAAGCCCCCGGAACCGGCAGACTTAAGCAGCTGAAACATTCAAAGATTTGCATTAAATTAAACGTATATTTGAAAGATCTACGGTCAATAGCAGCAATAGAATTTTCTATTCTTTGTATATCTTTCATTTTATTCTATTGAGTTTATTTAGTGTAATTTCTTGTAAAATATTGTAATCACAGAAAGAGCTATTATTTTTTTTGTAATTATTGTTGCAATAAACATCGGTTATTAATATTAATTCTTGATAAAATATCTGTAAAAATTTCAATGTTAGAATTAACTACCAATTTTATTCGCATAAAATCAGTGAAGCAACTTTGTCAATATTGATATTTACTTAGTATAAACACTAATTAAGTTTTGTGTTGAACAGAACAAATATTTACCGAAGATTATTTACATATTTTCCAACTGCAAGTATATTTACATGCATTGTATAGAACAGTAGTTCCTAACATCTGGATATTATGTCTATAAAATATTTGCTTTATAAATACCACGGTAATAGCCACAGTTTCTCAGGCTTTTCTTGTATATTTGGAAAAAAAAAAACATTAAGTATATTGATTTGGAACAATTATTTGCAAAAATGATTGCTGCTTCGGAAATATTATTTCAAAAATTTAAATTTATGACACTTCATCCAGAAGTTCAATAAAGCATAGAATAAAAGTAATGTCTGAAAAAATCAGAGTAAAACTAAAAGAAAGTTTACAAACATGTCTTTTTCTAAGTTAACAGTGTGATGTATCAACAGACATTTGCAATATGTTGATAAGCATGATTTTTAACGATTGCTAATGAAATTTATGAATAGTGGACATATATCTTGTTATTAAAGAAATCTTCGACTTCAAAAACTTTTGCCTTTGTTGTTGACTTCATTACTTTATGTTGAATTTCCAAACTTTTCCACAACTACTAAATCATACATAAAGGTATTATATACAAATGTGGTGTATGATCAACAGATCATGAAACTTGCTCTAAATTCTATTCGAAAACTACCATTTCAGCGCGAATTATGACTGATATATTTGATGCTGAGTATGCAATCTCAAATTAGATGGCTACATCTATTTTAATAGCTTCTTCATGAGATAAAATAGTTTGCAGAATCTAAAAACTTGTGAAGAAATTAGTAACCTGATTAGACTTTTCTTACAGAAGTATCAAACCAAAATGAATACATTCAATCTTAAACTTCAAGAAAATATAAAAAAAAACTTCTATTGAATGAATAACAACTGCTTTTATATCAAAATGATATTTATGGGTGACCTAAATAATGAAATGTAATTTTAGCTACGTTACAAATTTAGAGAACTACAAGAAAATCGAAATAAATAAATATTACGTGAATCTCGAAATGAGATTTTCTGATTTTTTATTGATTCATTCATTTTTAAATTGTTGATACTATTTCCGAAATATCTTATATTTTATGTTTCTCATTAAATTATGTTCTTACTATTTAATTTGAATAATTAACAAATTACGTAGTTTCTCTGAGATGATTATTATAGTGCATTCAATAATAAATTGGCTTGACACAAATTTGAAGTTGTCCAACATTGGTGTAAATCTCCTAATGTTTGCAAGAGGATGTAAACTAAAATATCAGGGACAAATTGAATGAATGACCCTTGATTCAATTGTAATTGTAGTGGATTAAGAGACCATTTGGTCTGAATATTCTATGCCATACTTATATGTACTAAACTATTTTGTTATAAGTAACAACAGCTAATAGTTTCAACTTTTTGGATAACTGCTGGCTTGTACGAATGTTATGTGTACTTAGTACCATGATGGATGCGAAAATTACGTTATTATTCTTTGGTTTACTATCTCTCCTTTTCTTTAGATTACAATCATGAATATCTTTTGGGTTGTTTGTTTTTTGTTGTTTCTAAGTGACTAATTATCTTGTGATCTTGTAGCTAGAAATAGAAAGTGGCCTGGTGGATATTTTGTTGTAAGGATGCGCGGCAGACAACGTGTCAGGAAGGCAAATGTTCTAAAACTTACCGCATAAGTATTGCTATTCCTAGGTAAAAACAAGGAAAGATTCGTGGAAATTTTCCTAGCTGCCTTTAGGAGATCGGTCAGCGGGGCCGGCTGCAGCATCGTCTCCAAATCGTAAGAAGGCTGGGACAAGTACTCGGGTCCGCCCCAGGGCGGACTCAGGAAAACCGCGTCGGCTTTCAGCGAATCAGCGAGCTCGAAGAAATCGCCGACGATGAATTCTATGCGGTCCGCAACGCCGTACACTTCGGCGTTGTTTCGCGCGAGTTCGATCTTCTTCGGATCGATGTCGATCGCGATGACCTTCTCGCAGGTTGACGCGAATTGAATACTGTTACCGCCGGCACCGCAGAAGGCGTCCACAATCACGTCGCATTTGCACCGTTTCGCCGTGTGTATTGCCACTTGCTCAGGAGTCACCGAGTACCAACTCTCTGGAATGCAGACAAAATATGTTATAGAACAAATACAAAAATTATAAATAGAACAAAATCACGCACAAGTTTTTATAAGGCAGTGGTTCTCAAACAGTTTTGTGAAACAAAATGATTTAATTGAATTATAACTCCATATCAGAATGATAAGATATCTGATTGTTAATTATAATCAACAAAATGATTTATAAAGACACAATTCTACAGCACAATTCTTCTAAATACAGACGATATACGACTACTACAGGACGTTGTTACCCAACGTGGGGCTCACACCTCACAAGGAGACAACCTGATTGTAATGTGTCTCGAATTAGGTGGAGCATTGTACAAGAATGGTTGGCAAACACTGCTATAGAATGTACTCTAAATTTGTAACGAAATACTTGTTACGAAACTAATGCGCATACCTTCGTCCAATTTAATTCCCAAATCGAATTTCGTGAACAGCGAGAAACGCCGTTCCCAGTACTTGCGAAGATGCGGGTTCTCCTTGATCTCTGCCGGCAAGGCCAACTTGCGTTTACGTTTGCGCTTCCTTGAGGGGACGATCTGCGGTTCTTCTTCGACCATCAAATCGATCTCGTCGTCGTTGGAGCTGAAGCACTGCTTGTTTTCCGAATTGCCAGTCCGTCGGACGACGTCGTCAGACTCCTTGTCCTCGACTTCGTTGCCGTCGTCGTCGAAGAACGTGTGCTTCGGTATCGGCTGAAGCTTCAACTGCCTATTCTGGAGGCGGATGTGCTTCATTTTATAGTCGACGTGCCCTTTGAATTTGGGATTGTGCTCCTCATTCAATTCGATACCCATCAAGTTGAACGCGGATTTGATACGATCCGAAGTCGACTGGTCGGTGCTCTCCGACTCGACGTGCACGAAGGACATTTCCCTGTGTTTACGGGGGGATTTCTTCTTGCCGAACGTTGTGGGCAATCCCATTGAACCCATCAGATTCTCGTCGCACAGCATACTCTCGGCCTCCGGCAATTTGGCGACGTCGGCTTCGACAACGTCTTCCATCTTCAATTTGTTCATCAAGCTGCCAACGGAATCCACGGATTTCTTGTTCGTCTTCTTCGAGCGTTTCTTGGAATGCGATTCGCTGTCGTCAGCGCTGGATGCGTTACTGTTCTTCCTCTCGATGCCCAGCACCTTCATTGACTGCATAACATTCTTGTGCGTGAAGTGGTTGAGACCGTCGGTCTCATCGTCGAGTTTTCCCAATTGCAAACTGATGAACCTCTTGTATTGCTCTAGATACTCCTCCTCGTAATGCTTCTTCCAGAGCGAGTTCCACTGGATATCGAAATCGCCGTTCTCCTCAAACTCTTCGGAACTTGAACTCAACGAACTCTGCACGGAGCTCACCGAAGAGAAGGTCTCGGAACTTTTCGAACTTTCGCTGAGATCTATCGAAGACACAGTCATGCGGGTGACATTGGTCATAGAATCAATGGTTCGAATGGAGCTGCTCGCGTACGAACCGCAACGGCTGCTCAGCAACCTCTCGGCTTCCGTTTCGCAGTCAACGCTCGACGGGGACAGAGGGTTCCATCCTTCCGAAATATCCGTGTTGAGTTTATCATAAGAGTCGCTGCCCGATAGGTTCCTCACCAGACTTCTGTTCCTCTGAGTTATATTGTCTCCGTTCTCGATCAGCACTTTATTCTCATCTATTATACTTAAATTCTTCTCCAGGTCCTTCTTGTCGAAGTTGAAACGACCCTTGGAATGTTCCGCAACTTCCGTTTGATTGCTCTCAGTCGGTTGCTCGAGGTAATCGGGATTAATGTAATCGCTGTACTTCTCGATCCATGAATCCCAAATCAGTCTTTCTCCGTGCTTCGCCCAATACTTGTGCCATATGCTGTCCGGATCTCCGGACTTCACGTGTTCCGTGAGGTCGGCCCCGCTGTCGCTGGACTGGATGCCCTTGTGCAATACTGGTCGAATGCTGTGCGAATCCCGCAAGCTGTCGTGCTCATCGGTGGATATGTTGTCTGTGTGAGAGGCACTGCAGTAACAGCTTACCACTTCCGGATCCAACTGCAATCAAATTCAAACGTTAATACCATCGATCGCCTCTGCCTCTTCTGTTACTATTATTACATCTTGCTTCAGGTCGCTGCTATTCGTATGTTGCGAAACGTCGATCGGTTCATCCTGGAAGTCCTCTCTGCACTCAGTCTCGGAGACGCTCAGATCGTCTCCATCAGTTATGAATTTTGCATCTTCTTTGCTTCTAAAAACAGCAACAAAACAATATTAGTTACGAATTGCCCTTTGAATACAATACATTTTCCAATAGTTTTGATCAACAACCCTTTGTAATATATTTCAATATTATTATTGTATGAATGTTTTTAGTATATGTGACTTTTAAATAAATGTAATGTGATAATAATGAAATATGAAATTTGGGCAGAAAATCTATTGCCCGTGTAACTTTGAAGAAATACCATTTTATTTTATTGAATTTATTTCTTGTAGTTGTAAACATTGTTATTATAATTTTTAATTAAATACAACTATATAACATAATTACCTGAATTTACCAGACCCAAACAGTGACAAAACAGAACGGAAAGACCTATGTTAATAATGATGATAAAAAAAACCCAGAATATTAGTCTTCAAATAACCATTGCCACAATAATTTTTAAATTTTCAATATTAAATGCATGAAAATTTTGAAAAAATCTTAACTTTTAAATTAAGATTATTTACACAATAATAGAATTTTGAACTAATCAAGGTACAAAATTCTATCATTAATTTTGACAAAGAAATATATATAGAGCAAGTTTAATTAACGCTATCTTCGGTAACAAAGATATAATTTGACGTTAGTCATCATCAATTCAGAGTACTTAAGAAAGTAAACAAACCAATTAAAAAAATTAACAAGTAATTGTATAAATAGCACGAAATCCAACATGTTTTAAAATTATTATGAATAATAGTTTGAAGATATTATGTACTAAAAAGAAAAGGCTAACTATCAATTAGTATATAATCCGTTTTAGAATTTGATTAGAATCTGATTAAATAGACTTTCAATAAATCCTATAAACTAAGCGAAAACTACTTGAATTATTACCAACTTGAGCGGAAACGTAGCAATCTGCAACACTAATTTTTAATTGTTAATTATTCAATTCGAGATATTTAACTTCAAAGTAATTACATACAATTTTTATATATGTAAAATGTATCTACTTGAATATATCATGATAGTAACTAATTCATTGCTTTTACTACAAAATCACAAGAATCTCAATCCACATCAACCTCAGTTAATGTAAATAAAAACAATGCAAAATAACTGAAGCTCTTTTTGAATTCTTCATTTAAGTCACTTTCAACATATCAAAATGAAAACAACACAATTTAAGTGTGCTGGATTATTAAATAGGTTCAAAAACAATGATGAAGTTTGCTGGTCAATCTGAAAACAAAAACTCTACAGGTATTCAACGGGTAGTTTTTGAGTAGATTCAAATAATTCAGTAAATGATGTATTTTAATAGGCGAGTCAAGCAAAATAGTCTGTATGAAAGTCCTTTAGTAAAACCACATCCAACACCCAACATAACAATTAATTACGTTCAGTTTCAGGATTTGTTTTGGAAATATGTGTGTATTTTATACATCTGAAAGTTTATTCGTAACAAGAATTATATATATTTCAAACATAAAAATTAGTAAAACTAATGATCACAAAATAATATGCATCTTGATGGAAACAACTAATTTTTTTAGTACTTAACAACTTATTGTAGTTACAACATTTCAATCGTTTTCTACAGCGTAAAAAAATCACCCTTTGTTATTGGCATGTGTTAAAATAAATTAGATGATGCTAGTAGGAAAACAAATACGCACTAGTATAAATGTAAGAGTAACAAAATAAAATATTATAGGTAGAACGTAAATATTCGAGCTCTTCGAAATATGACTGTTAATATAGTATTACAATTATTTACAAATCGAAATTGGAAATGTTAAAGTTCAAGAGTTCGTTGCGGGCTTGGAAATACCCAGTGTCGGTCAGATCGTACGGATCTGGTACGAAAGGCGGCTGGACGGAAAGTAGATTCTCCCAATCGATTGAAGAGAATATCGGCATCTTCATCACCTCCTTGTCCCGAGGTCTGAGTTCGGGATCCGGGGTGAGAAGCTCCTCGATGGCGCTCATCGTATTATCGGAGAGTGCTTCATCTTCGGTAGGCCACTCGATGTTTCGCTCCAGAATGTTCTTGAACACTTGCTGGGGTGATATGTCGTTAAAGGGAGGAATTCCGGTCACGAATTCGTAGTAGCAAACTCCCAGTGCCCACCAATCGACGGCGCAATTGTGCCCTTGCCGCAGCAGCAACTCTGGCGCCAAATAATCAGGTGTACCGAGAATCCTTTGATCCGAACTCCATTGGCCCCTTCTGACCGATTTCGGTGTCCTGTAGGGTGTGCGAGGTGTCTTCGGAGTCGTATTCAAATGAATGGGACTCACATAGTCATTTGTTCCGGCCTTTGGACTCGTTATTTCACTAATGTTCACCTGCTTATCGTCGTCTATCGTGCTGTTCTTGGGCAGCTCGAATCTCGTAGCCTTTATCTTGTACTTGTTGGGTTTCTGCGTTGAGACGGGAGTGCTGAACGTAACTCCTTTCGGTGGACTTACCGAGTCGACCCTCAAGATCTCCATCTCCCCCGTCAAACCCGTTCGAACGTACGCTTTTCTCAGCTTGTTGGGTGATGGCGAACGATATTTCCTCTTCCTGTCACCTCTGAATGTCATAATGCAACACCTGCTTGGCACCCTTCTGCTCACAGGTGATGTGGAACAAGATGCATTGGAAGCCTCTGTGTTGTCCTGCTGTGTGCTACCACAATAAGAACATGTGTGATACTGAGAGCTGGTATCAGTTATCAGTGATGGAGTTATAGCTTCTGCTGAATGGAAGGGCATGATTCCACTTAATGCACTCATATTTGGCATAGTACTTGAGCCACATGTTTCTGATTTACCAGCTTGCGTATTTGTGCTTTGGTCAAATAGAACTGAAGATGCTTCCAGTTTATTAGTACTTTCTGAATTCGAATCTGAAATCAAGTCATTGCCAGACTGAGGGTTTGTGTGCTGTTTTAAATTACCTGAGCCAAAGCTTAAGTGAGATGTGAGGCTGAGCAGTTGTCCAGGTGTACGTGTACACAAATTAGGGGTGCAATTCTCAAAATCAGAAATCTCTAAATCCCTGTGGATTTGTACACGGGATAAACCAAAATCAGTTAGTTTCACATGACCATCTTTAGAGAGAAGCATATTATCTGGCTTAATATCTCTGTGTATAATGTTGTGACTGTGCAAATATTGTAGCGCCAAGCACACCTCTGCCACATAAAAAGATGCCATAGACTCATCGAAGAACCCATACACACTCAGCAAAGATTTCAAATCACCTCCAACCATGTACTCCATGACCAAGTATACTGAAGAGGAGGTCTGCAGTGAGTAGTACAGTTGCACACAGAATGGACTTTTCGTTAAGGCCAGAGCATTCCTCTCGTTGACCACTTGAGAAACCATATTTTTGTTCACCATTTCAGTCTTCTTCATTACTTTGATTGCATACATCACATCCATATTAGTCTTCTTGGATCCCAGGAAGACTTTGCCAAAAGCTCCACGGCTGATGGGCTTTATTATGCAGAAATCATGTATATCAGGCGCCTTCGATATACTGTCACTCAGTTTGGAAACATTCTCTTTGTTTTCCCCCATGTTTCAAAAAATACAATTAACATGCCATCCCATAAGAATCTGCACGATTCAACACAATGTGATATTACAATTTCAATTCAAACAGCACACAACTGTCACTAACAGTTTTCGAACAGTGCTGCCAATGCACATTGTTGCTACTCTTCCGACGGAGATTGCCAACACAAATTATAAATGTTGTTTACAAAATGAAATTAAAAACAGTTCAACCGCAAATGGACCGACGCCGACTTTCTAATCGCACACAGAAAGATCGCGTTTCGTTTACGAACAAAATTTTAATGCGAAATCGATACATGGTGAAATGTCAAAGCTTACCTAGCGAATACTCTGCTGCACAGGCAGTATATTTCATCGGGATATTCTTGTATACTTAGGAATAATGCTGCCAAAGGATCCCACTGCAAATCGCACATATTTCCAACATTTAAATGAGGAAGGAAAGTAGAAACTATAAACACATAATTTTGGTTTTCAGTGAAGCGATTGTCTGAGCAATACTTGACAGCGCAGCTGTCAAAAGCTGGGGATTTTTTTGTTGCAGAATCGACCTGTACGAAATTCTAGGGACTTTTTTCATCTTCTCCCAGATCACAAAAGTTTTCAAATTGATCAACCAATGAACGTAAAGGAATTCAGAAATAAATAAACGTTCCAATTATTGTTTCGTAAATATTTTTAAATAACTACAAAATAAACATTTGTAAAATCATGTATGAACTTCCGGAACATAAAAGTAATATATATATGAATCGACAATAAATTTGCCAAAATATTCATTCGCAATCGGTGTAACGCACTCTGCAACAATAGAAATGCATATTTAATTAGTTGGTCATGTGTTTTATTGATTAGCCGTAATTACCTCTGGTGTTGCGAATTTCTCTTGCTCACTCTGCGGCCGCTTTCCTTTGTGGTCAGTGAGAAACGATCGGTGGGCTTTCGTTCGGCACGCAGAGTGTGCGGATCGTACCGTTTTGCCTTCTCCACCTTCTTCATAAATTTGTCAATTAAATCGGTGCATTCCATGTTCTCCTCCGGCTCCCACGTCCTCTCAGCCGTGGAGTATCCCTTCCATGATATGAGAAATTCTCGTTTCCCATTTTTCTTAAAATGAACCTCCACTATACGTTCAACCTACAACAACAACAATATTATTATTATAATTTAGAAGATATAAATCCATTTCATACTTCGTATTCTTTGTTGTCCTCTATCTCATTGTTATCAGTTTTAAGCTTCTTCTTGTCATCTTTGTACTTTTGTAAAAGCTCTGGGCAATTGAGGGTTTTTTCGGGTTCCCAAGTATCATGTTCGCTTCCATAACCCTTCCAGCGAATCAAATACTGCCTGCTTTTTCTTACACGTCTATCGTTTACGATTGCTTCAACCTAGAAAACAGAATAAAATAGATCAGTTAAAATATTTAACAGATTTCTTAAAGTATTTAAATTATTAATCCCAGCGAGCGACGAACATTTCTTTGTATTAAATTGCAAGAATTACCAAGCATTGTATTTCGATTACGTATGTATATTCTATTTTTGGAACAATGCAAATATATTAGTATGCAGTAATCATATAAGCACTTAATATTGTTAACAAGGAATTCTCAAATAACTAAAGTAATAGGAAACTTTAACCAATACATTTTTTCAATTAAATCAATAACATATGTCTACTTATAATAGTAACCCATAATTTAAAAAATAATATGTTAATTATCAAATATTTCTTTATAGTTTAATGAAAAGTACGGGATAATATGGGACATGGTTTCTGCTTGTTTTAAGTTTTCCGTTCACCGTACTTTTGCATATAAATTAGCAGTAGTTGCTAATTGATAGAATGAAGCAATATACATAATTTTTGTTAATTTTTGGTCTACAAACTCAAATATACATAAATATTGCTACTGTACTTTGCTGCTACAAAATATTTAGATTTTATTGCACTATTATTAAAATCGTATATCGTCTTTCGCCTTTAACAGTCTTGTAACTTGATACTATGCATAAATAACATTATAGAACTTTTACGATATTTATGATAAACTCAGCAAATGTTTACATTCAGCATTATTTAATGTTTCCCGATAAGCTTTATGTTTCATACGCCTCAGATAACATTGTTAGCGATTCTTTCTTCAATTTCATTCTAACCATTTTTTTTATTCAAAACAATAACTAGAACCTTACAATGCACGTACAATCTCGGCACTGGTGCTTCCTTTTTTTACTTACTAGACAGAAATCGTGTTATTTAAGCATAATTGTCTTTGATAAAGCGCGATAAAATTTTCATATTTAGCACAATTGAAATATGATCTTTAAGAAGACCAGCCCCCTTTTTGTAGGTTGACACCAATAACAAACAAAGCACATAACAATAGTGCTAAATGAATGCATTCATGTTCTAAAAATAGACGATTTAGTCAGTAACATTATGTTCACGCTTTAATAATCTATGGAAAACAATCAACTTATTGAGACGATTAACATATTTCAGGAAAGACAGTTTACACTGTTCAATTTTAACAAAAGGGCTGAGGAATTTCATCCCAAAAATATATAATATTGAAGATAAAATAGTTAAAGTCGAAATAACAAATTTACAGAAATAAAATTGGAGTATTTCTAAATACTGGCTAAAAAGACCTATTCAGTTTCTTCTTGTAATTATTGTTATAATTAATATTTTTATTATTATTTTTTTAAATATGAATTGAATTAGGAACATTTAAGACTATAGATTATGATGAATAGGAAATGATTAAATCAGATCAGTGTTTCTGTGATTGACAAAGTCTTGAAAATGGATATGTTCAAAACAAAAGCTGCATAGCATTTCTTGACACGAGGGTATGTATTTGATGATTTTATTTTGGCTTTTTAGTAACATTTATTCTTTAGTAAGTTATCTTTGTAACATTTAACTTGATTCTTGGCAGTTTTCTTTGGAAATTTTTGCTGTGCATACACAATAATATTTTTTGGTCAACTTGGGCTACAGATTGTAGTCTTTCTATCCAAAAAATAATATAATTTCGAATAAAAAATAATTAAATAGTATTCAAAACATAGTGTATATGAATATTGCAGAATTACTAAAATAGTTTAAAAAAAATCCTAGTGGATTGATATAGAAACATTTACGATTAGGTAGACAATGATGGATGGTGAAATTCGTATTAATGCTTGTGTATTGATTGACAAAATGACTGAAAGTTACTATGACAGGGACAGCCTTGAAAATGCATTTGTTCAAAACAAAAGCTGCAAAGTATATTTGTTCTGCAGAAGGAGGGTATATATCATAGCTTTTGAAGGTTAAAATGAACGCAAGCTGAAAAGTTAGTGTGTCCATTATACCTCGTAGTCAGGATCTGCTTCCTCGTCCCCGCTCCCGCCCTCATCATCCGATGCGACATCTTTAGCTTTGGTCTTCTTCCCAACAGAAGTCCTTTTGCTGTTGCTGGCCTTCTTTTTTTTCTTCCTGTCTGGTCCTGTATCATCCACGTCGTTGTTATCCGACGCCTGCTCCGATTTCTGATCGGAGCTCTCCTCTTCCAATTCTTCCTTCGCGTCTCCACCATGCTTGGCCGAGTTCCTTCCGCGTCTCTTCTCATTGGTGCTTCCGTTGAGCACCTCCGAATCCTCGGTGGACTCACCGTTGTTTTCAGCCTTAGGCTGGCGGCCCCTTTTTTTCATCGCTATTTTTCTCATGAACAAAACTGAAAATCTCCGCACGCTATGGAAAACAACAACTTTCCAGTTGTTAAAACTACGTACAAAATGTATATACGCTGTGGCAATATAACGCCAAATCAACACAAGTAAACACAAAACAGAAGCCAAACAATAGCTCAGCGCTGAACCAAATTGATAATATTGCAAGTAACTCGCAAGATGACGCTTACGGTGTTAGGTTAGTCATTTTACATCATATCATTGTATTGGATCAGTCAATGTTCGAGTTAAGTCAACATTAATTAAATAATCATTATTTTATTAACTCTCATAATTTATAAATAAATTACGGATGACTTTAACGCAAAAGAAAGTTTAACCCTTCCTTAATCCCACAATGTACTGAGCACATTTATTTAGCTACAGTTTAATAAACTGCCTTATCATTTACCATCATATTGGAAATTTTACTTAAATTATATAATTCCTTATCCCTAGGTTGGCCACTCTGAAATCAAATTGAACATAACCTAAGACAACAATATATTGGCAAGATATCTTCGTGCAATTAGATTCAGTTTAATCTATACGCAATTTCATTACAGTAGGTTTTATTTTTTCCTATAAATTACTGGAAATTGATTCTCAAATTTATATTTTTTTAGCTATGGCAACTTTAAGGTTATGTATACCAAGGATGCGAAATGATCTATTTAGGAGGATGGCTTCCAGGGAGGCTCACAAAATAGTTGTCACCAATGATGAAAGTACTTTTGTGGCATGGCACCCAAAGCAAGATTTTCCATATGAATGTTCAAAACCATTACCAGAGGTGCAATGCAATGATAACAACTCAGTACTGAAAACACAATTCTCACAAGAATTGTATAGCATACTAAACAAAAAGAAGACTGAGGATGCAAGGCTGGAGTTGATGAATATTACTCACACCACTAAGCATAGATGGTTCCCGAGGGCTAGAGATCGTAAGGCAAAGAAAACTCCAATGGACAGGCCATATTTGTAAATTTTAGAGAAACCATTCGTTCAATTGTTTATTTTTTTTTTATTAGAAGAAATTAAATAGTAACGTGCAACTTCAGTTCGTTAGGGTTATCAATGCATTCACTACATTCCCATGATGTTCCCGAAGTGTCCTCTCTGCTTGTGACCTAGAAATTTCCATCTCTTTGATGATCAGGTCGACGTCCTCTTTTTTGATGGACACCTTCAGCAGCTCCTTCTCCCTGGCCTGTTTCTCCAACGCCTCCTTGTTTCTTTGATCTCCTATTGCCGAAATTGCACCCGCAAAGTCTTGTGTGGACAGCTCCTTTTCCTCCGCATAGTCGGTAACCTTTTCTAAATCGGCGACTCCGCTGTCATACTTCGCGGACTTCTTCTGAGCCTTCTCTGCCGGCACTTCTTCGTCGGCTCCATTCATTTTGCATGCCTCGTCAGCCATCGTGCACGTTACCATTTACAATAAACACAACA
>JAFMTC010000090.1:0-10093 GCA_018845635.1 Nicrophorus orbicollis | reverse complement strand
GCCACTCGAATTCTTCTTCTCTCCCAGCAATGGTGCTTCAGTCTCATACCAACTGGCTGAAAATAAAGCTATGCTCTTGTGTCACCCTGAAACACAACTCGAAGACTTTCAATATTACCAAAATAACGAAAACTGTAATCTAACCAATTGGACCTCGTGCTAAAAAAACTGATGCAAACGCGCAGTTTTACCAACTACAGTGTTACAATTTTATAGTATAATGGTATAAGTTTGACTGAAATAAATCATTCAAAATGAATATGATTGTCACATTACATAACGATCAAGCTTTTTGGCGTTGCAAATACTGTGATTATAATCCCATTGAAACAGAAAATTATTAAAATAAGTATTTTGTAGTATATAACTGTTATATTAATTTCTATAGAAATATAACACAATTTAATAGGGAAAACCTATTTAGTATAAACAATTCTTTAATTTACGTCTTCTCAATAGGAGAGACTTCATTACAACTATCAGTGCTTGAGTATGAACGTTTACTTTTCTCAAATTACATATTTACATTAGTTATTCTAATTACAATGCAGTTAGTGTTGATGCACTTATTTACATTCTAATATGAAAAATGTATATTTTGATAAATGAATAGTAAATAATGATAAGGTTAATTATTTAATAATGGCGAACACTAGTAGTAAATTTTGATGGGTGTCATGTTTCTCTAATCAGTATACTATATTTTACATAGAGAATTAGACTTAACGTTTTATTACTTTCTTTACGATTATATTACATATATGTTTTTTTTTTAATTCTCCTACAATAGATAACTATTAACGCTCGGGATGTGCTTAGATTTTAGCTGGGAAAGTTTCACCATCCCTTTGGTCGTTCCACTTTTCGACCCAAGCATTTGGGCAGACAGAGCTGTAGACTTTCTTGAAGTACTGGCAGGGTTGGTAGCTTTCGCCCTTGACCTTCTGGCACCTGTAGAAGTCCAGATAACTGGAGTAGCAGTAACGAGTTTGGTTGGTGTTGGGGAAACGCGGGTCGAACGGGGCGGTTTCCAAAGAAGGCATTTTGTCTGAAAAACGAGAAGAGTAAATCAACAAACTGCAGCCGCCCGACGAATGCAAACGAACAGCGGAAAAAGGACTATTCATTGAGAACTATCAAAATAAGACGAGTAAATAATAAACGTATTAACTAAAAAGAGAATTAATTAAAAATATTACCTATGTGTTATTTGTAGAATTATTTTTTTATATCGTATTTTATTAAAACTAAAACAGTTAAGTTATTTTTTGTAAAAAAAATAAATGTGGAAAAAAATAGTTTATTTGATTAGAGGTCTTGTTTTCAAGTCATCATCACAGCAGGCTTCCTTGTATTTCTTGACTTCTTTTAAATAAATCGACCATGGGTCTTGTGCTTTAGCTAGCTCATCTTCATCACTGTTTTTAGTCTTTTCAACCATCCCTGTTTTAAGAACCCTGCCTCCTCTGCGTTTGCCTATCAACGGCAGGACTTTCTTAGGCTGCTCACTGGACGTTCCAGCCTTCACCGCATTCTCTGCTTGCTCTTTCTCCTCCTGCATTTTCTTGAACATCTCCAGGAAGGAGCCGTCATTTTTAAATGCATTCTCTTTGCTCGGATCCTGTTCGTCATCTTCCTCCTGTTCGGGATGGTTCTCGAAGGAGTCGTTCATATTGCTCGGGGAATACGGTGATGCTGATCTGCGGTTTTCTTTCCTCTTTTCGCATTTGTAACGGCTTCCACGGGAACGACTCCTAGACCTGCGAGAGCGCTTTCTTTTGTGACGTGATCGTCTTTCGTACGATGAACTCCTGGAGCGGCTGGAAGAGTACCTGCGACGGTGACCTCTGGAGCGGCTCCCGGATCTCCTACGACTACGTGATCTTCTTCGCCTGCGCCTCTCCCTAGATCTGGAACGAAACCTTTCTTGTGATCTGCTCCTCGATCTCCTGTGACCCCGATCCCTGCTCAGGCTCTTCTTGTACTTTATGTACTCTGGATTCTTTATGTACGGATCAATCTGATCTATTATGGAGCTCGTTAAGCTTCTGGATGAAACAGTGGACTGTTTACTCTCTTCGTCCATGTCTAGTCCTGGAGGAGGCGGGTTGCTCCAGGCAGATGGATTCATATTATTTCTGTCTGTGTGTGATACCTACAATAGAACTTGCAGGTATAGTTAACTGCTTCGAAGAATACATACATTCAAAATTGAGATCTTGAGGATTGTCGATGAGAAAGAGTATATAGAATGACATCTGAGCCATTTTTCATACGTACCAAAAAAAATATACTAAAATACTGTCTTTTTGTTCTAATCTTTATAAAGAGATAGAGATGTAAATATCAATAAGGAGTTGGCTATGAGAAACCAAATCAATTGCTTGGTTGTTTTTGTTATTTTCGTTCAGAAGGGCAAGTGTTAGGTAATCAATTTGGATCCTCGCAACAAACTCAAATAACACATAGATGGATAGGATTTATTGGCATTGTCAAACCGAAATCTGATTATTCTGCGAATTACGCAACCAAATTAAGCGTGCTCAATGCAATTTCTGTACCTGTTTGTAGTTGAAAACTTGCTCGGAGAAGTCAAGATACAATATGGCCACCGTCTAAAGAACGCACCTGAATGGCGAATAAAAATGCCCTCCGACGACGTATCGATTATGTCAATCTACCACAAACTATCCTCAATAGGTGGCGCCCAAATAGGTTAAGCGCCAGATTTAAAAACGAAATCATCACGTAACACGTGCAAAATTAATTACATATATTTTCATTCATTATAACAACTGCATAAAATCTCAATCGAAGAAAACTATTCGAAAGAAATTATATAACAATAAATGAACACTAAATGGAAATCTCAATTTTCATTAATTTTATTTAATAAATTACCTTCAACTACTTCAGGTACAACCACTTTGGGTTCCTCTTGCACTGGAACTTTAACTTCAGCCACAACGGGCTTAGTTACTTCCTCAATCACTTTCACATCCACGGATGCCGCAACTTTCGGAGAAGACTCTGTTTCAGTCATTATTGTAGAAAGATTTTGTCGTACTACGAGAGAGCAGATAAAAAATTCCGATATATCGCTTATGTGAACATTATTGAGGAACGAGTCAGATAAAAGATAAGAAAGCGAATGCAGGATGGGAATAACAGAAGATGCTAATTGATTGTAACACACGCAATTACGCATTGATAATAATTTATTCGACGTTCTTACATAATTGCAGAAGGACTCAGAAATTTCATTGCGTTCACTTATCTTGAATATTCATTTAAAACGATTGTTGTTCTGGTATAAAATCATACTTTTTAAATATTTTCAATACGGTCCAGCGATTTTATCAAGATTTATTTGAACTGTGATCTTCTAGAGTTTTGTCTCATACGTAATAAATTATAAATTTAACTATTTAAGCAAAGACATTTCTAAATTTTACTCACTAAAGAAAAAGGAAGAGTATTCTTTTATATACAATATATTTTTTATATACAATAAGTAAAATTTGTAATAGTTTCGTTTCAAAGAATATTATCGATGAAATTAGAATTATTTGAAAAAACTAATTAAAAATTGCAGATTAGATAACTATAATCGGACAATGATTATAATTGAATATTTCCTTTTTATTATAAACAATGAATTCGCTCCAATCATTATTTGCAAAACGTAATTTCGTAATTTGAGAACTATTTTTGAATTGACACCATAATTATTTCCGTTTAAACTAAATTTTAGAAATTCATAATTCGGAAAGCCTTGTATTAGTAAAGTGTGTTTTATATGTTTTATTGGTAAAGTAAATCAATTAAAAATAATTGTTAATTAAAATATCTTAGGCAACCAAACATACACTCGTGTATTTATATTTTATTCAAAATACATTGTAATTTGCAATAGCACGACTTTTACCACACTTTATTTATTATTTAATAAAAGATTATTATGATTTCATTATATATAAGCTATTTCATTAACTTTTATAGCCGTTTATGTAAAATTTAACATGCAGTGTCATCTGCACGAACAATATTTATTATGAGTATTACTACTTAGTTCAGCTATTCGACGTTGCAAATCTTGTAATTTCATTCATTTAATCATTATTATTTCTCTTTAATTACATGAATTATATGCAATTATGTCTGTAACCATTGATTATTAGATAATGACTTAAGTCATTTGGATAATTGCTATAGCTTGTTGAAAGAGTGATTCAAACAAACTTTTTGTTATCTTATAATTCAACTAATTATTATTATTTTGTAGTTAAAGTTTAAAAATTTCTTTCATATACGATTTAAAAGAGTAATTTTATAATGAAAGTAATATAATTGTGTATAAAGGAAAGCAATATTTCAATTGTATTTAACAAAGAGTTAACAAAGAATGATTAAACTGTAATAATTTGAGCAAATAGTTTAATATTGTCAACATAATATTATTATTTGAAATAATTACTGTTTCATGAATTGTGTTTTAAGATATTAATTCAATATATCTGTAATTATATTATGAATCACAAAGGATGAGTGACATAAATAGAAATCATCATTATTGCATTTCGTCTATGGAAAATTAGTTTTCGAATTACCTCTTCACGAAAGATGTAAACAAATTATATTCGCGTTTATGGAATTTGTGATTCCCTTATTATAGTATTAATAACTTTTAATTCAGAGTCCAAATTAAGATTTATATCAATATTTTAATGAATTTAATTGTTTATTATTAAGAAAAAGACCAATTAATGTACTCAATTTTGATGGCCTAAATTTAGATTTAAGTGAAAAGCATATTATTTAATCTCATTAATGAATTTTGGTCGAACATCCATTGAATCGTATTTTTTCTCTTAATGAAGATATTTAAAATCGATTGTAAATAATTATCGAAGCGTAATTAATTGAAATCAGCAAGGGACGTGTTGTATTAAGTGATCATTTACAAAGCAATCAAGCAGAAAGTATTCATGTTCCTTTCGCTTCGCCAATTTGAATGCGTCTTTTTATTGGTAAAAATGGCATTTTATGAAGATAAGTGCGATTCAGAGCGGAAATAAACGACTCAATTATAAGCAGAGATTGCGCCGTTTCGTGTGATGCAACTCACGAAACGAAACGTAAATGATTGTTATTTAACATGGGAATGTCGGACATTTCAATAGACCGTAAAGATAAAGCGAGTGTCCCTCTTTCACCACCAGCAAACCGTAATTTTTCTTCGTCTTCGTTTCTTTCGTGCCCTTTTACCAATTTGCGTGTGCGAGAACACAGTTTTGAACGTTGGTTTCCTTCGCTCACTCACGGCGAATTTGACGTACTGTAAGATTTCGTTTAGCGTATGATACGTTGCTTAGTGCTGAAGCGTTAAATGGAGTCAGATATTTCAAAATATCTGACCGGACTGCTTAGAACAAGAGTAGTGACAAAACAGAACATGCTTATGTAGGTCTTTCTGTAAAACAAATGTTTTACTTCTTCAGTTTTACCGATACTATGCCTTGTCCCTGTTTTGTAATTGTTCTGTTTTTACTAGTTCCTAGTTTTCAGGGAATTAGCGTTAATCGAGGAAGCGCTCAGAGAGGTCTTACTGAAATGCTTTCGTTGTTGTCTAAAGCAAACGGATGTTGTAATAATGGGTTTCAAATGGAATGTAATTGCTATCGGTCTTTTATTCTAATCGATGTTTGAAATAAATAATTGTATGCCAGGGGATGGTGGGTGGTGTGGTGTTTTTCTCTTTCTTCCGCAGACGCTGCTCGAGTTTCTTGAATGGATTTTAGTGGCCGTATCCGCCATGGCCGAGGCCAAGACCTCCGAGTCCTCCGTATCCACCAAGACCTCCTAAGAGAATCGGGGATGATTTGACAACCACAGGGGCTGCGTGGACGACGGCCGGAGCGGCGTGGACGGCAACCGGGACGGGGTTCAAGGAGATGCTGTTGCCGTTTGCGTAGCTGGTGGCAAGGGATGTCTTCAGAGCGACGGGCGCGGCAACCAGGGTTGGGGCTGCGTGCACCAAAGCCGGTCCTGCCAATAGTCCTCCGTGTCCATAATCGCCGATGAGTCCAGCGCTGGCCACAGCTACAAGCATACCGATGACAACCTGAAACCATGGACAAAGGTCAACTGAAACTTCTCGTCTTCATTCTAACAATTAATCGATTCGTTGTTGACTGCAAATAAGTAAATCCAATAAGAGTTTACAGAGAGTTCAAAAATGATAATGTAAAGGGAAATTTGTCGAAAATGTTCAAATTTCAACAGAAATTGAACAATTCAAGTTTTTTTTAAAGCAGATGTGTTAACTGTAATTTGAATGCTATTTTTAACGTAAATTTTAAAATCATCTTAATAATAAAGACACATTATGTTCGGGCGATCAATTTCATGAGAGTTTTGGATTTTTCGTATGGTTTTACGTTTAAATTAATATAAAAGCAAAGCAAATGAAAGCAATAATGATTGTACTTAATAATTGTGAAATGTCTATATTCAAAATTAAATACAAACATATAATTAACAATCTATTGCAAAGTTTTATATTATACTGAATTTGTGAATTAGTTTATTGTGTTAAGATACAAAAAATGGCAATGTGTATACTTATTTTACTAGAAAATATTTTGTAATTATGTTTAAGGCAATTTTTAACTTTTAATTGATTAGTTTTCAAAAGTTAGGTTTTAAAAGATTTGCAACAATATATGTTCAACTTTAATTATAAGGTATTACTACAATTGCATGACTTTATTGAGTGTTTTGATTCGATGAAAAGTTGATAAAACTATAAATGTTTACCTTTTGCAGTTAACAATTGCATTACTTTCAATTTTATGTTTTAAGTTAATAAAATATTGAATAAAATTATAAAAATGTATTTTTTTTGTAGTTATTTAATAAATTAATTTGTGTTTTAAGATGTGAAGTGACAGTTTCATAAAACACTACAATTATATTACTGTTAATTGTATTTTTTTGCGTTAATACAGTTTAAAGATGTAAAATTTAACTTACGAGTCTGAACATGGTTGGTATTGTGGGTTTTTAGGATGTTTTGTAGTTTAGTATGGAAAAGTACTGCTTCTGGTTGTTGTTCTGAAGACGAAAACGACTGTGGCGATTTATATATTGGTCGGATTGGCCCCACCGTCGGTGCATTTGAACTGGAGCAAGGGCCCTTTCATAGAGCCATTAGATAACCAAGACGAGGAGCGCGGGAAGAAAGAGACACACATAGAAACCGAGGAGAAGGCAGTTTATGGAAGGCAGCAAAAAACAGGGGGATAGACGAAAAAACAAAATAAGTATATATGTACGATATTTAGAATATTAACTTGACCCTCTTGCGACCAGCCGATATCCATGCATATGCGAGCGTTTATCCGCAAATCTGGGACATTGCTTTTATTTTAATTGTAATTACCATTTTGTATTGAGTTTTCTTCATTTTCGCCGCACCGTCTCCGCTTTACTTTGAACCAGTTTCTTACTTCTCTTTCTACAGAAATATATATATATATACATTTTTTTCCGAATACTTTGTAGGCCTATCGATTGTGGAAAACCTTGCACTCTTTCGAATACATCACTGATTTTACCATATTTGAAGAAAAATATAATACTTAAGATTATTTGCGTTAATTATAATTTAAGCAATTTATTTATATCGGAAACTTGTAATTAGGGTGAGAAAATAATTATTAATTGTTCTATGTTAATAATCAACTTTATAATTTGTAAGCGTTGAAAATAGTTTTCTACAATTTTTAATTATTGGTAGCACAGTTGTAAATTGGGTTGCATTACCAGATTTTAAACAATTGCTTTACGTATTTAGTATTTGATAAACTGATGACCTTACAAAGAAATTATTTCGTCGCATTTTAATTTTCAGAGGTGATTAGCAAAGGTTGTTATTATAAATAAACTTTCTATTGGATATTAGCATTTTTAATAGAATGGAATATCACAAATTTAACGTGAAGTCAGCTTAAGTTCATGTACCTGTCAGAAATAATTGCTGTCATGTTGTCAATTACAAGGTTGCAATATAAATGCTTTACATTTTAACTTTTTGGTATAGAATTATATTATTTTATATTTATATTGTTTCGTTCCGGATAAACTAGTATTTGGATTTTCGTGGATGATCAGCAAAGGTAAAACTTTACAAATTAATTCAGAAAATAATTAGGTTCTTATTAGCTTTTTTAGCGCATCTTCATTCATGTCAGGATAATTTAAGTTGTTACACATGTCAGAAACAATTGCTAAGTTCTCAAATACAAAGATTCGGAACAATTGCCTTATATAACTTGTTTTATATATTAACTTTTAGTTTGAACTTGTATTTGCAATAATTTTAAATTTATAAATAAATTCATAGAATAATTGAGATTTCACCATCTATTAGCCTTTTTGACAAAGATAAATGTCATCAAATGCAAAGGTAGTTAAAGTTGATATATCTGCCTGAATTAATTACAAAGTAGTAAAATACAGAATTTATATAATCAATAATTTGATGTATTGTGGGTGATTGGTTAACGAATCAAATTTAACATGAACATGAACTGTAACATGTATGAGTCTCTTCTTATAAGCCTTATAACTTTACAAGCGTTTTCTCCCAAAAGAAACGTTAGTTGTTCAGTAAGTTGGACGTTATCAGAACATTTGTATAATCAAACAAACCGTTAACGGAATACCCACTTCAGTTCATCTCAAGAAGATTATAGTTTTTGCATGATCTCGTTACAGGGTGAAGATGAGGTAAAGTTATAATAAAGTTAAAAGAATTATATTTACTCTAGAATTTTCAAAGATTTGTTAACGTAATGAGACAAAGCATTTAAATACGAAACGTTGGAATTGGAACACATTAATATTATAGTGTGCATAATCTGTTTCTTCCGAATCTCGACAATTTACTTCGGAAATTCGTTTTTTATAACCTAATCCAAGCGTAATTTTATGCAATTATGTCTAGATTAATGTAATCAGAGGCCGTTTTTGCGGCCGTTCGAAAATAATTGGGAAAGTGTTTTCTCGGATCGGCGTTGCCGTGGAAGCCGAGTCTAAAACCATGTAGGCGAGATGTATGTATGCTGCGCTGAGCTGACTCAGGTGAGTAATGGCTCAAAGGTGAGCGGGGAATGCTGTTTTATAATAACTAGATTATCGGTAGGCTCTTTGCCACAGTCCGGTGACCACGCGAAGGACCTTGCGAAATCTCGTCCCGGCAAATGAACAAACAAAAACAAAAGTTGAAACAAAACATAAACAAAAACCAACAAAAATCGCTCTGAAACATATGCACCTATGGCCGATATATCTCGAGCTACGAGCGAAACCCACATTCCGTTCGAAAATTTTCCGCAGACGAAATACCTGCCGTTTACACAACTCAACTGCATTTCCATCAACATCATTACCATTCTGCATTTTTTTTGCTGTTTCATATGGATGTCTTTAACAAACAAAAAATGGTATTGGGCATCACTAATGAACGATTCCGCTAACGAATAATTGGGAAATGCAATTTAGTGCAATGCATCCATTAATTTCGTTGCATTTCCTGCTCCTGCCTCGACAAAGTCACTAATTAGATACCACTTGTAAGCAATAATTAAATATTGCTCACCGCCGTGTAACTAGGAAACTATTTTCTTATTAATTTAGATCTAATACGTATTTTTTTTGTTATTGATACTTTATTTTAAAAGTAATTATTTATCTCTAAATTTTATAATTTTAAGATGAATAAATAATTTAAAAAAAGTGAAAATTCGCAAATTATGGTAAAAGATGTCAAAAGCTGGCAAATTGAAAATTTATGGTAATTCATCCAAAATGTGAAAAATGGAAAATTTACGGAAAAAAAATTCAAATTGTACAAAATCGAAAATTTTCAGTAATTCATCCAAAATGAGAAAAATGGAAAATTTACGGAAAAAAAATCAAAAGGCGAAAAACCGAAAATTGACGCAAATTCATCCAAAATGCCAAAAATCGAATTTTTACGGTAAAAAATTTCAAAAGGCGTAAAACCGAAAACTGGCGCAAAATCATC
>JAFMTC010000087.1:126283-142299 GCA_018845635.1 Nicrophorus orbicollis | reverse complement strand
GTGTGTTCCACTTTCATTGGAAATTCTGCGTTTTCTTTCTTTACCTTATTTCACGTTTTGCAGACTTTACTTGCATCGGAACCCATATTGGAAATGTTATGCACACGCAGCTCGCATAAAATTATCCTTTCCGACACCCACCCAACCTCGTCCATGCTCCGAAGAAGGAAGTAAGCGATAAATACACAGCAGAATGTTGTGCAGCCGAAAACATTGCCGCACGTCGGAACTACTTTGCAAAATATATATAAGGAGTGCAAAGTACTTCGTACTTCTTATTCAGACATATTTAAGTATACAGACGAGTTTACACGTGAAACACTTCAAGAGATATTATCAACTCTTACTTTACATCTACATTGATTGATAATGTAAATTCTGGTAGAACAATACAACAATTGTAAGTTGATTATAATTAAACAGAGTCACAATTAATTAAGCCGTTCCAATCGTGACAAGTATTTAGGGTAAAATCAATTAATTGCAAGGCGGAATGAAGGCTATAATTTATCGATTTTAACAACCCTTGTTTCACTTCTTAGCTACACAATAAGAATAAGATTTATTACAATAGATACAGACAGAAAAATTAACAAAATATTAAAAAAAACAATTTATGTTTTAATATGAGATTTTAATTAAAATGAACAAATCTAATTAATGGATTTGCATAACTTTTACTTCTTACTTCTTATATGTCTCAATCTTAGCCTCATTGTTTTTCAGCAATTATGTTAACATTAAATGATTTGAATGTGAATGCATATTACGATGCGGAAGAACCCAACAGTCGCAGTTCAACAACAATTATCGATGATGGATTTACGTAACGATTCTCGCCTAGCGTTTCGAACGGACACATTTTCTGCGATCGCCGTGTTAACAACGTGTACGCATAATATAATGTAATATCTCGTAACTCCGGTTATGCAATGTGTATTATGTGCGGTTGGCAAAAGGCGCATCGAAAGAAAACGGACTTCTGGTTGTTGGGCAACGAAACGGCAGCCGCGATCCGATATCCATCAGAAATATTTCCGTGCAAGAGGAGCGGAAAAGTGGTTTATGTTAGGTCACTGTTACTGTTAATAACTGTCCAGTTCACGAACAGATATTATTGGTCGGTTCTGATACTTTGAGCGACAATTTTCTTCATATTTACTTTTAGCTCAAGATGATAATAATTGTTAGAAAAAAATGATAATTACAGTGAGAAAAACTTGTTTAAAATAAGGTTTAGAAAGGTGCACATGAATTGCATTCAAGAAACAACGGTTTGATGAAAATCAAGATACAATTCTAGAAAATATGAAATTTTTGGGCGAAAATAAACATTGGCTACTCATATTTGCTTCTTCACTTTTCAATTCCAGTTGATAATAATTGTTATAAAATTACTGTTACAAAACATTTTAGTAAGTAAAACTTGATTAAAATAATTGCAGCACATCAATTGGCTTAAAGAAACAATAATGTGATGAAAATTAAGAACAAATTACAATTCCACAAAATATAGATTTTTAACCAGTTTTTTTAAATTTTTAGATTCATTTCAATAATTATTAGAAAAATGACTATAATAAACCATTTTAATATATAAAAATAAGGTTTAGAAAAGCGAACAACAGGATATAGACCCATATCTCGCTGTACAGTCTAGGTACGTTCCACGAAACTTGGCCGCAAAACGAAGAGCCGTATAAGGAATCAATTAATGCGCTTGCGCAAGATTGGTAACATGTAGATATATCGACAAACATTTTAGGCCGTAAATCGAAAACCTGCCTTAATTGAAGAGTGCCGTTATAGCGAAATGCCGTATAAAGAGCTGCCGTATAGCGAGGTATGGGTGTACAATTTTGCAGATATTACTGCTATATCATTATTAATATTCTAAATAATGAAAGGAAATGTTACTTACATCTTCTAAGATTCGGTCCAGATTGAGAATGTCGTTCTGAAAGCATTCGTTGTTCCATTTGGCGCAGATATCTTTGTAGGTGAAATAATCGTCGTCGTAAAAGACAGTAGTATTTTGTATCATATCGTCCAAGATGCGCAGTTCCTGCCACACCTCTTGTCGCAAGATGTTTTCGATGCCATCTTTTGCTGTCACTATTACCCTACCAAAACGTCCTGAGAAACAAAAAAAAAACAGAAATATATCAATTAAAATATCTTAGTTAAATTATTTATAAAACTTAATGTTGGATGTAGCTCTACTTAATACTCAAATTGTTCAACACTTTCCTATATAAAAGTGAGTAAAACATGAAAAGTTTTCTTAAAAACTAAATATCAAAGTATCAGAGGAAAGGAAAATCAACAATTAGAAGAAAATATAGCAGCCGATATGGCAAAACTGGAGAAGTGGTGTAAAATAACCTTCTAACAATAAATGACAATGACAATGAAATAACAATGTTTGATTTTCATATTAATACTTATAAAATGTTATGTAGTTAGTTATATACCTTAAGGAAATCTTATTAATTCAAATATACATAAATTTATATCCTATTGAAATTTGCGTAATAATGTAGAAATTCTTATTGCAAGCAATAACAGTAAAACATTGTATTTTCATGAAAATTGAATAAAACTGTTAAACATATTGGTGCATCTGGTAGGAGCAGATGGTTTGGGGATTGACACACATTGAACTGAAGGCATAATGGTAAAATCTGCGCAAGCCAATTTCACCAGCAAGTTAATCGGCGAAGAAGTATGCAAAACCTGCTCGACGCATTCGAATGCATCTCAGTGCATAAGTGCGACAGTTAAGAGGCTCAATTAGCATAAATATAGAAAATAAAAACTGGAACGCACCGAATGTGTGTCTTCAGGTCTGCTGTATAACAACAACAAAAAATGGTATTACGGTACACTCGTATTATTGCATTTTAATTATTTCTATTGGCGTGCGAAGCGGTTATTTGCATAACTGTTACAGTCTGTATGGACGACAATAATTAAGTCCTACGCTGCTGAATCCTCGGTCAAAGAAACCAGAAGACCTCAACGTAAAAGCCCACTCAGATCCTGGCAGATCCTCAAGTCATCGCCAATTAAGTTAATCGCAAATATCCTTCGACCTTGATAACAGTTAAATTTGTGTGTCCAAATCGCACATTTATTAATTAAATTTATAAATAGAATTCAAGTATACTTGAAATGTAATTTTGTCATTGAATAAATTAAACATTGGTAACGGTAAATTCTTTAAAAGGACTTGAATTATCATATGAACTTGTAACACAATTTTTAAATTTTTACATTTATTGATGAAATACTAATGTTTCTATTAAAGTTATTTATGCACTGATTGAAACATTTACATGAAATCTAAACATAAAATATTGAAATCCAAATACACCCATAATTCGCTTTACGGCTTGGATACGTTCCACGAAACTTGGCCGCAAAGCGAAAAGCCGTATAACGAATCAATTATTGCGCTTGGGAAGATTAGCAACATGTAGATATATCGACATGGAAAAAAAGTAGTTTTTGCCGTTATAGCGAAACATTTTAGGCCGTAAATCGAAAACGTGCCTTAATTGAAGAGGGCCGTTATTGCGAAATGTCGTATAAAGAGCGGCCGCATAGCGAGGTATGGGTGTAGTTAGTTTGAGATTGTTAACAAATTAAATTATAATTTATGTTTCTTAATCAAATATATAAATATAACTTAATAATGTTTTTGAACTCACAACGTGTATCCGTTAAGGAAAACTAAATTACAGAACGATAAATCTCTTTCGGACGTTGTGATCTTTAATGTTCGAAAAAAGGGTGTAATATATGTGTTCAATACCGAAAATAAAACATCGGGGAGAGAAATAGATTGTCTTCGTTAAAGAAAAGATGATTTATCTTCGAAAAAGCGCACTTGTTGATGGAATTCCTGAACTCCCATCGAGTTTCGAGAAAAATCATTGTTTTCGAATGACGGAGCACATTTTTCATGTAGTTTCGTATCATTTCTGAGTTGACAAATATTTGCTTTTGTTTCTTGTGTCAATTATGTTTGTTAATTGTCAGAATGTGACTGATTAGAAAACAAATACAATAAAACAAACAAGAATCGTTTATCTTCTAATAAATTTTGATTAATTTTCTTTATAGAAAATAAGTACTTAACAGAAGAATTTCAAATTTTAAATTGTAATTGGTGAAAAAATGAAAATATTAGTTAATGAATATTATGAATATATAGTAATACAAAGAAAAGATAAATGAAAATATTATTATTGCTATTGATTCAAAGGGTTATAGACCATTAAAGGTCTTTCTGCCCTCTTATTGTTACTATTTAAAAGTTTAGTAATACTGATATATTTTTCGCAAATTTATGTAATATATAAAAGTTCTCAATTTAAAGATTAAATGACAATTACTATAATTAAACAATTATGAAAAGTGTTAATATCTACATAACATTTTAAAGTTAGTAATTACAAAAAATAGACGACAGTTTTTTTTTTGAAATAATTAGTACAAATGAACAAACATGAAATAAGATTATATGAAAAAAATGTAAATGTTATGTTTAAATGTTTTGTATTTTATTGTTCATATTGAAACTGACCTGCTCTTGTGATTCTGGCGACGTTGAAGCGACTGCTGTAGTTGACTTTGAAGTAGGATTCGGCAACGGATCTCTCTAATTTGCCCTCGCCGTTGTTTGGACTGAAGAGGAACTCCGGGTCGATGTTGTACTTTATGCTCTGAAAGCCGGTGAGGAAGAACATCGTCAGAAGGATGGGCACGATGACGAAGTATCCAGGATGGCGTCCGACGACGAGGCCCAGCTGGAAGAAGGCTCTGTTCAGCATCGCGTCTATAATACCCATCTGCAAATAGAGAAATAACCATTTTATAGAACTATCTTAATGCGCCAGGAATTTATATCGGATGCATGCGACGACTGGGACGTGGGCATCGTCCATTTTCAAGTTCAAAAACCGTACAAACACACACGCACATTTATTTAGCGAAGAGAAGAGAAGACGTGGCATGTTTGATGATCATGATGATGATGATGATGATGAAGACCCTGGTTCATTCATCCTTTTGATTGCATAATGGAGCGTCGGGGTATGTGTAATGGATCGAGTGTGAGTGTTAGTACGGGACACGACGCGATGAGTCGAATTATAGAGGAGGCCCATCATTCAATCACAGCCCATGCATATATTTCTTCATGTGTGACACCGACCATTTGCACTGATCAGCGCAAATGGACCACTGGCATTTTCAATTTAAATAAATTAAATCACTGGAAAAACGTTTCCTCTAAACCAATCTCATCAACAAAATAAGAGGAATCTGATTCACGTCCGAATGGTCACAGTAAACAATGTTAATTATATAAATTACGTACAACATTATCAAATAAAACACTGTACGGATCTTTTTTTTTTTCGAAATGCCATTGACGCTTAAGCTATCTACCCAGTGTATAACACATTATGTAATTCATATTTTCTAAGATTTCGATTTGTATCATAATTCATGATATTAGAGTATTATTCTATTAAACAAATGTAACCAATAACCCATTCGATTACTGGTCTCTATAGGCTTTGTTTAACTATCTTTAATTGATACGCCATCTATCATCATAATTTTGAACATTTTCTCATATATCTATTAGTGTTTCTGTACGCATCTTTAATCAGATCAGATCGTAACATTCTAGATCAGCTTTTCTCCAGATTTTTGCACATTAATAATTTTGACACAATGTTACATCTTTCACCTTAGTTTGAAAAACACTATGATAAAAGCTATTTATTCTTTGTTTTTGTTTATTTTTTTTGTAATTAATTAGACATTTTCGAGTGAATGGAAACTTATTGTTGACGATATTTTCATCTTATATAATGGTAAATCTAAGTTCAAATCACCTATGAATAACATTTAAAGGCGTATTCGTTATTGCGTTGTTAATTAACGTCGAAACGGAAACAGCGTCGAGCGTAATTACTCTTAAATCAATGATTATTTATGCTCCATCAGTTAATTCACTCCAACTTCATTATTTACACTTAAACAAATTCTATCCGCTTCTGTCCGCCTAGATTACAGCAGCCACCGGAACTTATTACCATATTATAAACACGTGGAAAGAAAGTGATACGATTTTCCAAATCCGCATTGCACAATTCCCGATAAACTTACAATACTTAATACTTTGTTTAAGGTAGTTTAGAAGAAAACAAACTTTATACATCTTAAATATTGCACGGTTTTCTCGTAATTTCTCCTGATCCCGAACGAAAGTCTCTATTGATGGATGATGATTCGAGAAAGCTCGAGTCTTTCTGAACTGCATATTCTACGCGTATCATTACTAATACCAATTATGTAATTGTCTTGTTATTATCTATTTTTTTAGCATTCTTCGCGTTGGACGGTGATGGGCGTCTAATGGCGTGTATGCTCCGCGCTAAAAGAAAGTATTACACAATTAGCGAAACACGGTAATTATTTTACCCCTCTTCATTTGATATTGCATGCGTACTGACTGAATCGAAGCCGCGTGTCGTCTATCAATGCAGGAAGAGAATCGATTGAGAGAACCAAAACGAGTGATCCTCTATGTGAAAACACGTACTTTCCTTTTGTTTCTGTTTCACGATTGTGAACCATCATTTTCTATTGAAATATGTTATCCATATCATTGATGTATGCAAATAATGAAAAACTCAACATTCCACATAAATTTCATTAAAATATCAATTCACAAGAGTTTAGCGATAAATAATATTAGCATGTATTGCACTAAGCTATAGTCTATAACAAGTTTTTCAATTTTAATTAAAGGAATTGGTGAATGGTTAATATACTTTTTTGATGAGATCGGAATCTGTGTATATTTTGTATTAAATTTATTTATTATTCATCTTTCATTCTATGCTTTTGCTTGGGAAAATGAAAGCAAAACTGGACCACCTTATTTAATTAAACATTTCACAATTTAAGGAATCCTTTCTTTTATGAACGAAGTATAAGATTAAATTGATTTAAATTCTGATCCAAAGCGAAAGCACACGGAATTAGGAGCAAAACTACAAACATAACTAATACATGTAAATATGTATAAAAAAAAACGTTAAAACCTTGGCACAGAATAGTAACATCGAAATGTCACTATTATATGAAAAAATAAAATAAACGAAATAGAAGTTTTTATAATTCTCGAGGAAAAATAACTATGAGTGCGTGCAACAGCGCTGCAATTTTAGTTACGAAACAGTTCCAATTCACTTTACGAGGAAACAAAGAAAATAGACTTCGATCTTATGGATTTTCTCGGCTCGGATTGCGCCTAGTTATGATAATCTGCTCGGAAAGACAATGAAGAAATCTATAGAATTACATGTAACGAGGTGCTAATAATTGTGCGTCCAATTACACGAAGAGAACAATTATGACTCGAGCGAAAAATGTATGCGAGTTTACTCTACTTTAGTGATTCTCAATCTGTGTTATATTTAAAACGTCAATAAATGACAGCAGACATCTTATAACAAATGACAGCCGTCACTTTATGTCAAATGACAGCTGTCACCTTATGTCAAATGACAGCTGTCACCTTATGTCAAATGACAGTTGTCACCTTATCTCAAATGACAGTTGTCATCATTCCTTCAAAAAATATCATACATTATTGAGTGCATACGACAAAACTGCTACTCTATGTGTTACATAATCCTTGTACTGAAGTTCTGGCACCCAAAAACGATGCATTTCCACATTTTCTGGGAGTTTCCGTAACGGAAATAAATACCAATGATCTAATAAGTATCTTAATCGAATTTAATAGTAAATTACAATATGGGAATGCGGAGCAAAACGAAATGATGGGAATTTTCATCATCTAATCATCAATTACATTTCCAATTTATTATTTCTTAGTATGATACAAATTTAAGGCTTACATAATGCTAGAAATTAGAAGTAATAGTCAATGAAAAAACAATGCGTTACGAAATTTGGTTTCTCTTGATGTATGACATTGGGTCTGCGTACAGGAATACATTGAGCCCTGCTTTGAATACGAAATATCCTAGTTACTTAACATCTTACAGTTAAAGTGTTCGTACACAATCTGAGTTAGTACATTATTACAAAAAATATGACATACATTAGTAATAAAGCAATACATTTTTCAGATCAATGTTTTTCAAACTTATGTTTTGAGTTGCATACAAATCTTGAAAAATCACGAAATCTCATATTCATCTTATGTCAAAGCGAGGAACTGTTAGGAAAACTTACAGTAAAAGTGTTCGTACACAATCTAGGTTACTGTATTATTACAAAAATATAACATACATTAGAAATAAACCAATGCCGTTTTCAGACCAACGTTTCTCAACCTGGAGTTTCATACATTTTTTTGTCACCTTGTGTCAAATTGATGAACTGTTATGAAATACTTTTAGCAATTGCTTTGCGTGTTTAAAAGATTGATAAATACTGATATAAACTATTAAAGTAGTTTGAAATATTTAATATTCACTTTACTTTAAAAAAACAATATTTTGTGGTTCAAATTTTAATTATAAATTAGGTCAAGTATCATTATTTTCTTGTTTTATTTTGTTTCCAAGCAATTATTGGATTGAGAAATTCTAATTGGATTAAGATTACATACGTTCGTTTACTTATTATATTTTTGTACGTTGATCAATTGTGGTCTTTGTGCTCACTTTGATCGGGTTTTAGTCCTTGAACTATTCTGTATCTGTTTGCAGTCAACGGATTGATAAGACTCCAGTTGTATGAGCTAACAAAACAATGAATTAAATCAATTGTTTTAGACTAATTATGCAGTATCGGGAAGTCCTCTAGCAATAAATGCTTTATTATATAAGTTGGACATTATGAAATCGTAATTTGCGTTGAGTTTTTGTTGAGATTTATGCAAATTTTATGCGAGCTCATTTCAGATTCTCGAATGTGAGGCTAATTGAAATCGTTATCTGTATGTGCATTCAAAACGCAACGGTTTTAGAAGGATGCAGCGGTTCAGACCTCGACGACGGTAATGATCCTAATTTTATAGTTGCTTTCCCCAATAAATTACACTGAATTAACGTGTTCAGGGTCGGGTGTGGGAAGGGGGAGGGGTGACCCATGACCTACAGATCCGCGACCTCACAGATTCGGTTTATTAACTACTTCCAGACCGATTTGTTTCTATTAGGAATTACGTTGAATTTCAAGAAGAAAAAAAAACACAATATTGATTAAGTTTAAATTTTGTTAATGTAATTTATAGTATATTTAAAGAAGTTTCTTTCAAAAATATAATCAATAATGATATGTTAATTAAAATAAAACCAGTTTTATGTTATTACTTTATTTTTTTGTGTGTGTGTAAATTATTAAACCAATCTGCATTTTATTCAGAGTGCACAAGGCGAATAGAAAGTCATGCAATACCATTCCCACACGTTATGATTATTAGTCTGTGCGTTTATAATCGAGCCTAAACATGTGACCGTACCTACGTATATAAATGTTAGTAACAATAACGAAGAAGTAGGGACAAAGACAATCTTTTTTTTAATCTTTTCTGGATACTTTCAGTTTTCTGCAGAACGACGAAAATTACCGAATGACCTTATTACGCGCATGCCGCAGAAACGGAGATTGTTCAAGTGACAAGTTACGTGGAAAAAGCGAAAAGAACTGAGAACAAGATTCGGCCGAAAGTCTAATCGGCGCAAGGTCAAGAAAACTCGCGTTTAGAATGTAAATAATTAATAATTAAACGAAGCAAAAAAAAAGAGATAATAAATGTAATAAAGAACGTTTGTTGTATTGCATTGTTTTTAATTGTTTGCTTTGAAAGAAAATGTATAATTTTCACTCCACATTCATTTAGAATGTTCACAGCTTTGCTATTTTTTATTCAACGAGTGGGATTTATTGTAAACCCACACAGCTTAACATTTTAAAAGACAATTTATTACTAGTTGATTGTTGGAAATAGCAAATATTTTTAAAAATGAATGAAAAGTTAACAATAATAATGAATTATTAATGTTTTTTTAATCATTTTCAATAAGAAAAAATAGACAAAATGTAACGATTTTGCTTAATTGAAAATATGTTAATAGATTTCAAAATTTTAAAAGTAGATCTTTAAGATACATTTTGTAATTATGTTTAAATTGGCTAATGTTTACATTGGAAAACGTTTAAAACATTTAAGAAGCAGAAAACCAATTTGTATTGCATTATTTTGTCTAAATTCACTAATTATTTCAATGTTAAACGTATGAAGATTTTCATATTCAGAAATCCAATTGGTATTACTTAATTTTATCTAAATGTAATTATGAATGATTTTTTTTGATAAATTGTAATTGAAACTATTTCAATGTTGAAGATACGTTGCTTAACGTGATGAGCGTGAAGCTATAATTAATAAATTTTGATGGCGTGTAGATGACTAATTACGAATACAAATTGTGAATTAATGAAATTCTATTTCAGCAACGTTCGAATTCACTGTTTTGGTGCGACACGTCCACCTTGTACTATTTCGTTCGAAGAGAAACGTTTTTGGTAGAGCAAACTCTATCAAAAACTAAGTTAAATAACGCACGAAGAATGCTGAAAGATTTTTTTTTGTAATTGAGTTTCTACAGTGGGAAACGGATTGCTGCAGCAACAGCATATGTTGTTTGCAGTAGGCAGTAAAAGGATCACCGACAAGAACCTTGCAATTGCATGTTGTTTTTTCTACTTCTCTTCTCTCCTTCACTGTGCAATCATTTTTATTTCCACCTGTTTCTGCTTTATTTTTCTCATTTCATTTTTATTTTTTTCTTATGTACACCAAAGCACGGAACGCCTTTCTAATCGCGTAGAATGTGTATGAAACGTTGGGTATTATAATCAGACTGAAATAGATTCATTTCTGTTCAAGCTGACGGAATCAAATGTATCCTGGTGCATGCGTTACGCAAATCCAATTGATTAGAGGAAAGCAAGGGATATAATTTAGTCTTTTTCAATGAGAAGATCTTAAGATTAACTAAACAATTGAAAGAAAAACTGAAAGGTTAACACTCTGGTATAAATATTTGTATCTAATATTTTAGTTTTAATACTTTATAACTCTAGTATAGTCTCAGAGAAAGTCTCTAAAATGTGAATTTTCGGCCATTCATTTTTAATTTCTTCAACTTTGACACCTAATTACAGCCAAATCGCTCAAGACACAGCAATAAATTAATATGTGTTACATTCCCTAATTATCCAAGTTTCAGAAACATATTTCATATCAATTCTATCTATTATGTTTTTCGAGAAAATCGCTAAAATGTGAAGACACTGATTTTTCACACGTTAATTTCTCATTTCTTCAACTTTAACAGTGAATTGTAGCTCTAGACTCAGCAATAAATTAATATGCGTTCCATTCCCCAACTATCCAAGTTTCATATCCATCTTTTATATCAATTCTATCTATTATAGTTTCCGAGGAAATCGCTAAAATCTGAAGACACTGATTTTTCGCATGTTAATTTTTCATTTCCTCAACTTTGACAGCGAATTACAGTCAAACGGCTTAAGGCACAGTAATAATTGAATATGCGTTACATTCTCCAACTATCCAAGTTTCATAAGCATCTTTTAGATCAACTCTATCTGTTATAGTCTCCGAGAAAATCGCTAAATTGTTCGGCCTTTAATTGTTTATGGTTGGAAACAGCTGATTTAAATGACAGATGTTTGACAGACTTTATGAGAAATGTCATATACTTCGAATTTGCGTAATAACAAAATCTATTCTTCAGTTTAAGCAAGTGTGATTCAAATAAAAATGTTACCTTCCAACCGTATTAAAACAATAAAAAAAGTATTTCTTTGCAAAATGATTAATTAGTGATTAAAGAGATTTTATAACTAAGTAGTTTAAAATTTGTATAATTTTTCGACAATAACCTGAGAAACAAAATCACAATTAAATTATTCAATTAATGTGCAATTAAGGAATTCAATTATATAAACAAAAATTGTTACATAAAAAATTATGAATCTAAAAACTGTATTGTCTCTATGCTTTATTAAAATATAACTTTCTATTGTAAATATTTCGGTTTATCAAGTACATTAAGCAATATTTAGCAATTGCTGCGTCATTTTGCTAATACTTCCTTTTCTTGTTTTCATTTTCCTTTTTCCTTATAAGTTTTGATCCTCTTTTTCTACACTTAATTTGCTTGTTTTCTAATTGAAGTGAAACTTAGTTTCGTCGATTTAATATTTAGTTCTCGCAAATCGCTTCAAAGTCTGCGGTTTTCCATAATAATTAAAGAGAAAAAAAAATCAGAAATATTTACAAATAAATTTTAACTAAAATGTATGTTTCATAATATACTTTACATCTTATAATTGTCTCACGAATCTTATATTATAATTTAGTTATTAACATTTTTAGTTTTCGGACCGGAACAAACAACTTCAATTATTTCTGTGTTTTTGTAAACAACATTTGTTCATTAAAATTAATTGAAAAAACTTGATTTTATGTTATTAAATTGTATGCTTTTTTATAATGATAATAATAATAACATTTATTGCAACAACAATAAACTTAATGCAATAAAACTGAAGAAATTCAAAGAAAAATAGAATTAAATTGTATTGATGTAAAGGGCCCATATTTTATATTTGTAATAAATATTAGTTAGTACATGTATATTAGAAGATTTCTACTTGAACTGTATTTTTTGTAAGGAAAGTTTTGAAGAAAATTTGTACAATAATCTAACAAGTAATTTACTACACATGTCCTCTGTGTCTAATGAGCATTTTAAAGTACGATATTCTGCAAAGAGAGAGAGAGGGAGAAAGAAACACCGGCGTTTGTGCAATAATGCACTTTCTTTTCAAACGAAATTATATAAAATGTGAGCGCTTGTCGTCGTCGTGAATTATGCTCCGTATGTTTAACGAAATGATAGTTTAATGCTTCATAGATTCACTTTCATATTTCAACAAAAATTAAACGGAAAAACGCGTAGTTTATATAATCTTTACCTCATTTGACATGCCTCTAAATATGTATATATAACAATTAATAAGTTGGAAAGACTTGAAAGACATTTCCAAAATGTTGATTCTAATAAATTATAAAACATGTACAGTGGTACCTCGACATACGAGTTTAATTCGTTCCGTAACCTTGCTCGTATCGCAAAGCAAAGTTTGTAAATGTACAAAAAGCAAAAAACGCGAACCCAACTTATCAAAAATGCTTCGAAAACGAGGGAAACAAGCACACAGATTGAGGTCTAGTCTGATTCCTCGTATCTCAAATCTTGCTTTCATCTCAAAGCAAAGTATCGCTCGCTTGTAAACATATACAGTGGTACCTCGACATACGAGTTTAAGTCGTTCTCGTATCTCAAAACACTTGTATATTAGGGCACTCGTATATCGAGGTACCACTGTATATTAAATGTATTTGTTATTGAAAATACGGAAACGTTGGTGTTGTCGTGATTGCAGATCGTTAGACACAATTCCAGTTTTTTTCCTTCTTCTTCATCATACAAACTAATGATAAGTGAATAATGAGTAAACGCCGATGAAAACTTATGCAAGACCGTGTATGGAAAAATGCGAGCTAATAATATTATTAAGACTTTCTCTCGTTAATTTGGAAATAATTTGTCGCAATAAGTGGTAGAAATGCAGAGGATACTTTTCCTCGCATAAGTAGCTACCGTTCCGTAGCATAAAATACATACTGTTATACAATGCAAACGTTCTAACAACAATTCCTCAACTGATGATTGTTAATTATCTTAATTAAGCGATTTGTTTACTTTATCCTACCCATGGAAATAAGACGTGTTCGTTTGAGTAAAGCAATCGCTTTGCATAATGGTTGTTATTGATGAAATTGCGGTTATTAAGCTTTTCTATGTACTCCTTAAAAAGACAATGGCCTTAGTCCGTCGGAGCATATGAATGAGTTAGACCGGAAGGACCTTAAGACCAATCTTGGAAGTGCTTACAGTTACTACAGTTTTCGTTTCGAAAACTCAAGTTTTATAAACAAGACAAACTTTTCTTAATTGTATTTTCATTAAAAAGACTACTGTTATCATACTATTTCTTTGATTAACTGATGTTATTGAAACAAGCTGGTACTTGCTCCAGTTGTGTTCTGTGCCATCCATCATCCACAATTTGCTCGAAGAACCGTATGTTACGCAATAACTGTACGATGATACTTAAAAAAGAGACTTTCCTCCGATTACGAAGAGACACATTATGCATGGATATGAAACGCACTGTTACATAAAATAAGGCAAAAAGATGATTAGCGCAAAGCGAACGGTACATAATTTTAAACGCGTTAATTAATTATACTTTCTAAAACGGAGCGTTTCGCAGTTCTGGCTCCCTTGCACACTGTTCGTTGTCAATTTATACATGTTCCTTAGTTAAATAGTTCGTAATGTTACAAATCTAGTTCAAAATTTGATAATTTGAGTTCAAAAATCACATCTATTTGTGATAAATAACATTGAGTAATAACATCGAAAAATGTATATTGAATTTGCATAAAATTATGGTAATATAGAAATCAGTGATTCTGTGAGATAATAATGTTTAAATTTACATAACTTAAATAACATTATTACAAAAATTTGTTGTAAAATAGGAATCTATAAATGTATATTTACTTTATTTTTAATTTTCATCGAGTTTCTTACACTTTTAAATTTTTCTTCTTATATTTGCATTTGGTATTTACAATACAAATGTATTTTTTAATAATTTCAATCCTTTTAATACCATTTCGATTATAATAATTTTGATTGATATTCACTTGTATATGGATTTCAAAAAGCATACATGGAAACACGCAGGAACAACGTAAAACAACTTTCATTAATTTCTAATTGATAAGCATACTGTACTAATGGAAAAGAAAGATCTAAAGGAAAGCGATGATTATGAAAAATTTAGATTTGAAGATTCATGTTTAAAAAGTTAAAAGAAGTATAGGGAGATTTATATTCAAATGGGTGATAAAGATGAAAAAGTTAATTGTTAATTTTGAAAGCAATAGATTGTTTTAATGAAAATACTAGACAAGTTTCAAACTGTATTTTCAAGAAATAAAAACGAAAATGATTCATGTCTGAAAAATAGAGTAAAATAATTGGATTATGGATTTTTAAGGTTTAAACAACTTTAATTCATTCATAATTGTTAAGTTTGCTAATGGAAAAGATGATGATATATAAAATGTAAAGTATTTTGACAAGTTTGATTGCTTACAAAAGTTTAGTAAAGTGATCAGCACATTAGGACAAAGTTTATAAAACTTTCATTCATTTATAATGTATAAGTTTACTGTACTAATGGAAAAGAAATGTTCCAAATTGATCACTTTTATTATGAAATACATATTTGAAATAATATTGTAGTAAAAATAAACATAAAATTGACTTGTATTAATTTCCATTTGATAATTTTTCGATTTGTTTAGGAAAACAAATAGAGAAAAAGATAATGAACGAAATTTCAAGAATTTCGTTCTTCAAATTATATAAACAGACAGCAAGATTACGAAAGTTGATTAACATTTTTCGATGATTGTATTTGAATGGTTTGAATCACTTTCAACATGAAATGTATTTGAAATTTAATGGAGTTTGTTCTTGAAATTCATTAAACAGGCAGTAAGATTACAAAAGTTAAGCAACATTTTTCGATGATTGTATTTGAAAGGTTTGAATTACTTTCAACATGAAATGTATTTGAAAATGAATTAATTTTGTTCTTGAAGTTCTTTAAACAGACAGTAAGATTACAAAAGTTAAGCAACATTTTTTGGTGATTGTATTTAAATGGTTTGAATCACCTTCAATATGAAATGTATTTGAAATTTAACGAATTTTGTTCTTGAAGTTCTTTAAACAGACAGTAATATTACGAATGTTAAGCAACATTTTTCGATG
>JAFMTC010000087.1:79381-92773 GCA_018845635.1 Nicrophorus orbicollis | reverse complement strand
CCAAACACCAAATACACTTACACCTCCTAAATAACTTATGTTGTACTTGCAATTAAATTAAAAGTTAAACGAGGTGGAGGTTATGTAAGTTTGTTTTGATTTATAGTTCCCGGAAGTTGGCTTGGAGCGCCACTGCAGCCTTGGTCCTCTGGAACAGCGCTCCCCATTCTTTTTATCGCTGCGGACGGGTCAACATTTGATAATTTTACCGCGGCTCGTTGAGGGTGGGACGTTGATTGTTTATATTTTAGGTTGTTTTGATTTAAGAATTTTAATAGAATTACACCACAGTAAATAAAATGGAAATAATTTAATGTTCCTTAGGTACCATTTGATACAAAGATGGGGTATGGGAACCACAGTATTATAGTAATAGGGAGACACTGCTTTTTCGGCAGTTAATTTTTCATTTCTTCAACTTTCACAGCTATTACAGCCAAATGGTACTGTAATAAATTAATATGCGTTACATTTCCAAACTAAGCAAGTTCCATAAGCATATTTTATATTCAATCTATCTATTATAGTCTCTGAAAAAATCGCCAAAATGTGAAGACACTTATTTTAATTTTTCATTGATTCAACTTTAACAGCGAATTACCACCAAACAACTGAAGGCACAGCAATAAATTAATTTGCGCTATATTCACTAACTATCCAAGTTTCATAATCTATTGGATTTACTCTATCTATTATAGACTTCGAGAAAATCGCTAAAATGTGAAGACACTGCTTTTTCAGCTGTTAATTTATCATTTCTTCAACTTTGGCAACGAATTTCATTCAAACGGCTCAAGACAAATCAATAAATTGTTATGCGTTAAATAAGAATCTTTCAAATCAACTGTAACTCTTATAGTTTCCGAGAAAATCGCTAAAATGTAAAGACACAGCCTTTCCGCAAGTAAATTTTTAATTTCTTCATCTTTGACATTACAATTACAATCAAACGGCTCAAGACACGTCATTAAATTAATTTGCAATACATTCCTCAACTATCTAAGTTTCATAAACATCTTTCAGATCAACTCTATCTGTTATAGTCTTCGAGATAATCCCTAAAATGTAAAATGGTGTTGGGGACCACTGCTCTAGTTTATCTTTATAATTCAAACCAAATTTATAAGTAGTTCTATTGCAGACAGACTTGTAGTAGTACAACTTATTTGTTTTGAATGGCAAGATATTTTGTTTTAAATTAAGTTGTCTTCTATGAATAACTGATATTCTATTGCACAATTATTTAAGTAATTATTAATTTAATTTATACTGTATACTAATAAATGAATTAATAATACAATTTTTGCAGCTACTCTGATGTATCTTTATAATTCAAAACAAATTAATAATTAGTCCTATTGCAGAAAGACCTGTAGTACGAAGCCAAACAGCTTTGTTTTAAATCAAAGTGTCTTCTATAAACAACTAATAAGTGCATTTATATTCTATTAATAAGTAATTTATTTCATTTATATTGTGAACAACCAAGATGTGTTATAGTATTTGGATTGATACTATGTACCATTGAGTCATAGGCCTTAATAAGTACTTGAAGTAATTGATTATTTATTTAATATTGTATACCGAAGGTGTACAACAAGTTTGAATTTAAACAGTGTCTTCGCCTTTGAACAACCAGGTTGTGGTATAGTATTTGGATGGGTACAATGTACCATTGAGTCATACGCCTTAATAAGTACATAGACCGCATGTACATAGCTACGTTACGTGTGAGTTTGAGTGCGTGGTATATAAAGATTCCACGGCCATGAACAGAAAATGCATATGTTTACATGCGGCTAGTATACAGAAAATGTGCGCAAGTCCCGGTGTCCACCATTTCATGTTGCGCTAACTTAGTGCGCCATGGAACGTTCGAAAACTTAGTGAAATATCTCAGTGCGTCGTGTACCGTTCTTATGTACGGGTTTATCGTGCGTCCCTGTACACTATACACTAAGAATATTATATAAATATTTCATAAATATATATATGCATCAGAAAACAGGAACTGCAATAGACCGGATCCTATTTGAAACAGGCTCACGAGAACAAGAGAAAATTAAAAGAAAAACGAAAAGTTGATGTGTTTGTGTGTGTTTACTTCATCCGAAAATTGTGTGCTTTCTTGTGCCCTCACCTCACAAAATACTATATAACTTAATGGATTATCTCTAAATAACGACAAAGGTGAATATTCTCAAACATATATACATAATTACATACGTTATATAATACGGTTGATCAACTGCATCGCATCTCATCTGACTAATCCAAATTGTAAGACCATCATCCTGTGCATCGGGAAATCTGGGTCACGGCTTCACTTAACATTTACTTCTTTTCATATTTCAACGAATAACCATTTCCTACTCCCAAGTAGTGTTTTGCCATCAACACAAAATTCCATTTGTTGTATCCGTGCAGGTTTCTCTGAACTTGACTGCGGCTTCCTGAAGCATTTGGGTCTCGTCGAGCGTCTAGCGTAGTGCAGGATCGACGCGCGCTTTCCATTCGAATCCTCCGGGTATTCCCCCTTCGGCAAAAATTAATCGAAAAATTCAATAAAATCCAGAAAAGGAAACGTTTCATAAATCGAGTTATCAAACAGATGTCAACAAACTGTGTGTGTGCGTTTATTATCGCACGATGCACTTTTCCTCAAGGTGAACACGATGACGATAATCGACAACAAATAATATCTAACAATTTTTTTATCTCTCTTTCTCACTCTCTCTCATACACACATTCTATTATGATTAACCGGATTATTCATTTATTTTTTTGAGGCTAAAGCGAACCGTGTGTTTCCATATAAAATATAAACTTTCTTATTTTCTGCTACGTGTGACCTACTAAAGTAAATGAAAACACTCGTGTTTTTTTTCTTCTCTCTCTCTCTCACCATCATTCTTTCAACGTTTTGTTGCATCTCTGTTCATCCATCCATATATGTATTCCACTTAGATTCTAATGAGATTCCTATGGACGGCAGGACCAGATAATCCGATTGGGATGTTATTAGGATAGTGGAACGAGTAATTATAGAAGCGCGTGTGTGTGCTCACCTTATTTCGTTTTGGCTCAAAAGAATTACATTATTGAGCTGTATTAATTCGACAAATGAAAGCCAGAAGAGCTCATATACCAACATTATATATCTATTTTGATATAAAGTCTAAAATTGAATTAAATAATAATAATCTGTGTTTTTTCTTTCAATTATTACTTTTATTGAAGACGTATTTGACTTTTCAACGAAACGATAAAATCTAATTGGAAATGTATGTAACATTGGGTTAGATATGGCTTGCAGATGATTGGAATGCGAGCTGTTGATGACTTTGAGAACTTTCTAGGAGGGCCAGAACAATCGGATCAAAACATATTTCCGATTAATAGCAATGAGATTTATTAGAAAGTTTGTATAGCATTTGAAGATCAAGATATATATTGTTATATTACAAAAAGTTACATCATTTTGTGTTACTATTTCGTCAAAAATTATTTCATAGTTGAAAAAACATTATTTCTGGACAAGTATTTACTATTTCTTTGTATAATATTCGAAGATTAAGATATATATAAATATATATATATAATATATAAAAAGTTACATCATTTGATGTGTATTAACATAATAATAATCAGAATGTGACCAAAGGATTATCGTCCTAAATCCTTCTGTCAAAATGTATTAATTAAAAAAAAATTATAGTTGTGAAACCATTATTTTTGAGAAGTATTTACTATTTCTTTTTGCAATATTTATATTATGTAATTAGTAATTAAAAAAAAACATTGGAAACTTATTTATTTAAACTTAATGTTGATTATTTAATTTTATAAGATAGTTTACACAGTTATTACTAGATAATTAAGTTAAGTTTAAATTAAACTAAACAATAATTTAACTAGAACTAAATATTATGAATTCTAAGCAATTATTGTTAAATAATTCATTATTTCATGTATGAAATTGTTTCAAAAACTTTTGTGTTATTAATGGCATATATTTTTTTATTCTGAAAAAGTCTAAATGTTTGATTTTTACTCTTACAAACATATATTCGTTATTATTTACGTTATTTTATTTAATATTCTATCAAGATTTTTATGAATGTTTCAAATTGTATTTAGTTTTTTTATATAGAAGTTCTAAATATGTTCTTGTATCACTTATAGAGATTTTCATATCTTTTAAGATTTTAAAAGAAAACTTAGAAGCTTAAAGATCACATGATACTAACATTGCAAAAACTACAAAAATCAGTAATACAGTAAAAATAATAGTTCTAAAGAAAAGACAAATAAAATATAATTCTATTTCTGCAAAGGGCTATTGACTATAAGTCTTTCTGCAAGAACAATAATAGTATTATGCAATGATGATTTCTAACTTTAAAGTTATATAATTGATAAAAATAACGTTGATTTCCTATAACTAAATAATAAACATCTGTATTAGCTACGATTTAGTAGTAATTGAGATAAAATTATAACTTTTATTGAATAATTTAAAAGTTACAATAAATATAGACAATATATACAAGATTTATGTACGTTATTTTTTAACTGTAAATTGAAAGTATTTACAATTAATATATGGAAATAAAATCGAAAAACGTGTACAATTAAACAACTATCCAAAGATGATTTTTCAATGATTTAACGTGAAACGTAGATAAATTTCACCTCTGACTGCGGTTAATTAAATTGAATTCATTAACCGCAGGTAATAATTGAACAGAACAAAAAAGATGCAATAATGGTGCTGCACATTAGCAGCAAAAACGGCTATTAATTGTGTCCTTGCTGTGGCTCTCTTACACTTCATTAGATTTTTTTTACATACAATTAACAATTTGTTTTTGTCGCTCTTCACTTAATTGCACCACTGACACACATATGTTATGTTTTTTTTGTCGCGTTCCCAAAATAACAATCGACACGAATAATAACAATTAAATTCATTAAAACTAACAAAAAAACAACATATTTTGTATTTTCGCGTATCCCAATTGAAACACTGTTGTCTTTTTTTTTTGCAAGTAGAACAAATGTGTTTCTCTCTTTTTATTGCAAATAATTGTTCGAATTTATGGCAAATACGATAATCCGATTATCATTAGCAAATTTTGACAAATTATAAATGGTTTTATTAATTCCGGTATCATTGGTGGATTGGGAGGTGAAAACAAAAAATAGGGGATGAAATAGTAAATTCTAAAATTCATTGAATCGGATTGCTTTTTTGAGAATTGTTTTCGTATTGCGGTAAAAATTTGAATTTGTTACGTCCTCATTTTTTTTTAGTTATTTGTATAAATATGGAAATATCATATTTTTCAGCAACTCGCGTTTTGTATACAGATACAAACGGCATGAATATTTCATAAAACGTTTGGCATTATTTTTTTTTTGTTCCACAATTGTTGTTTGTTCAAAACGTTATTTTTGTTTATAATTTAGGCTAAAATCTAAAGTTTTGATGCAACAACCATCCTTCATTTTTAACTTATCCTCTATAATATATATACAGTGGTACCTCAACATACGAGTTTAATTCGTTCCGTAACCCTGCTCGTATGTCAAATTGCTCGTATCTCAAAGAAACTGTTGGTGTCGTGTGCGATTCCTCGTATCTCAAATCTTGCTCTCATCTCAAAGCAAAATATCGCTCGCTCGTATCTCAAAACACTCGTATATCGAGGTACCACAGTACACAATTTTCAGATAATATACACACTACACTTCATTCAAAAAAAAAAATGAAACAAAAGCAGCATTTTGTTATTTTTTTTTTCTCGAATTATATCGAAAAACGCTGTTTGTCTTTAATTGAAACAAACTAGTTTTTTATACTGAAATTAACACAAAATATCCTTTCTAAATAAAGACAAATGATTAAACTACTGTTTATCGTCCATTTGGGTTGAATTAATAAAGTTTTAATTAATTTAAAGTATTTGAATTTCATATATTTTCGGATAATAAAGCACTCTGAATCTATATGAAATAATTTGTTATATTCTACTTGTTTGATCTATAAAGAAAATGTTGATTATTTCAGTTACGAAAAGTTAGCAATTGTTGAATAGACTAATTGTTAATGAAATGCAATGTTGAATTGTATTGAAATGGGTGTTTTCTCTCATCGATTCTCGAATCGGAATGTAAAATGAAAGCAACATCGGTTCTCGGCCAAGTGCATCCGCTTTTAGAAAAGATGCTCTTCGGTTTAATTTGTTTTTACGTTCGAGGATGATTTCGATTCTAGTTTCGAAGCGACTGAGACTCACTCCTCTGCTCATTCTCATCCTCAATGCCTTGTGAATAATTCAGATCTCCGGCCAGATACTTCCAACGAACATATTAGATGCGTCCGTCCCGACGACGACAATTGATGGGCTGTTGCTATTGACATTCTTGTACAAGCACAGATGTGTATAAGCATCGACTTGTTAACATTTACATATATGTACAAGCAACATTATGTCCTCTTATTACCCACCATTATTGTACGAAGTTTGCAATTATTTACTAACCTCGACGCCACTTACGTACCATATTACCCAACTCATTATCATTCTTCGACTATTTCATTACATTATTTTCATTTTCTCCTCTCCCAGTATCACTTTTTAAGCATTTCACTATTCCTGTTGCTTTAATTCTATTCCAGGATTAAAATCGAATAATTTAGTTAACTTGAATCTTATCAAATTCAACGTGTCAATTGTATTCAATGTATTTGTTTTGCGTTGATGCGAATGTTGTAATTTGCGGCAGAATTGTGTTTCAGTGATTTTTGTCCATTATGCGTCGTTCCTGTACATGTAATAACTTTATGCAAATACGCGTGGCCTGCAAATAGTGAAAACTATGTACGCTGCAGCACAAATACACGCTCTCTCACACAATGCACTGGATGCACCGTTATTTTCGTGTTGACCATTTAAAACGAAGTGCACGAAATGAATTACGCAAAAAAAAAACACACACACACATAATATGTAACAGCAATGAAAATGCGGGTGAAAAAGAATGCCGAACGCTGGATACTAATTAACGAGCATCGGCTCGTTACGTAATCGCCGACAAAAGCGACGTGGCTCCATGTTATATCATCAGTTTTAGCTGAAACCAATTGAATACTACACCCATACGGCCTATCTTTATACGGCATTTCGCTATAACGGCCCTCTTCAATTAAGGCACGTTTTCGATTTACGGCCTAAAGTGTTTCGCTATAACGGCAAAAAACTGTTTTTTCGATGTCGATATATCTACAAGTTGCCAATCTTGCGCAAGCGCAAAAATTGATTCCCTATACGGCTTTTCGCTTTGCGGCCAAGATTCATGGAACGTATCTAGGCCCTAAACCGATACATTGCAAACATTTTAAAATGTTAATAATTAGATTTGCAAAGAAATTATCTACATTCTCTTGTAGGAAAATCATTTTAGATTTATTTTTCACACATTATTCTTATAGAAACTTTAATTGATCACTAAAATTAATTGATTTATTTAATTTCGTTTCACGAACACATTATTTTCAATCCTTAAAATATGTAGTGTATAGTCTATTATCAAAATATACACTTGGAACAAGAGAAGAATAAAATAACTTTTTGCGTAAATGAAATTGTAAAAACCAAACGAAAAACCTAATTATTTCCATTGAAAATTTCATTTATCATCAAAATTAATTGATAGAATTTCTTTCGTTTTATTAAGTTTCCAGTTCATTATTAAGATATAATCAATATTTGATTATTTATATAACTCTTAGAATTTAATAGTACTTGGAACGACTAATGTGCAAAACTAATTATTTACACTTCATTGCAAATAATGGAAAAACAGTGTATATAATGAATATAATTAATTTTTAATTGAAATTAAGCTACGATTCTTATACTTTTTACACAAATTAGTAAACGATTCTAAATTAAATTACGTATATCAATCATATACGTTTTTCTTTATAAACAATAGTGTCGTTAATTGCTGTAATTTAAGGTGTCAAACAACAAATTGTAACTAGAAATAATTGCACTGATTTCGTAGTATTAAATGAATGTGTAAATATCATTATATGCTACAATCTAGTAGTTTTCTTGCAGTTGATAGAACAATGTCAGCGGAGTGCATATCATAGTGCAAACAAGATAACTACACTTGCTATTTTTGGACAATGAGTAAGCCAAGTCAAACAAAAATTTTAAACACACATAAATAAATATGCATGTATTTTACACTAATTGTTTTCTTGAATGCTTTCCAAAAAGAAATCTGCAACTTCAAATGACTATACTACTGCATACGTTACTTTAGATAATATTTGTAATAATTTCATAAAATTTAAAAATGTGTAGTTTCTTTATTTTTAGAATATTATATTTAGATGCGATAATAATCGCATACCTAAACTTTATTGGAAATTTATTAGTTTATTGTTAAAGTTCATAATTTATTTTAGACATTCAAAATTAAATTATTGATTGATAAAATTTGAATGTAAATCGATAGGAAAACGCTTCAATTAAAAATTGCGAACTGGAAGAGACGTCGGATATGCAAGTGCATTGGAATGATGCGATTTTGGATAATGTATAAATTACGAGCGACAGTAGACATTAATCAGGCAGAACACCTTTGAAATCTAATTAAACCTGACAAATCGGAGTCGGACGAGCTTCGATTGATATTGATGTGTGCCACGTATATATTAATAGTGTTTTTTTGTTGATGATGTTTTATGATTTCCACTCGTTTCAATTACGCTCACCGTAAATTATCGTTTAGTGCACATTGTGCAACAACAATGGTCGTTTAAATCAAAACCTTTGTGTGTGTGGTGCGCGAGATTGTTGTTTTTCGCTTGTTTTTTGCTTTGGCGGCAAATTCGAAATATAAAGATAAATCCTCCGTTCATCTTCGAATGGTGCGGTATTCCTTTTTTGCATACGTCTCTCGTAATGAAATAAATACATAAAGGCCGAAGTCGTTATACATATAACGGCCGCATTCGGACGCTATAACATGTCGCTGCGCAATATTTTATCCCTTTTAAGGTACGGACGCCCACGAAACCCGTTCTCCGCCCGATAAGGATTCGTTATACGTCGCTCTTCTCTTCGCACAATCGGACCAATATGGTCTGAAATTACCTCACAAGTCTTTATTAGAATTATTGTTGCTGCGGCGCGACGAGTCTGAGGACGATCGTGATTTATGGAATTACCATTCCACTTTCACGATTATTCATGATCGTTAACTTTTCAATACTTTTATCGATTACCTAAATTGATTTTCACAGAAATAGTTCTGAACATTGCAAAATAAGGCGGAATTTCACATTGAAAATACAATTTTAGTCAATATAGAAATCAGCTTTTCAAGATTTATGATAATCCTAAGATCTCTGGATTAAGACACATTTTACTTTCTTTTCATAATTTTCTATATTAATATTGTAATATGTACTTCTTTTAAAGTTAACTTGCAATTGTATTAATAATAATATAGAAAAAAAGTATGTAAAAGTATTGTTACCGAAATTGTTTTCCCCAAATAGTTTTGAACATTGCAAAATAAGGGAGAATTTAACATAGAAAAGGAAAGTATGGTACAAGAATATTTTAGTAAATTTGCATATGATTTATATAGGAATCATCTTTTCAAGATTCCTGAAATCCAGAGATCTCTGGATTAAGACAAATTTTACTTTCGTTTCATAATTTTCTGTAATAAGATTATAAATATGTGTAATCGTGTATCTACTATTTCTTTGTAAACTTAAGTTGAAATTGCATGAATAATAATATACAAATATTGTTGAGGAGAGACTTGAATTATGATAAATTCCGATTACCCAAATTGATTTCCCCAAAAATAGTTCTGAACATTACAAAATAAGGCAGAATTTTATACTGAAAAGAAACTTTTAGTTAATTTGCATGTGAATTATATAGAAATCAGTTTTTCAAGATTTCTGAAAATCCAGATATCCCTGGATTAAGACGAATGTCAATTTCATTTCATAATTCTCTGTAATAAGATTATAAATATGTGCACTCGTATATCTACTATTTCTTTGTAAAGTTAAGTTGAAATTGTATGAATAATAATATAAAAATATCATTGAGGAGGGACTTGAATTATGATAAATTTCGATTACCCAAATTGATTTCCGCAAAAATGGTTCTGAACATTACAAAATAAGGCAGATTACATATTGAAAAGAAAATTTTAGTTAACTTGCATATGATTTATATAGGAAACAGCTTTTCAAGATTCATGAAAATCCTAAGATCTCTGGGAGAGACTTGAATTATGATAAATTTCGATATTCGATTACCTAAATTGATTTCTACAAGAACAGTTCTTGCAAAATAAGGCAGAATTTAACATAGAATAGAAAATATAATACAATAATATTTAAGTAAATTTGTATATAGAAATCAACTTTTCAAGATTCATGAAAATCCAGAGATATCTGGATTAAGACGAATCTCAATTTCATAATTCTCTGTAATAAGTTTATAATATCTACAATTTCCTTGCAAATTACAGTTGAAATTGTATTAATAATAATATCAAAAAGGGTTTAAGCCCTTTGCATCAGTAGAATTATATATATAATTTTTCTTTGTATTTCTTTATTGCTGTTGCATTGAGTTTATATATATATTTTTTTGTAGCTGTTGTTGCAATAAATGTTATTATTATTAATAACATGAAAAGAATGTATGTTAAAGCATTGTTGAGGAGAGTAGGTTAAGAGCACCGGTTGCGTTCGTACAACGAGAGAATCAGACCTCTCGAAAAATCTGGTACTCTCCGGATCGTAATAAAAGTAATAACGAAAGTGACCCAAATGTTACTCAACATTCCGATATCAAGTTGCCGTTGGTGCAGCAGAAGAAACGAGTAAATAAACAAACAAAAACGTAACCTGACAAAAGGATTTTCCAGTGGATACGAGACCATAAGGCAGGCACTTATTCTCTTTTATTCCTGAATAATATATTGCAAGTGGGTGAGTCCGTAGCTTCGTTTCTCTCATCCAGCCCACACTTGGTAATTGAATATTTAAAGGAAGAATGAAAAAATAAAATGAAATTCACGTGAAACTTTCACGTAACAAGAGATTCAGGTTTATAAACCGGCGCTGATTGATTGAATCTTCTCTCCAACAAAAAAAAACAATATCTTCTTTAATTCAATTACTGTTTTAATTTTCAGTTTAAAACAAATTATTAAACGAATTTAATACATTTTGAAATAATAAAATGAACTAATTGAGTCATTGTTCAACATTCTTGACTCGTATATCCAAGATCGTTGGAAATGCGCAATTTTCTTTATGTAACATTCCGATGCGGCTGCACGCGCTTTGCATATTACGTACTCTTCCTCTTTCAATTATTCACTGGGATTATTGTAATTTCATTAAACGAAAGGAAAAGAAAACAATTAATTACCGTGATTTGCTAAGCTTTATTTCATCCGATTCCCACAAAACGAAACGATACCTCGAAATCATCGCGTGGAGTCACCGCATTCTTTGCTATTACGAGACAGCTTTTTCTTCTTCTTTGCACAGACGACGTGTCTTTATTGCAGAATTAATTTTATATTATTGTTGAAATAACTCGGGTTTCTTACATATATTTGCAGATATACATGTAATTTTTGATACACGTGAACTTTTTCATAACCATTGTTTTATCTGCTGCAATAAATATAATTACTATTCAGATTTAGTTAAAATTTCAAGTAAAAACTATAACTTCCATAAATGTTTGCTGTTCGTTGAAAAGGGGCAATGAATCACGTTGTGATTTATTTTTACATAATTCATTGCTGCTTACTTACATTCAATATATTTATTTTACACATGTATTTCTTTAATATTTTATAGGCCAGTTTGTAATAAATTCATAAATCAAAAGGAAAATAACATAATGATTGCAGTTTACGAGTGTTCGTGACCGGTGCCAACACACATCTAGTTTCTATCGAAAATAAACCTTAACATTATTTTTCAAAGAAAAAGAAAAAAACGCGAAAAAAACAACTTAAAAATGAATTATTTATTTCTAATTAACATTAACGTTTCCTTTGCTTTAATTATCGTATTATTAATTGATTTCATCATGCTGAAAAACATTATAGTGTTAACAACAAATTGCAAAGTTTTAAGTAAATTTTCATTCGCTTTCATTGATGAAAGATTAGATCTTTTCCTTAATTATCGTATATTTAATTGGTATTTTTTTATATTTTCCGTCATGCTGTATAATTAACAACAAATTGCAAAGTTTTAACTGAATCTTAATTAGCTTTTATTGATGAAAGATTAGTTTTGGTTTGCTTTAAATTCATTAGGTTTTATTATCAAATTATTTGGATGATTGTTTACAAAAAAAAGTTAAGAATTGTAATGATTGTATTTGTTGAGAGTTTGTGAAAGTCGTTCATCCGAGTAAATTCTTAATATACATTGCTGAACTTTACTAAATTGCCTTCGATGTGCAATTATAATATGAATTATTATACACAAAGTTACTAATTATTTAATCCTTTCGTATTCGAATTGGATTCTAATTTAGTTTCGAAACTTTGTAATTTGCTTCTCATGGAGTGTCGGTTGCCTGCCACGTGGCGAATGCTACGAATGACGAATGACTTAAATGTGAAGGGCTTCATACACGAACTTTTTAACACACAACATACAAATTATTCGCGTCTTCAATTTGTTTATTTGAAGTTGCTAATAGAGAGGAGGAGAGGGTGGAGCAGGGGAAAGAATAAGAAGAAGAAAAAAGAGAGCGCATTGTTTGATATTTTGTATGAAGATTTTTTAATTTATTGCCGATTGTTCTTGCGTCTCGCGCGGAATGGCTCCTGTAATTAGATATCTGCCATGTCGTTAATAATTGCTGAACGAACGAAAAGGAGAAATAGAAAGAACAAACAAACGTCTTATTCGTTTCCCATTGTATTTTCCTCAAGCAGACACTTTAGTCGCATGGTTTGCTGTTAATAAAGTCTGCATAATATTCTTATTTCTGAAGTTGATCAGAGGAGGAGGAGGAACGAGTGCGCTCCAAAGATTAAAATAAAAACATCGGAAGTTACGTGATTACGATTTCAGCGATGTTCATTTCCGCTCCGGCAATTTGCTTCCACCTCAAACATCCAATTTGCGACTGCATTTAATTCGTATTAACAATGTGTTTCATTGCTTTACTTGTTGTTATTTTCCCTTGGGAATAATCCTGAAGAGTTGTTTGGGTGCGAAACGAAGTCCGAATGAATGGAAATTTGGGGGGAGATGAATGCGTGCAGCACCGAAATGCATTTGGGGCGAATGTC
>JAFMTC010000086.1:581735-597183 GCA_018845635.1 Nicrophorus orbicollis | reverse complement strand
AGGGTGTACTAGTTTCAATGGTGGAATCATTTGTTGGAGATACAACTGTTGTCGTAGTTGGTGCATCACTAGAACCGGTTGTAGTTGAAATACCTGAAGGTGTACTAGTTTCACTGGAACCGGTTGTAGTTGAAATATCTGAGGGTGTACTAGTACAAATATCTGATATTGTGCTAGATGCATCAGTTGAACTCTCTTTTATAGTAGATTTTGTACTTGGTACATTTCTTGATGTAGTTGTATTATTATTACAAGATTCGCTCTCATCTGAATCATCACAGTTATCTTCGTTTGTATCCTCACATTCGTCAATACTTTCTTCTATTTTTTGCAGTTTATCTAATAGAAATTGTACAGCATTTGTTCCGCAATGATTTAATTTATGAAATATTTTTCTTGTCATCTTTTTCAGTTCATTGTGGATGTGCATTGCTTCTTTGCAAGATAATTCCAATTCAGATTTTGAATAATCCACATTGGCTTGGTTATTCGTGCAAACATCTTGACTTGCCTGAATGTCCCCATGAACTGGAAGATTTAAATCTTTTAAAGATGTAATAATATCATTATCTTTGGAATAAGTGCAACCGATATGTTGAGTTGCATCCTCTATTGCATCCCAGAATGTACGAAGAAGTAACTCAGCATTTACAAAATCAGTATCATCCTTTTTAACACATTCGTTGCTTATATAAGTTTTGTATATTTCCAATTGTTTGATCACTTTGGGACAATCTTCTTCCGCAGATTCCATAATATTTTCAATGGTTTCGTTGATGTAAGATGAAGGGCTTACGAGTAATTCCTTCGCGTAGCTTATTACATTGAAGTTTACATATTCCTTTGCTAAAGTTAAATTACCTTTCTCGCAGTCGGAACTTTCTTTGTGCACTTTGCAAAGTTCAATTTCTTGTTTCGTAATTTGTACTGTTTCGTCAATTTCCTTTTTCACTCTCGTCGTGCAATTATGCAAGTAATTAGTGACATTTTCGTATGTCTTGTCCATTTCATCGATCGTCTTCTTTATTTCCTTGCAGGATTTCTTAAGGTTAGTCAACGAATACTGTTTATTCACTGGGTTATTCTTGCACAATGCAATCAATTCGTTTATATATTGGATATCGATGTGATTGAGTTTCTTCAGGGAATCGGTGATTGTGTTTTCGCTGGAGTAAGCGCAAGCCACGTCCTCGGCAGCCACATTGAATGAATCCTCCAGGTCGTTAAGTAAAGTATCGACTTTTTTCACAGATTCTTCGGAAATGCAGGTTGTAAATAGTTTTGATTTGAGAGCTTCCAGTGGAGGAGACTTCACCGAGCATTTTGTGGGTATGGATTGAATTAGGTTGTCGATGGAGTTATTTAAGGACAAGGACGCGTTCTCCAGTTCGTCGTACATCCTCAGGTCGTAATTTAAATACTTTTCCGCATATTTCAAGTCCCCTCTCGTGCAATCCGTAGATTCCTCTTCGCTTCGACATGATTCGATTTCCCGTTTCTTATCCTCGATCATTTTATTAACGTTTTCCGACACCTTCGCCGCGCACGAACTCAGGTTGTGGAAGAGAGATGTCACCTCTTCTTCGAGTGATTTCCAAGACTCACTGATATCGAAGCATCTCGAGTGGAGAAGAATGGATGCGTACTTAATATTCGCCCAGTTGTACTTGCAGAGTGCAACGTATTTATCTATGTTTTTGTAACCTGGAAGCTTGTTTCGCTTCAGTAATGCGATCACCTCTTTGTCACGCGACGAGGAACAAGCTATAGTTTCAGTTACGTCTTCAGTGGATAGCCACAAATCCATTAATCTATTATTGATCCTATTGAAATTTTGCTTCTGTGTTGATAAACAGGTATACTTCAGGTCAAGCTTAACCTTCTCCATATCTGCAATGGAATCACCGCATATCCCGGAAGCTGAATTAACGAAATCATCGATGGTCTTGTTCAAGTAAGATCCTGTATTCGCAAGGATATCTTTGGAGAAGCTCCAAGCGTCGAAGCTCTGGTACTTCAGCAACAAATCTAGATTTCCACGTTTACATTCTCGCAGCAAATCTTGTAGAGAGTTCTGCAAGGATATGCCATTCGAATCCTCAATAACTATAGTGAACTAAGATGCTTACCTGGACGAGGCAGGACAGGAAGATTACGAACAAGTTGAATTTGGAACACATACTTCCCACGAGTCTGTGGTTTCCGGGAAAACGTCTCGTTTATATAGTTTATGGAGGCAAGTTTCGCGTGTTTCTTTTTTGTTGTTTTCGGTTGGATGATAAAATTTGCATGCCGTGAAATTTGTTTTGTTTGCGGAAACATTAATGCCTTTCAACTGGTCCAATAAAAAAAGGAGAATAAGGCTGATTTATGGGCAACAAATATGTGTGGCAACGTCATATCGCGTTTCAATAAGAGACTTCGCAGGAAAATTGTTATTGCTCTACTGCTCACTGATAGCATTCAGCACTTTTCCGTTCGCTTTTATTACAACGCGTTTCATCATAACGTCTTGATCAATTTTCAATGGTTCATAAACTGTAAACGTATGTAAACCCATCCACATAAGCATCTTATATATTACTAGAAACATTGCTATTTCTCTCATCTCAACTATAAGCTCATTTGTACAAATACTTGTGATATGCAATTTCCAAGTAGATTGATAAAAAACATTAGTACTGTGGTAACTCGTTATACGAGTGGCCTAATATACGAGTGTTTTGAGTTACGAGCCGCCGACCGAGCGATGTTTTGCTTCGAGATGAGAGCAAGATTTGAGATACGAGGAATAGCTCTAGATTAGACCTTTGAGATACGAGCAATTTGACATACGAGCAAGGTTACGGAACGAATTAAACTCGTATGTCGAGGTACCACTGAAAAATTCGCGAAAAATTCAAATTACAATTACTTTCAAAACCTAAATTATTCCTCTCCTCGGCAGATACCTCTTAAATTTATGTCCAAATGTTTAAAATATCCTAAATAGACCATTTTCTCCTTGATGTCCTTGTAATGTTCATTACACTTTTCTGGTTAATAAACAATGCCTTGTAAGGGTTATATATAAAATAACTAATAAGTAATATTAAGTTACAAGAATAAAAAAACAATTTGCGTCAGTTTAGAAACAAAGAGATTACTTTTTACGATGCGTTAAATATTTCTGTTCAAATTTAATGTTCAAATTAATAATTAATATTTTATTGTTAACAAAATGCGTAACAGATAGCAGACTTTTGCATAATTCATAATTTGTTATCTGAAACACGGATTTGAATTGGTCGACACGAAATATAATTTTGATTTATAGCTGCATTTATCTATTCGCATTCTGCTTTAACAAATGACAGTAACGCAAACCTGATAAATTAGGTGTGCTTCGTATATCAATGTAATAGAGGCATATTATAAATGACAACAAAGTTACATGATAAAGTGTCAGTTTGACTAATAGAATACTTGAATGGTGATGCATGCAAAGCGAGGAATGTAATTCGATTTCGCAGCATAATTGTGCTTTCTAGGAATCAGGTAAATCTGCAGAACCATCAAAGTTAGTAATCAGGTTAACAGCGGCGGAGCAATTCCAAGAACAATAATTCTGCACTTCCATCAGCGAAGGAGCAAAGTAAGGGATGAAAGAGTAGACAAACAATAATATTTATGTGGAAGCGAGGCACGCGATCAATCATTATCGATCTACTTGTATATTTTTTTCCTACGCCGAGAAAATTTGAATGGAAAGTGGAAACCCTCCCTCCGTGTGCATTTTATCCGGTTCGAGCGTATTCAATTAAAATTTATCATCAAATACGAAACGCGTGGAACAATGCGAAGTTTCGAAAAGCCCGAGCAAATTTCCTGCCGATTCGAAACGGGCTGGGGTGTCCCCCCTCGCCTTCAAAAGGCATATCCAGGCCATACAAATTGTGTTAAAGTGTTGCTGGATACGCGCACGTCGATCGTGTGTGTCGCTTTACGCCAAAAGCTTGTTTCGGTGAAGATTTTTGATGGCTTCGGCACGTTACAAAAGCTATTTAGTATGCAGCGAATCTAAATATATCAACAAGGATGTATGCAATTTCCCACAGAATTGATCAGCTTCCTCACATCAGCACATCCATTCCTATTTTAAGCTTCTATTACGAAAATATACATCCATAAAATATATTTATATCTAACAATAAAGGAAATATATACTAATATTTCATGGTGTAAAGCCTACATCTTTAATATACACAAATCTATCGGTATTGTATCCTGAACAGAATCTATATGGAGATCTTCATGTATTTGCCTATTTGAGATGAACCGCGGTGATACTTCTTGGGTATTTTGATTGAAATCTGCGTATAATTTGAATGTTCGATTTTCTGGCTACTCCCCAGATGCCATATGTCCATACTGGTTTAAAGATTACCTTGAATATTAATAGTTTATTCTCCACTGATAATTCCGACTTTTGTCCTAATAACCAATAGAGTTTTCTAAACTTTATTTCTAATTGTTCCGTCTTAGTCTGAATGTGGTCTTTCCAAGTAAGCCTTCTGACGAGATGCATACCTACGTATTTGACTTTAGTTGATTTAGACAAATCTTGTCCATTTAGTCTAACTGTTTCTTAAGTGTGAATGTGATATGTACAGATTTCAATTCATTAACGTAAATTCTCCATTTTTAAGCCATTCCTGATTAAATGGTTTCAGCATTTAATTGAAAATTTAAATAATATTCATTATTATTCAAGGAAATTTGAAGATAATACGACAAATAATGTCACAAATAATGTAATCACAGATATTTGTGAGATGGAAACGTTTCAATAGAAACGTGGTGTAGTATGCAGTAAGTGTAGGAATTTAAATATCTGAGGTGTATGTTCACGAGTAATGGGACACCCAAGATGCGCGTTCAGTATGCTGAGAGAAAAACGAGGTTTTGCGGCGACGGAACTCTGGGATATATGAAAGTCACTATTTTAGAGTTAGAGGAATAATTTTGTTACAAGTGGTGTTACAGTGGATTGAAATCTTTATATCCTAGTTAAATTACATTTCTTTATAATAGCACCATACATTTTAACAATTTTGTGGAAAGAATACATTTTTGTATTTAATCATAGATTTTTCTTCTAATTTTTCTTAGTAATTTCAAGATTAAATCATTTTAATATATTTGATCGAAAATACAGAGCTATTTTACTTCTTAGACTTTTTTACAAAATTTAGACAAAAATGCGATGAAATGTAAGAAATATATAATAAATTAGGAACTTGAAAATCGTTTCCTATGATAAAAAAGATTTTCTTCTGCTTCATATAATTGATATCACACGAGTTTCACGAGAACCCTTTGAAAATAGGGGTAAAATAGGGTCTGGCAATAAATATCGGAAGTTTAATTGAATTTTTATGCGAACGAGTATAAAGTAGAGTAAATCGTTGCAGCCAGAGCATAAAACTGGCTCTTTACATTCCGCTTGTTCCTATCTGATTAGGCCATAAAGTCCTATCCTAAGCGACGTGGCAAAATACCACTAACTATAACCATTACACTGATATCAGGGAATTTAAACCGCATCGAATAAAAGAAAAACCAAGCAAGCCCTTGTTGTAATTACATTGCCTCCAAACACGGCCATTGCGATTCTCATGTTCGGATCGTGAAAGGAAATCCGGCCGTATTTTCCATTTTGCTAAACGCCGTTTCCGCAACCGCAATTGCAACCGTCGATTCGCACGTAAAATAATTAACAAAATTAGTACTGTCAAATAAGGCAGACTATAATAGTAATTGCCATGAAATTTTGCCAGACGTCATCTGAAGGTTGGTACTTCCTAAAAATCATATGGTTTTGTCGATAGAGGCGCCATCTTACAGAATTATTGAGGTGAGATGAGAGTAATTATTGTCATTAATCTTAAGATGATGATCCTCAGTTTCTCACAGAAATAGGTTCGTCAGCTGTTGCAAATTGTCAACTCTACAACTTCTTGTGATAACTCTTATTTGTAGATGCATATTGAAAATCTTATTGACTTGGAATGACAGTTGTAATTGTAATCATTGAACATAACTACTCCAAGCAAATATTTATAAGGGATTAAATATACACCCATACCTCGCTTTATGTAATAGATACGTTCCACAAACTTGGCCGCAAAAGCCGTATAAGGAATCAATTAATGCGCTTGTGCAAGATTGGCAACATGTAGATATAGCGCCGTTATAGCGAAACATTTTAGGGCGTAAATCGAAAACGTGCCTTAGTTGAAGAGGGCCGTTATAGCGAAATGCCATACAAAGAGCGGCCGTTTGTTGATACTTAAAAAATCTATTAAGAAATGTGCAATAGTTTGTCATTATATAAAAGAAAATCGTATATAAAGCATTGTGTGTTTCAACGTCTCCTATTTATGTAGGTAATCCAGGGCGACGCAAAATGATAACATTTTACAGCTAGCTCCGCTGCATCATAACTTACGGTTTATTAAGTAGGCAATCTCTGAATAAAAGTAAAGGAGTGCCGCCCGGTTTAAATGTAAGTTATTGGGTTTTATCTACGCCGCTCGGGAGTTTAGAAGTTATGGCGTTTTAAATGTTCCGAAAAGGCAATCCTCTTTCTCACTCCGCTCTTGTATATAAAATATAAGAGGATCATTTGGATGCATCTTTGCACTTTAATACTGGAAGGCTAAAGAACGCATCGCCCGACCCACCCCACCGCCGTCCCATTTCCATCCTCAAGACAATGCGCGAAATTATTCGCACTCCTCTCCTTCCTAATGGCGCGGCATCGCCTTTCAGGCTGCATCCTCAACCGCTTTTAATTGCGCACATTATGAACTCGATTTTGCAGAATATGTTAAGAGTCGGTCAATAACTCATGCAGCTAAGCTTCATTCCAAAAAAAAATAAGACAATACAGAAATATTTCTTACTAATGTATATCATTTTATAGGAAAATAGTATATATAGCTTCAATACTTACAATTAAATGTTTTACAACTATTTGAACCCAGTTTTAAATAACATTTTAATTATGAAAAAGAAACACATTATTTTTAATAGATTTTTCATGTATTTTTCATGTATTTCAGATTTCCAATTTTGCTACATTGAACAAATTAAAACTTATTTACAATTTAAATGTTAACTGCTTCATTGCAAAATAAGTATAATTCTATTGAAAAAGCTTAGATATCTTCTATACTTACAATGTTTTACTCTTAACTATCTAATATATCAAGACTTATTTAAAATAGTATTTAACAAAATATTGCGTTTTATTTATTGAAATTTCTTTCTCAATTTGTTTAATTAATAAGTGTAAGTTAATATGATTTGTTTTAATATATGTTTATTGTTTAGTAACGCTAATTTCAACGACTTTCTTCGTTACGAACTAAGGAAAACTTCGTCTATCCATTCAATGAATACGTTGAACGACGAAATTAATTCGAAATTACGTAATCTTGGTTGCATACTCTCGAGCGAATTGTATTAAAATTCGAAACAATGCACGTAATTACTTGCGGAATCCGCGAAACTGGGATTCGGGTCGTGGGGTCGCTCTCCCATTGTATAAACGTGTATTGAGAATGAGGATGGAGGGGGGTGGGGCGAGGAGGGTACAGTTAATTAGTGGTGGTCGGGTAATTACCCGAAACCCACTTTGATTTTAATGAGTGTCACACAGCAACCCTTGTTTTAAGGGCCCCAGACAAAATGATTGATAACACTTTGATTCCTTTTAGATGTACATTTATCCCTCGTTCAACGTTTACACGATTAACGCTTATTCCAAAACCTCAAAGTTCGGTTTCCCAAAAACCAAGAACAAGTACAAATAGAAAAAGGGATAGAAATGTAGAATGGGTATAAAATACAGTTATGATGACCGAAAAACGTGGTTTATTGAAAGACATATAGATAATAAGGGTCTATATCGATATCTCGACATTCGTAATCACGAAACTATAATTGAAAATCATCCCGATACTGTCGAGATTATGCTTTTTGGGATTTAGATTTTCGGGATTTTGTTAAGAACCCAGTTAAGTATTATAATATGATCAACTACAATAAACCGTTTTAACATTGTTGAAAATTTACCTAAATATTATAAATTAATATAACTTTGTTTAATACTATTATCTTACCTTAGATAGGCCTCTTAAACGAAATCTAACTCTATATTTTTCTTCGTCAAATAATTTGTGCTAAAAAAAAACACGATGAAATTGGAATTGGCCCATGAGCTTGGTTGAGAATGAGACCTTCGTTCGTGCATCGAAGATCGATAGTCATCATTTTTGCTGGAGCTTGCTGTAATTTAGAGGTATTTACGACTGCTGATTACCAAACGAGTTTCCGATACTCCCACCGCATCCGGCTGATGCTTAATGAATCCTTTTTTTTTTCATTCTTCAGTTATCCCATGCAACGTAATCAATTTTCAGCGAATGCATCGTTCACATTTTTTGCAGCTTTAAATAAGATATGAGAATTGAATGAAACATTGAGTAGAATGATGCGTAATGACATTGATAGTTTTACATTTAAGCAGTGTGAGATGGAACGTTTTCTTAAATATACTAAAAGTACAAATAAATAAAAATTGGTGGATGCGCCAGGAAACTTCAAGTTACGTAATTAAATCAAGTTATGAATACAGTGGTATCTCCATATACAAGTGCCCTAATATATGAGTGTTTTGAGATACGAGCCGCCGAGCGAGCGATATTTTGCTTTGAGATGAGAGCAAGATTTGAGATACGAGGAATCCAACACTACACCGCTGCACACGACACCAACAGTTTCTTTTAGATACACCAATTGCTTTCAGATACGAGCAATTTGATATACGAGCAAGATTACGAAACTAATTGAACTCGTATGTCGCATGTACCACTGTACCTTTATATTTATAATGAGTGGATGCGCCGGGTATTCGTAATGATATTTCTATAATTAAGCAGAGACTTTACTCATTGTTCGAATTATTAGTTAATTTCATTTAAAATCACATTATTCATAAATTTTTGTAATATTATAATAATGTTTCGTCTGATAAATATTGTTATATAAAATTGTAAATGCTTCGAGAATGGATTATGAAATTATCCATTTATAATAGTTTTGGTTTATAAACAGCTTTAAGGAATGCATTATGTTCGATTTAACTTACTGAAATTAAATAAAGTTTGATGATACTTTGAAGGAACATTTACATTGAGATTCTCGAGTTTCATTTCATATGTGAAATTAACTTTACAAATTTAGTTATTTTAGTTATTCAATGTGTAAAAGATATACCATAAATAATGCATTATAGTTAAATAAATTAAATAATTGTAAAAGTTTTTAGCAATACAATAATTTATAAAATTCATTGCATTCTTTTCTAAATAAATTTATGAAATTATATCCAATTTAACGTTTTTTCTACGTAAGTTATTCTTCTGTGATTTTGTCATGCCGTCCATCATTAGACACAACACTTCTTTTTATGCGACCTTTGCTTTCGCCCGAAAACCATAACGCACAGAGACGTGAGTTTTTTGTATTTATATTCCGACTGAAATAACTGAAACATCTGGCAACATTTGCACAGTGCGTGACGCCCTTGCCTCCGGGGTGTGCGGGTTCTTTGGCTCGACTGAAGGAGTCGTCGACCCATTAATCCGAACCCTTTTTGCGACCGAAAAGGCCTAACAAAGAGCAACCGGATCATTCCTCATCGAGTTTTTGCTCTTCCACAAATATTGGAACATTCCAGTATTTGACGAATCATATTTATCTAATTTCGTATACTCGAATTACATGTAAATTGTGAACGCGCACGATGTTATTATTAATAATGGTAATTCACTCGGTGTATATAAACTTGCGGGCTTTGTAATTATGCGATATTCAAATATTGTCTTCAATTATGAAACGTCGAGAGGGGGGGAATAAGGACGAGGATGAGGAGAAGAGAAGAGAGGACCTCGATATTTGCCCTAGATCCATCCACCCTCCTTGCTTATAATATATATCATTTGGTGGCACTCGCCGAGAATATATGGCACCACTTTGGATGCTGTTTATTGGGGTTGATGCGACTTTAAGCCACTGACCCCATTAAAGAACAATATATATATATCCATATTGGAACGGTCTGCTTTTCGATGCAACATTGAGCCTAATCCGCAGCTAATCCAATAATTATTATATTACTGTTACCGTCGAGACTCCCCTCTTTCTCTTATTTCGTGCTTTATTTTTGGTTTCCGCAACTATTTTATTAAATATTCCATGCATTTTAATTGGCTCGTTACAAACTTGTCCTGCTACACACCGGAATAAAATCTTAAGTTTATTCCGCTCCAGGAGCAGAGAAGGAACTACAAACGAATCAACATCACAAGAAAAGCAACAACACTTACTTAAATTATAAAGTTATTTTATCAATGAAAGTTTACCATCATCAATTTTACTTAATGTCATAATTTGTGTATACAAAAATTACATAATTAAATTGTTATATGCAAAACAATAAAAATTATGAATGGAACAAAACTCTTTGTTTGTACATTAATTACACTTTTTAATTCATTTCTATTAGTGAAATAAATACAAAATGAGCATTATTTAATCTCATTACCAAAAAATGTGCAAAATTATTAAACTGTTTCCATTATAATAAAATTATGAAAATATACAAATAATATAATTTCTAAAACTGGAAACATTACGGAAAAATAGACCAATCTACTATGAAAATGAAATAAGTTTGATTTACTATGAAAATAAATGTTCTTAAGATAATTTAAATAACTAATTTATTGCAATACTAATTACAAAATTAATAAAATTAAAATCAATTGCTGCAAACAATGTTTGTCTGTCCAAAAAGTTCTATATTTAGTACCAAGTTAGTTATCTTACAATTTACCACAGTTTAGATTTAAACAGTGTCCATTGTTGTATTTGCATGAGAAGAGATTATAAAATAACTATTTGGTAAATTAAATTTTGGTCATCAAGAACTTTGGCACAATTCAAAAAAAAAAAAATTCTAACCATTTCTAACCAAAGTTAAATAATTAAAAATGTAAGAAATGTAAAGTAATGGAAACATTAAAATCAAAAGGGACCTAAAGGGAAACATTGAACTAAATCTATGATTAATAGATCTGCACATACAATGTATTAATGTTGATTTTGATTCATCGATAAATTGATTATAAAACATCTATGTAAGTAATACAAATCACAAACAGTGTAATCTTATTTGAGTATGAATGTTTGCGTATAATAACTAGTTCAATTCAAAGTGTAATCGCCCGGTGGATAATTTGTCTAACGTCGGTAAATAGCAAGTGAATAATAATACATTTTCCTCGAGCTTATGCAAACAATAAAGTTTTCATCGACTATACAAAACAACCTGCGCCGAAGTTTGTGTATACACAAGTTTTCGAAAAGTAATATCACAGTGTCGGGTGGGTGGTAGAGCCGAACATTACAATATCCAGCAAATAAAACGCCGCTTTACAGGAACGCTGCAAAGCGAAATCGCTGAGCAGATTTCCTCAAGAAACTTGCACAGCTTCTAGTTGTTGTTCTTGTTCGTTGATGATGATCATCACGATGATGTCGGTGGTTCCTAGTGCACTTGCCATGTATGCATGCATGATCCAGGTGTACAAAGCTTAGGATCGATAAAGCTTGGATAGGTCAGGTCGGGACCAGGACGCGAGGCTTCGTTGTTCCTCTCCACTTCGGAACTTGTTCCCTTTGCGCTCGTCAGGAAAAGTGATTCCGTTAAACGTTTAAGTGAATTAACCGGAAATCGATGACGACGACCACAAGTGTCGTCGTCGAAGCCGCAGCAGCAGTTGCATCTGCATGGATGAAATCTGGATGAGAATCGCGTAAAATATGAGTGCAACAACAGCTCGGAACGATGTTTAAGGGGGCGGCAAATAGACTGTGAAAAGGGGGGAGATTGTGCAACTTTTATCTAAGTTTCTGCGGTGGAAATATGAAACGCAATTCAAATATAAGCTTAATATGATGCTGTTGTTGATCCTTTTCTTTTTTCCTTTCCATTTCGTTCGCTTTAAACCATATACAGCATTTATTGTGCTCAGTTTTATGTATATTACATTCCATCTTCCTTTTTATTTCTAATCTTTATTGTTCATACGGTCCAATTACTGATTTTCAAATATACATATTTACTTACTTATTTCCATAGAAAGATATATAGATTTTGTTACAAAGCTTCTTATTTATTAGACTATTAAAATTTAGTTTCATTAGTTTATTGTGTAATTAATAACAATACAGAGAAACTATAAAATTTCTCAAAAAAACTTAAAAAAATATAAATATTTTATTTGTATCTTAAATTATTATTAATTTGTGGAATTATTTGTGAATGAATATAACACAGTTAATAAATTATGTTTAGTAGCAGTAATTGATCCATAAACAAACACGAAAGACATTAATTTCTGAAGTGTAAAGATCAATTTAGCAACGTGAATATTATAAAGAAGCAGTTTCATATTCAAGAAATTTCCATATTCTAAAAAAAAGTATTGAGTTAACGTATAAAAGTGCTATAGAAAACATTTATATAAATGACTGTTAATTGTGGAAGGAATCCAAGAAATACACCACTGTTATTTATCGTCGGATTATGCAATCTTTAGCCTTGGACAAACAACAATAAAGTGTGAGCGTCGCTTGTGTCACACGGCAAATGCGAATATTTCACGAAAACCGACAAAGATATTTCACGCGGTTCCGAAAACTTTCACCTTTCGTTTGCTGCACTCGAGGAGACGCACACCAACCACTTCAAAGGACTTGCCGAAAATTGCGGTCGTGGGTGAGGATGGATGGATACATATATTTACCTTCATATTACACTTTCAGAGATACTCATCCTCAGGTGGATCGTTTTCATTCTCGCTTGTTTTTCTTCAGTCGCGTTTCCCAAACAAATCAATATTTGGTGTTACTTGTCTCCTATCAGGGCATGAAGATTACGAGATCTTAAAGCGACGTTTATGGTTTCATCCCAGACGCATGAAAACTTCCTTTCAGCTTTTACACGACCGCACTTTAAACTTTACCTCGTACGTGTATCGTGTCGTGCAGAGAGAGAGAGAGAACAAAAAGAAGAAAATTCGCAGACGTCTGAGATTTAAAGTTCAGTTTTGTCAGCGTTCACGAGCAGTAGAATAAGCATAAGTAATGCATGTAGACTATCTGTTCCAAATGTATTCTTAATGGTATTACATTTTACGCGATTCTTGCCAAATAATTTGCATTTAGTAGTTAATTTAAATATTTTGCTATTAGAGCATAGTTTTGCGTAAAAGTCAATCGATAACTTACTTGGCAAGTATCATAAATAATATACATATAAATTATAATTCCAATATTTCCATATGGTTGTTATGGAGACAATAAAAAAAATAAACTATACTTGACAAGTATCCTAAATAACTCATATTTAACACTTAATTCAAATATTTGTTTATGGTAGTTATGGGCACTTGCAATAAAACAAGTAAACTACGTGATAATTGACAAGTAAAATGGCAATTAATGTAAGGTATTAATAATAACTTGATATTAATTATATATAAATATTTGCAGATATATTTCTATTGAAACAAATAAAAACAAGCTATACTTGGCAAGTATCCCAAATAACTCACAGTAGACACTTAATTCAAATATTTGTATATAGTTGTTATGGGGACAACAAACTAAACAAAGAAACTACATGATAATTGACAAGTTATATAGCAATTAAAGTGATAATTACGTGATATTTGACAAGTAAAATGGCAATTCAAGTCAAGTATTAACAATAACTTGTTATTATTAATATTTAAATATTTCCATATATATTTGAATTGATACAAATAAAAACAAACTATACTTGGCAAGTATACAAAATAATACACTTTTAACACATAATTCAAATATTTGTATATTGTGGTTCTGGAGACAACAAACGAAACACGCATACTATGAAATACTTGACCAAGTTAAATAGCAAGTAAGCAGGTTAAGTTACAAATATATTTGAATTAGTTGTAATTAAGTTTTATAAGTAATATTTTATCCATTATACATAAAAATACAATTTTCAAATAAATTGCGTTAATAAAATCAATGTAAAATAGTTGATGTGGCGAATTGCGATGTGCGAAAGAATGGTTCGGTTTGCTCAATAAACAAGACCCATTCAACTTGTCTGGAGCATCGCGAAAATTGCAAAGAAAATGTTTATGGTGGAGTGAAAAACTGAATTGGTCGTCGTCCAATTGCGGCCGAAATATGAATCGATGTCCGCAGAAAGTTTAGAAAGAGCGAAAGTAGTAGACACAACGCAGAGTTGAATAAGATGAGAATGCATTTGCGAAAAGTGACATTTCAAATGGACTCACCCCTCATGTAGATGTACGCCGTGCCCCTCATATTCCTCCTGGTGAGGACAACAAGATTCAGTATGTTGCCGACGATTCCCAATAAGCATATGGCCGGAAGCGCCACGCCGTACGAATACCGTCTCAGCACTTCCGTTTCCGGATCCTCGGACCACGTGGTGTTGCTCCAAGGGCACAACGTGCAGTCGGCGCTCGCGTTCCAGCAAAGCACCGGAGACTCACTCGAGTACAGCAGCGACATTTCTTCCGGATCCAATTCTGTTTTTCCACTTATATTTGGTTTTATTTCATTCACCAAACACGAATCGCCGATCCAATTTAATTGGTGAACCTGGAAAATACACAGGAAACCTTCGTTACATTCAAATTGGTAATTCAGTCATTGTTTTTTTCGTGCGAAGGACGTAAATCCTTTGTAAATGTTTGTGTTCGTTTATTTTATTAATGACATCTCCATGGGAATCTTCTCAATTTCATTCATTTGTTTTGAGTGACAGTTTTACAAATTTTAATATTTAAATCTCTTGTTTATAAATCATTCCAGTAAGTATAGAACTACAAAATTCAACAAATATCAAAATACTTCTCTAACAGCAAACATGAAAAATATTAAAATGTAGAAGTTAAGTCCCTTTTTAAGGACAAACTTTTGAATATTTTTTCATGGATATCTTTAATTTTTTCGCAATTTATTTTATAAAAGTTCAAAGCTTATTCCTTTAATGGATAATTTAATTGTTTTTGTTTTATATCTGCAAAGTGCAGGTGTTCACTCCTTATATAGATTATTTTATGGCTTTACAATTGCAGCTGTAAAGAGCAGGTGTTCACTCCTTATATGGATTATTTAATAGCTTTACAATCGCAATTGCAAAGTGCAGGTGTTCACTCTTTATATGGAGATTGTTTACGTGTCTTACTATCACAGTTGCAGGTGTTCACTCCTTTTATGGAGATTGTTTACGTGTTTTACAATCATT
>JAFMTC010000086.1:551781-581358 GCA_018845635.1 Nicrophorus orbicollis | reverse complement strand
ACTGCAAATGCAGGTGTTCACTCCTTATATGGATCATTTAATGGCTTTACAATCGCAATTGTAAAGTGAAGGTGTTCACTCCTTTTATGGAGATTGTTTACGTGTTTTACGATCGTAACTGCAAATGCAGGTGTTCACTCCTTATATGGATCATTTAATGGCTTTACAATCGCAATTGCAAGTGCAAGTGTTCACTCTATATATGAATCATTTAATGGCTTTACAATCGCAGCTGTAAAGTGCAGGTGTTCACGCCTTATAAAGAATATTTTATAGTACAGTTGTTCACTAATTCAGAAAGTTGAAATTAATATTAAACCGTTTTCTCAAACTATTAACAAATATGTTATCGATAATGTACCGATTATTACAATTCGATAAGTATTTCGCATACGCATCTACAGATAAAAGATGCATCAGAAGATGCAAATTGTTATACGAACCGATTCGGGTTAACGAACCGTATGGGAAACAGGATGAACATCTTAAGAGTAATGAGTTATTTGTCGAATGATAACTCCCATCTAGATTCTTTCATAATTATAATATGTTACTATCATTAGTTTTAGTTTGGAAAGCTAAAACATTGTCTTACGAACGACTTAGACAACTTAGAAGAAACTTAAAGCTAGAATTAGTTAATAAAATTATTGTTAACCCAATATCCAACAATATCTTCAACTGTATATGATTATAAAAGGTCTATTGACTATTGGTTGCCTAGGAATCTTTGAATGTAACTATTTTTTTATATTCTAACTATAATTCAAAATAATTACACATTGAAAACATTACAAGTAATCCAAGTACTTCGGTACTCGATAAACGTTCCACTTCAATTACATCCCTTGTAGACTGGATCGGATTAACATCTTCAATCACATTAGGTAAGTGGCGCAGAGGGGTGAATTATAGTCCCTTTCTTTTCTTATCCTTCACACCCTCTCGCTCTTCATTCTCTTCCGAGTTTCATCTTCTATTTCATCCGGGTTCGAAGCCACATAAAACACCCATTTCGTTCCAGGTGACAGAAGGGCGTTAAACGCTTCGACCGGTTTCTGGCCGCAAATGCACGAGCCCTCACATTTGAATACACGTCTCGGCCGATTTTAATCTTGCATCGGGGGAAAACCAGGAAAAATGCGATTTCCTCTTTGACGACGGATTATTATTTATGTTCCTTTTTCTTCTCTTACCATTTTACTTTTTGCCGTCTGCAGTCTCGAATGTTTACGTCGCACGAGTTCGCAAAATATTTGCACAGCAAAATCATTTCCCGTTCATCGCATTCTCTCCCTTTTCTTATACACATTTCACTTTTTGTTCTGTTCACTTTTCCTCCGTTCTATTGCAATATGCTTTTTACGCATATTTGTATGAAGCGACAGATCGCATCTTCACTTCTCGACCGTTTCTGTATACCGATCCACCTCGTCCTCCCATTCGTTTTTTTTTCTGTTCTATCCTATTTAACTTTTTCTATGGGAGAGATGCAGTTTGCGAAAGCAATTTATTTTACAATGTAACAACTCCGACGCGGAACGATTTCGCTTGCAACAATATTTACTTGAAGTCAAAATAAATATTATATTTTTATAGAAATTATGGTTTGTTTGCTTCTTGAAATTACATTTACTTTCGTATAAATAAGAACAATCAAAACATTCTCTAAATAATACGTGAAATAAGTCGAATGATAAGCTTTTGATTCCTTTTTTCATAGTAAATAAGTTTAGAATCTAAACCATACTTTATATTATTATAAGCAACAACAGCTAATAGTTTCAACTTTTTAGATATCTGTTGGTTTGTAGTAGTACTACTAATGTTATTTCTACTTAGTACCAAGGTTGGTCGTTGTTTTGTGGATAGAAATCTTACATTTTGCGTACGATAAATTCATTATTACCCTCCTTAGTTATTGTCTCCCCTTTTTTAGTTTACAATGAATAATATCTTTTGGGATGATATTTTGTTGCTGTTCTTAAGTGTTTCAACTAAATATCTCTTGTGACATTAAACGTAGGAACAAATTATGTAACAATTATAAAAGGTATCCTGTCGTAAAGATTATCATGCAACATGTTAAATGTTTGTTAAATATACTTTTTACAATCTTTTCATATATAAAATATAGTAAAAACTTCGTTGTGGCACGTCTAATTTAATTGCATAAGTAATTATGCCCGGCGCATCCACCTTTTCGTAATGAATGCCCGGTAAAATTTATAACTGAATCGCTTTTCGTATTATATTTTTTTTCTATCTCAGTTCTTCTACTTCTCCGCTCATTTGCAAACTGTTAATTAAGTTTCCGCTCCATAAAGGATGTTTTTCTTTCTGCTAAAACAAAGTTGTGCGCCGGTCGCCTTTTATTTATTCCTCGTCTGTTGTCTTCTACTTATTCTTTTCTTCGTACTGCTTGTTTTGTTTCGGCAAAGCGCTCAACTATTTTCTTTCGCGAGAAGGAATTACAGCTCGCAACTGTAAATGAACATTGCTAGGAGCGTGTATAAAACTACTAATCGAATCAGCAATTCGTAACTAAAAAGGATAAATACATTTTCACCCCGTTCCGTTCAGGAAGTTGCGCGCCTTCGAGCATTGTAGTTTCCGCCAGTAATGGATAATGTATTAAGCGCCCACTGATTTATCTCCGAGCTCGTTCCTCTTCATTTTTATTCCCCTCTTCCCCATGTTTTCCTTTCTTTTTTCGCCCCTCTTTGTTTTTGTCTTTCTCTTCTTCACCGCCTGCTTAATTACATCCAACACAAATTACCGAACTTGCCAAGAAATATGACGTATCAGAAACTAATAAATTGCTTTCTTCCTATTCCAATAATGTGAGTATTTGTTTTCTTTTTTCTATAAAACATATAATCCAATGTTAGAAAAAAATTATTAATATTAATATAATATTATACATGATTTCATTCATTATTGTGATTAGATTAATTTATTCCCAAAATAAAGAAGTATAATTGAATGAAATACAAACTTTTGATTTCTGATTTGGTAATTCCTTCTCCTGTTTGTTATAAAGATGATCACTTTTAATTTAATTTTATAAAACTGTAGCCAAACAAGAAATTACTTATCAAATTTTGCAACCAAACGACTCAAATCAACAAAAATTATATCTGTTATAGTTTTTCGGCCGTTAATTTTTCTCTTCATCAAATTTGACAGCGATTTAGAGCCAAACGGCTGAAGACAAAGCAATAAATTAATATGCGTTACATTACCCAATTACCCTAGTTTCATATGCATCTTTTGGATCCCTTCTAGCTATTATAGTTTCCGAGAAAATCGCTAAAATGTGAAGACACTGTTTTTTTCTGACGTTAATTTTTAATTTCTTCAATTTTGACAGCAAAGTACTGCTAAACGGCTGAAGACATAGCAATAAATTAATATGCGTTATATTCCCCATCTATCCAAGTTTTCTAGGCATCTTTCGGAATTAATCTATCTCTTATAGTCTCCGAGAAATGGCTAAAATGTGAAGACATTGCTTTTCGGATGTTAATTTTTCATTTCTTCAAAATTGACAGTGAATTACAACTAAACGGCTCAAGACTCAGCAATAATATGCGTTACATTACCCAATTATCCTAGTTTCATATACATCTTTTGGATCCCTTCTAGCTATTATAGTTTCCGAGAAAATCGCTAAAATGTGAAGACATTGCTTTTCGGACGTTAATTTCTTCAAGTTTTACAGCGAAACGGCTCAAGACACAGCATTACTCATAATAATGGTTGGATCAAGTAAACTTAGTAAATTCCTATATACAAAAAAATATATATAAATTACACTTTTAAATATGAAGTATGTATAATATTATTAAAAAGAATGATATTTTTAATTGTAACAGATAAAATGAGAGGATAATTGCGTATGCGTAATGTTTATGGTGTACGTGATAAAAGTAGTGTGCGGTTGATGTTCGGTAATAAAAGGTCGGAATTTCAAAACTGGAATTATTATTATTATGTAAACAGAATATGGGGGGAAGCGACTGGATACGTACTTTCCCGGATGAATATTCATGCATGAGAACGGGTGGGTGCTAGTTTCATTTGAATTATACTTTCCTGGTAATTTACGGCAAACAAATGGTCGTACAGTATCTTTTTTTCGTGTGTATGCTTCTGATAAGTGTATTAAAAGTAATTGGTCTAAATACATGCATTCGTGATGCGTAGCATATCACCAATTCCATATGCTGAATACACACGAAGAAAACGTATGTTTGAGTTATCTGAAAGATGATTGATACTTCTAGCAGCGTTTAGATACGAAATGCAAGTAGTAATATTACGATTAGGGTTTCAAGATTCATAGTTTCATTAGCGATTAAACAGGGAAATGTTCAGCTGACAAAAGGAAACAATCTCAAAGCAATGGTGGATTAAGAATTTGAGAGACACTAGGCGAAACTCTTAATCCCGACATTCGAATTCCCAACTAGAGTAATCCCGACAACCGAAGCAATGTCAGTACTGTAGAATATCGATTTATTCTATTAATTTCAATAAGTTCACAGCACTATGAACATAAATGCAATACATATTTGAATATGTAGACCGATCTATTGAACTTTCACGTAAGTCAAACGAAAGCCTCGAACAAGATGAGCAAAAAAAATATGATAACATGCGGAGGACCAAAACCTCTTTGTCGCGATTAAATATGCAATCATGGGATGTTTCGGGGCACTTTGCATGCACCGAATTATTAAGACGTCAATTTTTCGGTGGAAGCAAAGCGAGACCGACGGACGTGTTTTTGTTTTGTTTGCAGCGACCGCGTGTCACGCTTAATTGCACCTCGGGTTACTTGACTTCTTTTCCCACCTTTTTCAACACTTTAACAATATTGCGAAACGGAGAGAAATAGCGAGTGAACGTAACAGAACAAAAAGTAGTATGCAAAAGCACCCTCTCACCTGAACCCTTCCGCCCTTCCGTCCACCGGATAGTGCATGGAAGAAGAAATAAAACAAAAAGAAAACGAGAGCGGTGTGCAGATTTCTGTATGCAAATGTTATCGCCCTAATTTACGGCATCAATATTTTTTATCGTCTCCGTACTTTATTTATTTATTTATACTCATATTTTTTTATATATATATTCACTCCGATTTTATTAGTTTACTCGGTGCAAGCAGTGCATTTCGCGTCCCATGCATATACATGCATATAAATTGTATAAAATGCAGAAGCTGCTCGAGCTCCGATTTCAGGCGGACCGGAAATGGAAGGGACCCGGGATTTTCGTAACGGAAATAAATGAAATAACTTAACGCCGTTTCCCATACATTTTTTTCTCTTTCTTTTTACAGTCCGTATTTCCTGTTGTTCTTTCATTAATCCTGGATTAAACGCATTGCGGGAGAGTAAATTAATGCACGACTTAAAAGGATTCATGCTAATGCGTAATATGAAACTTTATTGTCATTTAGGCCTACCAACTGTTATATACACAATTTGCAAAGACCACTGAAAACTGTTAAAGTGTAATTCAACTCTATGTTATAACAAAAAGTGTTACATTAGTTCTGTATGTTTTATAACAAGTTCTTCGATGCCGTATAGATGGCGCCTCAATCGACAAATCCATTTTTAGGAAATACCAACCTCCAGACGAGGCTTGTCAAATTTCATGGCTATCTGACGTTTACCGTTCAAGCAAATTCATGACATAACCTAATAACTTGTACACGTTCTATCTAGCCTATATTCTCCTCTATTGTTTTGTCTCTTAATCCAGATTAAACGCATTGCGAGGGATGAAATAATGCATGACTCGAAAAGGGCTCGACGTACGTAAGACCACCATAAATATTTGCGGCAATGAGCGATGCTAATTAAATCTGGACCGGAAATAAAGTGCACCGGAAATGCAATTTACGGCCCGCTCCGACTGGGACGGCGTTAGAAGGAAGCGCGCTTCCGTATCAAAGCCGAAACGGACAAAACGAGGTAATGCGGTTTTTGTATTTCCTACTTCGTGCTTTTTTTTCTGTTTCGTTCCCTTTTTTTGATTATCCCGCTCTTTTCTCCGGTTTCTCCAGAATCTTCAATATATATGGATACCCATGAATGTATCTGAACGTCTACCGCAACAGATTTGTTACCTTGACTACGCTTAGCAACGACAGAAGATTCTTGACATCTTTCACCACTAGATAAAATCCTGCATCTTCTTGACTTCTTTTCAACAATCACAAAGTAAGACACGAAATTCTTTATACAAAAATACTTAATACAGTAAAATATAATTCCATTACTACAATAGACCATATTTCTACTCTATTATTAATACTTTTACGTTTTAATAACCAACCAATTTCTAACTGAAACAAAACGTCAAACCAATCAAACAAAACAATATACAAGATATTCTGCAACACCATCTTTGCATTTTCTATTTTCTTTTTATTTTCCCGGATAAGAGATAAGGTTTCTCCAGATTTTTCCATTGCTTTTCAAGAACTTCCGAGAATTTGTTTTGGTATAGATTAATGTTACCCGAGCAACGTTGTGAGATCCTTGGAATCCGAGGCTTCAAAGAAATCCTGCATCTTCCTGACACGCTTTCAATTAATATCTGTGCCACACGTGTGCAATCAAAGAATACAACTTCATACATTCCTTTAAGAAACAAACATATTTGTGTGTATATTAATACAAAATACGTAATATGTTTTCTTATAGCGCAAAAACCAAAATTAGTCTTTTATTTTCAATTAAGAAATGTGTTTTCATACTTTTCACTTTTGTTAGCCATTGATGAGCTTCAGCTCTTTTGACAGCGAATTATTCATATGAAAAGTTCATATTTTAATGTCAATGAAATCTGTCGGAAAGGAGTGGCAAATTGAATTTTAAATAAATTAACGTTAAGCAATGGAGTGCGTATGGAGAAGTCTTCCTCATAAATAACACCCTTGAGGACACCCGAGTGTTTCGGTTAATGTTAAGTACAATTTAATAACCAATGAGTTTTCTATATAGCTCAGCCAAGAACTGGTAATCTACGCCCAGAATCCACAGTCTCTAAACTATGGCTGCTATTGTTCCTCCGTTTTACTAATCTAGTCTACACCTAAATTATGAGATGTGAAGAACATATGTTTATGTGCTCCATAATATCTTAAAATAGATAATCGTAAAATCGTAAATTAGAATGAATGAACTCAAATCACTAAACAGAAATAAACAATTTATCAATGAAACGGAAGATTAAAATATAAGAATGACAGATATTTGATTAAAAAAAAGACGCAAATTTGTCTTTCTATTATCATTCATTCTTTTCGGTTGTTTGTTTTGTTTAATATTTTTGGCTGAAGATAATAGGGAATGGCTTCGCTGCAGCCGTTATTAATAGGGGTTGCTTCGGTGCCAACAACAAGAAGAAAAAAACAAAATCCACCACAACCGCTAGACGCGATGTAATGAGGTCACAATATCCTGCAATCCTGCTGCATAAAAATGATAACATGTTAGACTTAATTATATTTCGTTTCGTTTTCTTCCCTCGGAATGCAATTTAGCATGCTGCTGTGCACCCTTCCACATTCTCCCCTCACCCTTCGCACAGCCTGGACCACCGTTTACAACCGACTTCCCAATTAACTTTTTATTTTCGCCCGACACAACGAACTATCGCCCAGCTTATCTTCTCTTCCTCCATGAAAAATTACTTCAATTTACACAAGAAAAAAAAAACAAATTACAAACAACGAACAAAACAAACGTCGAATGGATATTTGAAATATTGGTTTCGTTTTAGTAGACATTTCTATTTCCAATTCAGTTTGAAATTTGAGAGATTATAAAGAGAATATTGGAATTCTGGAAGCTAATATTCAAGATTTTTTCATCAATTTTCATAATTACATTTCTCTTGTAATAAATAATAATTAAATAGGAATTATTTTTCAGAATGAAAAATTCCGAAAAAAAAACTTCACATTTTTGGACTTTTTTGCAATTTAAGCAAACCTATTAATATAAATTTTCTGCCCATGAATATGGATAATAAAAGTTGTTTACATAATGATGAAAAAGTAGATGAACATTACATACTGTGAAATTACATAATAATAGAAACAACAAGCAACCTCTGGAGTGTGTCGAAACAAATTTAAGTGAAAGGTATCTATCGAGGAAAGGAACAATTTTAATTTTTGAATTTGGAGAGTTACGAAGATCGTTTTCGAACAATTTTAAAATAATTAATTTAGAAATTTTTACATTTAATTAATACACGAATAATGTATCATAAAGTATCAAAAGATATGAAACATATATATTTTAATTAGATCAATTTACAAACGAATTAATTCATGAAAGAACGATTTGCGTGGGCGTCCCCCTCGCGTTTCATTCTCTGAACCGAATGAAAATACCTGCTAAATGGAAAGAACGAGATTTCCGTTTTTTATTCATTACCAATTTAGCGTAATTAATGGGTGTACCCTTGGAATACGTTTCTGGAAATGCTGATTTTCCGCAACCGAAAAATACACTAAAAGAAGTAGGTAAAATATAATTAGCCTGCTACCAAGACTACACTCCCACGCTTCGCGCTAAAAGGGTCACGTGATTAATGGGGCCAATCTGTTATTTTTTTCTTCCTTTCTCTCTTCTAATTAGCCGAAATGCGACACTGCGGATGGAAACCCGAAACGAATACATTCTTTGCACCTAATTAAACTTCATTTCTTTTAATCAAATTCAGTTCTCGTTATCATGAAACATGAAAATGCGCGCTCCAATTTCATTCATTTTCATTATCAATTTTTTGATACAAAAAGTTTAGCAGAAAATCGTCCGAAATGTATAAATAATAAGTTGAAAAATACCGGAGAATACAAATCATTAAAAGACTCATAAATATTAAGATAAAAATTATCTAGTTATTAAAGATTACTTCACTTCACTTTTTCAAATGACTTTGAAATTCATTGTGTTTATTCACAATAATTGCTTCTTTTCCATTATTTATTAATCAAACAGCATAAATATAAACATTATTTATTATTTTTTAATTATTTAGAAACATTTCTGTTGTTAATTTGATTTAACAACATTAAATTATGTAAAACTTTTGAATGAAAACATTTACATTATTCAATAATAAACAGTTACTGATATGTATAATTGGTTTTATTTAACATATATTTGTTTATGTTTTATGAGTAAATGGACAGGAAAGTTGAAGGCAGATCGCACGGTAATTAAGTTTTCGAAAAAAAAATCGTGCACTGTAATCGTACTTTCAGTTTTATGATCAGCATCACGAGGGATTGTTCGTTATACGACGTCATTAAGGTAAATGGGCGAAATACTATACGCATTGCGAGTTAATTAATTATGAGTTTTATGTCCTTATTAGTTGCTGATACCGTAATAATTGAGAACATGAACGCAAATATCATATCAAGCCAGTATTACGTTAAGGGATTTCATGTTTATTTTTTATTAAATTTGATATGAAAGCAATTATCATACCTGGTCAAATGATAGATTATCTGAAAATAAGTTGGTTTTGAAGATGTTATAAAGACAAATAAAAAGGGGATAATGGACACAATTATAAGGACATCGTGAATTGGAAAAGGGAACATATAGGATATTTTACTTTGAAAGAGACATTTGGATTCTGAGGAATACAGAATTAGGTAAGGGAAGAAACATTTGTGACTGTAGATACTAATGCTAAAGTTTGTACATATTTTTTAATAATTCTTAATGTTTGTTTTCTTAATATTAATAGATAGGTCTCGGGTGTAATCTAGTACTCTTTTGGTCAATAAAATTGATATTATTATTAGGAGAAAAATTGCTATAAAACATATTTCATTATTTAGACTAATAAATAAATGAGAATAATATTGGTAGAAAGACCTTGGTCAATAGCCTTCTTATATTCAAATTGGGTCAACTTGTATAAAATAAGTATAAAAGTCATAATACTATACTTTGGAGAGCAAAAAGTCTATAGCCCTTTGCAGCAATAGCATTACTTTTTATGTATCTCTTCTTTATGTTTCTTTATTACTATTTTATTTACTTATATATATATATTTGTAGTTATTGTTGAAATAAATGTTATTGTTATTCTTTGGAGGACAGAAGGACCTATGGTCAATAGCCCTTTGCAGCAGATATTTTCGTTAATTTCTTGTAATTAATCTTGGGAAACTGTTAACTATAAAATTTGCAAAATCCCAATATTTTGGCTATTCAGCTTATAGAGCTAACAGAGAAACCCAATACACTAAAAAGGGCCTAACAACCTTGACATTAACTTTTAATTATAGAATAATATTGTTAGTTTAACATTATTCTTGTTCAAATTAATAATCACGTTTGTTATTTGGAAAGTTTTCAATGGGAAATTATTCCTCTAATTGTTGTTATTGTAATAATTCAATGTAAGATTGTAAATAATAAATTGAATTAAGAAAGAAAACACTTAAAATAAATTATATAAACTCATTAAATTCAATTCATTTTCAATTTTCTAAATTATCATTAAATTATTTAGTATATTCAATTATTGATGTATTAAATGAAATGATGATTTCAATTAACTCGATGCTTTTTAATGTACGTTCTTTTATGAACTATATTGAACGAGTTAAGGACATCTAATGTAGCTATGAATCTTACGACAGTTGCAAAGGACGCTTTCTACTTCTTATATATGATACTATCTTTTTTAAGGACACTCTGAGACTCCACAATAGTTCCAAGAGAGGCATTTTACTTGTTATAAAGTTCATAATTAAAACTTGTACACTTGTTCATCAATTGCGTTAACTTAATTAATAGCAGTTATTTTTTTTTATCATTTATTTGTATTATTTGTAATCTGTCACACTCCGATAAGAAAACAAATATACCCATACCTCGCTATATGGCCGCTCTTTATACGGCATTTCACTATAACGGCATCTTCTATTAAGGAAAGTTTTCGATTTTCGGTCTAAAATGTTTCGCTATATCTACATGTTGCCAATCTTGCGCAAGCGCAATAATTGATTCGTTATACGGCTTTTCGCTTTGCGGCCGAGTTTCGAGGAACGTATCTAGGCCGTAAAGCGAGGTATGGATGTATTTGACATTTGACAGAAACAAAAATTAAAAAGAAATACACTATGAGTGTAATGATTTGAGGGAAATCTACCTAAAATTTACCAACTAAATGATAGATAATGGGAACAATTTAAGTAAACTTAATTTTGATAACACTAAGAAGAAAAAACGTAACATAAATTTTAAACTTGTTTTTACTGTGAACTTGTGTCGAAGTTTAATAAAATATATCTTATAAATAATAACAATAATAAACTTCATTAATCAAACGACAAAATGGCTAACGACCTAATTCTTTTCACCATATATGTTAATAATATTGTAGTTGAGTTTCTATTGAGTTGCAGTACTTTTAGGAACAATTATGTTTGATTACTCGACAAAAAACAGTTGAAACTAAATATTTCTTCTAACTATTGTTTCAATTTAGTTGACAGAAATAATTGCAGAGTATTTCACAGAGAAGTGTGGAAACGGGAAACGCAATTGTGCTGCGTTACGTAAAACAATACGAACGAAAGAAGGGGTTGCAAAACAAAAAAGATGTAGATTTTTTTTTAAAGTGAAATAAATTCGCAGGGGTGGTAGAACGGAAGTGTTAATTTGTCACGCGGTTCACACTGTTTGTGTTTGCTCGGCGGATTTATCGATTCGCCACACTATTCCGTCTCGAAGCTTGTTTTCGAGGTGATGTTCTCGGTTGAAGATTAAAAAGTGTATGTGCGAATGTCAAAATGTTTACTTCAACAACACCTCCCCCCCGCTCCTCGTCCACTTCCATCGCATCATCATCAATATTTATTAACTTCAATTGAATAGTCATCAAGTGTTGGCTTCCATGAGCGCAGTCCTCCACTTATCCGACTCCAACTTGTTAAAGTTCAGAACAGAATTGGATACAATCATACATGAATTTGGTTCAACGAGCCAAATTTATCTTCATAAGTTTCAACGTTGAGGACGTGTTATATAATTTTATGAGCATTACATCATACCAAGTAGTAAATGTTCATTATTCATAATCTTATTGTGTATTAAAGTTTAATATTTATTTCCTATATTTATCATTTTCATATTAAATTATTTAATTATTTTCTAGTTAAATAATGATCTTTTCAACTAAAAGTATGAGATTTTTGAAGCTTCACAAAATTAAAATTTATAAATACGTTAATACCAAAGCATATTGAAAGTATTCAGCAATAAGTCGGACTGTTTGAAACCGGACAAATCAAGGACCGCATTAAATTAATTAGAACATTAGAAAGACTTAGGTTAATGCGTTGATAGCATTTTATGCCTAATAATGATTATTATTATTCAGAACAATAAGAGACTTTATTGTGCGAAATGAAAACTATTATTATAAATCGTTTGAGAAGAAAAATGTAATTTAGTTAAAAATTGTTTACAATAGTAAATCCGCACTATGCGAGGTATTACTGCATATTTCAAATTTGAAATTCAGAAATGTATGAGCTTATAAATTATTTAATAATATATGATTTTTTTATTTATCAAATTATATTCAGATTTCTTGAAAATCAATGTTTTTGAATACAAAACTAATAATTAGACACAAATATAAGTTATTATATTTTACAATTCGCAGACTTTTGACAAAGTATGACACCCTGGACTTCTTTACAAAATCAAGAAATTACTTGTGCACCCTTTCTTCCAAATAATAAGATCGTACCTAACGGACAGAATATTTGAAATAAAGTTACACGAAGAAAGCTCTAATCTGTTTCCAATTGGATCTGGGGTACCGCAAGGAAGCGTTCTTGGACCAATTTTATATTTCATCTACACATCTGATTTCCCAAAAACAAATAAAATAAACATTGCTACGTTCGATGATGACACAGCACTATTGTCAACTGATAGTAATCCAGATATTGCGTCACTAAACCTGCAAACAGGATTGAATCAGATTGAATCAGATTGAACACTGGCTCAGAGACTGGCGTATTAAAGCCAATGAAACGGAATCTACCCATGTTACCTTCACTATGAGAAAGAAAACATGTCCACCAGTAACATTAAACAACAAAGTACTACCACAAGAAGAACACGTAAAATATTTTGAAATGCAATTGGAATACAGCGAGCAACTCCAACATCGAAATACTACAGCGATTCCAATCGAAAACTTTGCGCACAATTACCGATGCACCCTGGTATGTCCCCAACAGTGTTTACACAGTGATCTACAAATCAAAACAGTGAAAAGTGAAATTACAAACTATAGTGAAAGGTATCAAGGAAGACTCCAATCACACCCAAACAAACTAGCTGAAAATCTTCTAGTAAAGCAAATACAACATACAGACTTAAAAAGTGCAACATTCTGGACTTACCACATAGATTTAATTAATATTATTATATTATATAAAATTATTGTAAGTTAATTTTTATAGATGGATACTGTTGAGTTCCTCATCTACATGACAATTGTACCGCCAACAAATTTGCTTAATGTCATATTTGTGACAGATTGTGAATAAAATAGATGATATATAAAAAATAATAAATTATATTACAATTATTGTATATTAATCAAATGTAATGAAAAATTCATGAATTATTGTATATTTTTCACTATATTGCAGAATATTGATATTTATACACTTATTTATTTAATTTTATTAATTTAATTTAATCACAACTTGTTTTTTTTTTATAAAATCGACGGAAATCTATTTCTTTTTCAATAATAATCTAATAATTAATTCGAATTATCACTGAAAATATAATGAATAATTGAATGGTGGTGCAACGTGAAGGCAATAAAGCGTGTGTGTGTGGTCATGTCGGAAGGGACGTCGATTATGTGCGTTCAATGAACTTGCTCAGCGATTTGCATTCAATGCAGTTCCAGTTTACAAATCATCAATTCCGAATCCTTTAATCAATCAATTAATTAAACAACACGTCTCCGCGCACAAGGAACAACTACGTGTTTAATAACATCCAATTTACCAGCATCCGTCACCCTTCCATTTCACATCCGTTTCCTACATTTATCTTATCTTAGCGCATCTAAACACTGCAAAATTACGCAATTTCACAAATGCATTAAATAAGAAAACAAATATGCAAACAATATTTAACATCAATCTGTAAGTAATTTACATGTATTCTTTCATTATTTTTCGGTGACTGATAAACTAAACCATTTATATTATTGTCTATAATCTGCAATTCATTATAAAACAGAGAAAATCTATTCATTAATTAACAATAGTTTGAATGGTTTATCTAAAATATTATTTCTTTTCAAATTAATTTCTAAATTAACTTAACACGAATTTAACGTTGCGTGACCATGTATTATGTTTATTACAGAATTCTTCTATAATCCAAAACTAATTATCCTTAAACATGAACCTATTTAACCTGGTAAAACTTTTCCGATACTCGATTACCGTAGTAATTTCTTTCAAGGTAATAATACATTGTTGTTTGCTCACTCATAAAGCTTGGATTCAAGCGTTATTTGTGATATTTTTTTCATCCCCATTCAATCTTCGGTGATTAATTTAAAAAAAAATGTTCGCTTCAAGTTTCATACGGGATTTGTTTTCAGATTGATATAATCTTGCGTGTTGAATGTCTGCACGTCCGTAGGGGCTAAGATCGATGGTTTCAAGCAAACGCATACTCACGCATTCATCAATATCATGTTGAAGTTCAATAGTAGCACGAGGGATCCTACTCTTGCGTGTAACAAATGGGCATTCCTTTGATCTTCAAATATTCAGTTGAAGCAAAAAATGTAATTTCAGTCGTTATTCGATTCACGACGTTATTTTTATTTATTAGTTGAATTAGAAAGTCTAAGATCTTTATATTCATGTATAAATTAGGATGGAAAGACTTAGGTTGATAGCCCTTTTGTCAAATTATATAACCAAAATACTGGTTTAGCGTTTAGAAATTAGACAATTATGATTATTTTAGCGACTACTAATTTTTATTTTATTCAATACTGTCAATACTTTTGTATACTGTCAAATTCTAAATAAATGATCAATACGTACGTTGTTTAACTTTTATAAACTGTCAAATGTCAAATAAATAAATGACTTATTTTATTTATCATTTGTGTATTGTCAAATAGCAACAACATGATAGACTTGAGAAATATTTTGTTTAACATTTGTAATCTATCATTTGGCATGTATTTTGTTTAACTCTTCTAAACTGTCAATACCAAATAGAAAATCGATGTCAATCATCGTCTTGATATGTATTTTGTTTAACTCGTATGTACAGTCAATTGTCAAAAATATGATTTATGTAATACATATTTTGCATCGGTAAACTGTAGAATTACAATAAGATATTTATCATTTGTAACCTGTCAAATAGCATGCACATGATTGACTTAATATATAGTTTGTTTAACATTTGTTTACTGCCAAATGATTAATTTCGGATGTATTTTGTTGAACTCATTTAAACTGTCAACAATAACTAGATATTCGACGTTTGACAGTTCAAATATGTCAATCTTAGAGTTGATTCATATTTTCTTTAACAGTCAATTGTCAAGAACATGATTTATTTAATACATATTTGGATTGGTAAACTGTCAAATTACAATAAGATGTTTGTCATTTGTAACCTGTCAAATAGCATGTACGTGATTGATTTAATATAACATCTGTAAACTGTCAAATGATCAATTTCGGATGTATTTTGTTTAACTCATCTAAATTGTCAACGCCAACTAGAAAATCGACGTTTGACAGTTCAAATGTCAAGTCAATCATCGAGTTGATTCGTATTTTCTTTGATTTGACAAATATTTTGTTAAACTTTTATAAACTGAAGAAAAACATGTATATGATTAACTAGAAATTGATTTTGTTTAACACTTGTAAATTGACAAATAATCAACTTCGGGTGAATTTTGTTTAATTCTTGCAAATTGTCAAATCTTTTGATGACTTGATACGAACTTAAATACATTCTCTGTAAAATGAAATTCTACGCATTCTCTAGAAACTTCTTCAGAAAATTACAATGACCATATTTCTTTAAAAATCATAAAATTAGTTAGAATCTTTACGTCCATTTTACGAAGTTTCAAATCAAACAAAAGTTTATAATCATTTTTTTCCCTGTTTGATTTAAGACATTTTATTTTCATATAAATAGTTATGTGATGGGGAAGTTACTGCAAAATCTCCAAATAAATGATTAAATTGTTATGTAAAAGTAAATTCTATGCAATCTCAGAGAAAATATAGTTGAAAAGGCTCTATTCTTTCCATTTTTCCTCTTTGTTTTAGTATTTTTTTTATTGGAAGAACAATTGTTCTGATCCGGAAGTTGTTGATATATTTCCAAATTATAATGACGTAACAATAAAATATTTATTTTGTAAAATTCAATTCTATAAATTTAATAAAAAAATACTACTATTTTTATAAATCTCTAAAAATTTATAAAATTGATTATTTCTCTTTTTCAATGATTAATTGCAAGAAAAGTCAAAGTAAATGTATGTGAAAAGTTTCTAATCTTTCGTTTTTCCTGTTTGTTTTACAGAAAGTTTTTGTTAGAAATAATATTTATGTGATGCGGAAGTTGCTGATAAACCTCCAAATTACAAAAGGTTGAAGAAAAACATATTTGCCAAAGGTTGTGATGGACGACCACTCTCAAGTAGTAAGAAATGTTAAGTATGTGTATAATGAGATCCACACAAAGGGGAGACGTAAAGCAATCAATATTAGGACCTCGTGTCCGCACTTGATGGAAACGTTTCCCCTTAGTTTTAGCACCACAAGAAAGATTAATAGCTCTATTTTCTTATTTAGAAACTTTGTCATTTCATTTCACTATATACTTAGTAAGTTGTAAAATTAGTTGAGTTCTTTTTCAAAATTAACTTATTTTTTGTATTAATCTAATTTTAACTGTATTTAATTATCTTTTTTAATGCTACGCATATATAGTTACACTTAATATACTATGTTTGTTTCGTTCTTTATATATTCAGCTTTAATTTTCATAATTAATATTAATTCTAGCTTTTGTAGTAGTTCCAGTTCATTAAAATACAATGCCTTAATTAACAACACTTTTGTACATATTTTTGATCTTATTTCATTTGCAAATTACTGCAAAGAGTTATTGTAATTATATAATACGAAATTTCCATCTTTATTATTTGTGTATAAATTATGAAATGGAAATCAAAACTGTATACTTTTATTGAAAATTAATCAAAATGACAAATAAATTATATTTCGGTTAATTCTGTATATTGCCTGTTCTTGTTTAGAAACTATATCATTTCATTTCAGTATATACATAGTAAGTTGTAAAATTGAGAATGAGATCAAAAGAATGAATCAAAATGAAAATAAAAATTGTATTTCGGCTAATTCTGTATACTGCCTGCACTTAATTAACTGAATCAGTCTAATTGTCAAACATTATTCTTGTCGCAGGATAATAAATTGTGTTTAGCAAATTACAAACGCGTTTTTATTTTCAAACCGGCTTCATTCATTAATCTAAATGAAACGAGCGGCGAGAACGACACAAAAAGTACGCGCTTCAGAATTAATCATAATCATGATGGATACAAGTTATAAATCCCGGTGCACGACAAAACGAAAACAAAATAAAAGAGAGATGAAAAATATGTATATATTAATAATTAAAAATAAAGCGAAAAGAATAGACGTTCAGATTGACCGGATTCGGGTAAAACTCGTAAATTGGAGTCGCGTTTAAAATTACATTTGCTTCGATTTACGTTGTGCAAATGTAAATAACCGTAGGGAGATGATTGATCGGACGTCCGTCGTGTGCACAACAAATCAATATCATCCGAATACGTTGGACCAATGTTTTTATTTCTTCATGTGTTGAGTATTTCTGAATGGAAAACAATTAGTTGATTCGTAATTAATTTTCAGCATTTCGATCCAATTTTCATTTTTAATTAACGATATTTTCACTATGGGCAAATTGAAGTTGTAGTTATTACACTAGGAAAGAAAAATACAGTTTTAAGTCTAAAAAATGTAAGTTTTTAATTAATTTTATCACCTACGAATTGCATGTAAACACATAGTACTTTTCAAATGACAATTCGTAAGTGAACATGTCAAATTTTAAATGACATCTATCAATTATATATTGAAATGTCATGTCATATTGACAGATTCCTTTTCAATATTATGTAACAAAATGTATTAAAATGGTAATCAATTGTTATCAAGTGTCATCAATTATGTATTGACATCTGTCAAATTTGAGCAGATTAACCTATAGCCTTTTGTAGCAATAGCACTATATTTTGATTTTATTTCTTTGTTTTTCTTTATTATTATTGCATTAAGTTTATATTTTTTTTTGTAATTTTTGATTGAATAAATGTTATTATTATTATTCTGTTAAAGTAATAATAGCAAATCTACAAATGTCAAATTTAAATTATTCAAATTTCATCTACCAATTATGTATTGACATCTGTCAAATTAATAATATTCAAAGGTGATCTATGAGTTGCATATATAGACATACTGTTCAAATGTCATATTTTGACAGATTTTTTTTCAACGTATATTTTTGTATGAAAATTTACCAATTTTAAATTTAAAATATTCATATACCATCTATCAATTATGTATTGACATGTGTCAAATTAATAATATTCTACAAATTGAATATATTAACCTATACTTTTCAAATGTCATCTTTTGACAGATTTTTTTAATTGCAAATTTACCAATGTCAAATTTAAAATATTCAAATAAATAAATTACGTATTAATATCTTTCAAATTAATAATATTCAAATATCACCTAGAAATTGCATATATACATATACCACATTTAAAATATCAATTAGTAAGTAAATATACAAAATATAAAAAAAATATCACTTGACATCTGTCAAATTAAAAATAATCAAATGTAATCTACGAATTGCATATATACACATATCACCACTCATTTGTTTATTCCTAAGTATAAATAAAGTATTGATATATGTCAAATTAAAAATGTAATATACGAAGTTCAAATGTACGTATGTCAAATTTCAAATATTCAAATGTCATTTGCGAACTGCATATACTCATATATCACATTTCAAATGATAATTCGTATGTAAACATGTAAAATTTAAAATAAATGTCATAAATAAATTACGTATTGACATCTGTCAAATTGAAAATATTCAAATGTCACCAACGAATTGCATATAAATACACATCAATTCGTAAAAGATTATATCAAATTTGAAATATTCAAATGTCGCATATAAATAATGTTTTATCATCTGTCAAATTAAACAAACATTCAAATGACATATGCCACGTTTCAAATGCCGATTCGTAGATATACTTGAAATACACAAACTCGAAATGTAACCTAAGAATTGTATATTGACAGATGTCAAAATTAATTGTTATGTCACTTGGTATCCGTAAAAATTAGAAAACAGAAGAATAAAAGATGTTGAAATAAAGGGAAAAAACACTTTTCAGAGTAATTCGCAAATGATCAAACATTTTCATCTTATCTTTATTCAATCATCCAAATGTTAACACAGGTATCAATTCCCTGCCCGACGTTCATTAACGTAACCAGTATTCCTATTCATGATAAATTAGTACAATTAGATTCGAAGATCTCCGGGTCGGATTCCGGGACTCATTAATTCGTTCCCTCGGATTCGATTAATGGGAATTTAATTTTAAAGTAACAAGAGCTAATTAAAAGCATTCACTCAATAACACTGTTTACTCAATCTTCAATTCCCTGTGTAGATTACTTTTTCTTAAAGTTCACTGACTTCAAACTAATTACCATTTAATTCTAACTTAATTATTTAATTAGCTTTAACTTTATTTAACTGTCAATTAAATTAAGTATTTTAAATTCATTGTCAACGATTGTTCAAATTCAGATAATTCTAATGATTTTTTTTTAATAAATTATAAAACCGTTTTTTAAAATAATTAGTAAATTTCTCATTTCTAAAGCTAATTTATTTAACAAACATCTATTCAGGAAGGTACACTTGCAAAATGTCCTAAAAAATATGTGATAAAATAAAGCAGAAAATACATATAAAAATGGTAATAACACTTCACTTGTTTTTCGAGTGCGTACCTTGCTGAAAAAAAAACCTAATTCTCCCCTGAAACCGACATATGAAATTCCATTTAAAATTTTAATTTTGAGTTCATTTTCCACATAACATGAAAACAATCTTTAATTGCAACCCTTTTCCAAGTAATTAGAAGTTAAAAATTTAAAAATTAATTAACAAATTAATTTCATGTTCACTTTCAAAATATTTAAATATTGCATACATTTATTTATTTAGAAAAGTAAAGTAAGTAAATTTTATAAAATTTCAACAATTCACAAGAATATATTAACAATATTTACAAAAAAAACTTACATTAACAAAGCTATTGGCCATATGTATTTCTGTTCTCTATTCACATTAACTTTAATACTTATGTAATTGAAATGTTAGACAATATACTAATTATATTTATGGAAAGAATTGTAGTATTATTATTATTACTTCCAATATTTTAAAACATTTTATGTGTTCATTATTAGTGTAGACTGCATCAAAAGATTCGAATATTGAAGAAAAAGAAGAAAAGCTGCCCAAAGGGCTATCGACCATTAGTCTTTCCGCCCATGAATATAATGTACAATGTAGATCAAATATTGATTTTAACTTATAAAATATTGATAAACTTAATTATAATTAAGATCTTATATAATCAGTATGTTGTAGCACCATGGGAACGAATTATTATAGAAGTTATATTGAAGTTTACGGATTTCGTAAGATGGAATTAATATAATGAGAGCAGATGCGAAAATAACAACAGCGGAGACATTATAAAATTGGGTCGTCAAAGCTTACTTGGATTACGTAATGCGCGGCGTTAGGGGGGATCGGCGGAGGAAGGGTGAACGAGGGGTGAAGCAGGACGAAGAAGATATTCGCAGCATCGGAAAAATTGCTTTTATGCTAATGTTTCGCCTCGTAATGGGAGGGAAAAGTTCGCGCACGTATTTTTCATCCCCTTCCTTTTATTTCACGTTTTCGAGCAATTTTAATAATTCATAATTTACGGCCGATCCCGAAAAAAAGGAAGGAGCATTTGATCAAACAATCATTTCAATCTGGAGACGCGTTTCGTGCGTTATGAGGATGCAATAATAATATTAATCATTTCCCATCGCTCGTTTGGGAAATGGGAATTTGCACGGCTGGGAAACGCAGAGAGTGAGAGAAGAGGGCGCAGGGGGAAATAAATGACGGTTAGTATTATCAAACGTAGCGGAAAATTCCGCTGAAAACTATTATGCAACGCATTTCATTTTCGAAAGTGGAAAGCGCGGTAAACGCGTTGCGGATGCGCCGGGTATTCGTGAATTTAATGCGGGGCGGAAAATGTGGCAGCAATTAAACGCGCGTTCGCATCTGATTACGGAGAAAGGATGCAAAACTCGGTTAAAAACCAATTAACAAATAGTCTGGCTTCGTTGCGTAATTATGTTTAATCGTTGACGCACTCAGTGTAATTTTCGAATGCCTAATTATCAATTTATCGTTTATATTGTTTGAGATATAAGTAAAAATGTAACGAGACTGCTTAAAAAACTTTAATTTTGACAGTGAATTACAGCTAAATGATAAGTGATATAACTATACCAATAGATAGTTTTAAGGAGTAATTATTCAGCTTTAATTTGAATGCTTAATTATTAACTTCTCGGTTATACTTTTTGAGATATAAGCTAAATTGTCAAAACATTGCTTCGTAGCTTATTAAAATGTTCTTCAAATTTGACAGTGAATTACAACAAGATGATAAATAATACAACTCTACTAGTGTACTCGGTTTAAAGAGTGATTATTCAGCTTTAATCAGAATGCATAATTATCAATTTATCGATTATACTTTTCGAGATATAAGCTAAATTGTCAAAACATTGCTTCGCAGCTTATTGAAACGTTTCTTCAAATTTAACAGTGAATTACAACAAGATGACAAATGATACAACTATACTAGTATACACGTTTTAAAGATTGATTATTCAGCTTTAATCATAATGCCTCATTATCAATTTATCGATTATACTTTTCGAGATATAAGCTAAATTGTCAAAACATTGCTTCGTAGCTTATTAAAACGTTTCTTCAAATTTAATAGTGAATTACAACAAGATGATAAATAATACAACTCTACTAGTGTACTCGGTTTAAAGAGTGATTATTCAGCTTTAATCAGAATGCCTCATTATCAATTTATCGATTATACTTTTCGAGATATAGGCTAAATTGTGAAAACATTGCTTCGCATCTTATTAAAACGTTTCTTTAAATTTGACAGTGAATTACAACAAGATGACAAATGATACAACTATACTAGTATATATGTTTTAAAGAGTGATTATTCAGCTTTAATAAGCATGCCTAATTATTAACTTATCGATTATAATTTTCGAGATATAAGCAAAATGTAAAAACATTGCTTCGCAGCTTATTAAAACGTTTCTTTAAATTTGACCGTGAATTACAACAAGATGACAAATGATACAACTATACTAGTATACACGTTTTAAAGAGTGATTATTCAGCTTTAATTATAATGCCTAATTATCAATTTATCGATTATACTTTTTGAGATATAAGTAAAAATGTAAAGAGACTGCTTTTTCGAAGCTCAAAAACTTAAAATAACATTGCTCCAATTTTGACAATGAATTACAGCCAAATGATAAACGATATAACTATATTAATAGATGCGTCTTAAAGAGTGATTATTTAGCTTTAATTAAAATATCTAATTATCAATTTGTCATTTATACTTTTCGTGATATAAGTAAAAATGTAAAGCGACTGATTTTTCAACGTTTAAAAAATCATTTCTTCAATTTTGACCGTGAATTACAACAATATGACAAATGATACAACTATACTAGTATACACGTTTTAAAGAGTGATTATTCAGCTTTAATTAAAATATCTAATTATCAATTTAACATTTATACTTTTTGAGGTATAAGCAAAAATGCTTTTCAAAGATCAAAAAACAATTTCTTCATTTTTGACAGTTACTTACAGCCAAATGAAAAACGATATAACTATACAAATAGATGCTTTTTAAAGAGTAATTATTTAGTTTTAATTAGAATACCTAATTATAACTTAGACATTTACACTTTACGCGATATTAGCAAAAATGTAAAGTGACCGCTTTTTCTATGCTTTAAAAAACGTTTCTACAACTTTAACAATGTACTACATCCAAATGATAAACGATACCACTTTACCAATAGATACGTTTTAAATAGAGATTATTCAGCTTTAATCAGAATGGCTAATTATCAATTTACCGTTTATACTTTTCAAGATATAAGCAAAAATGTAAAGAGACTGCTTTTTTGTAGATCTAACAACGTTTCTTAAATTTTGAAAGTAAATTACAGCCAGATGATAAACGATACAACTATACCAATAGATATCTTTTAAAGAGTGATTATTCAGCTTTAATTAGAATATCTAATTATAAATTTATCATTTATACTTTTCGAGATATAAGCAAAAATGTATAGATAACTAGTATTTCATCAATCAAGTAAAATTAATCTAAAATGGTATTCTACAAATTACTTAATTACAAAGATACTTAATATCATGAAAAAACAAATCTCGGGCAATAATCCGATCATCTCATAAATTTCTTCCAATCTTCTTTAATTCCCTTCATATGGACACAGTTTTTTGTTCGAATTACTCCACCACCGTTCATTTATTTTCCCCTCTTGTCTTTGCTCTCAGATCCCTTAATATTTCTTCATGCCATTACGTGCTTTTATTCCCTTTTTGCGGACGTTTATTAAACTTTAAAAATCGCAATTTCCTTCGTCCGTCTCCACCAACCGAAAAAGAAAACAACCACCTCCGGTCTTCCTCACCGCATTTCGCTTCTAAATAAATTAATTCAGGTGTCAAACAAAGAAGTTCATTCCGCTCGGGATTTCCGTCAATTCATTTGCTCAAATAATTTAATTTTAATTTAATTCTTCATTTCACGCATTATTTACACAACAGAGTCAAAAAAAATATTGTACATTTAATCCGGTCTCAGCGGTAATCGGATTTCAGACTTGAAAATTGTTCTTGGAGCCGATCCAACTGTTGACTCAGGGATTAATTGATTCATTAGTATTCAGCGGCGCGCGAAGCATTTTTTATGCAAATCTTCTTTCAACCCAATTCCGGCCACCTTCTGCTATTAATCGCACCCTTTTTTACACCCGGATACGGAAATACCCTCTCTTTTTTCACTCTCTCTCTCTATTTGTTTGAGGATTTTCGACTTGAAATAAATTGTAAAAAAATGAATACGTAAAATGCTCGTCCGAAAATTCCTGCAGTCATGAGGAGTTAAGCTTTTACTCAATAGACTTCACGCAATTCCTTCGCATCAATTTTCCCTTAAACCGACCCCACATTCAAGCAACCCTCCGGAAATATATATTAAAAAGCGTTGAAAACCACGTCTAAGACATTTAACGAACATTCCAATAAATCAAACACATGAAGTATTAAATTTTTCCACACTTCACGTACATTTTTATATATTTATTCGTTAACTGAACATGTAGAAAAAATCTACTATATTTTTTTTTATTGTGTCAGTAAGTTTATTTACAATCTATTAAAGTTGAACAATAAGTAAATTTGGTCGCAGGTGACATTGATTAGATAAACTATCCCGGTGGATGTTTACCAGTATTGTAAATATAAACATTAAATCAGTTACTTAAATCTGTAAACTAAATCTAATGGTTTATAACGCTTAAGTCTATTTGTTGTTTTGCTGTTGTCAAGTAAGTCAATATCCAGAATATTATTATGTAATTCCAGTCTGTTTGTGTATCTGCTACTAAACATCAGTGTTGTATCCTGAACAAAATCTATATGGAGATCTTCATGTATTTGCTTATTTGAGATGAACCCCGGTGCCCTGATGATACTTCTTAGGAATTTTGATTGAAATCTCTGGATAATTTGAATGTTCGATTTGCTGGCTACATCCCATAATTAGATACCATATGTCCATACTTCTTTTAAGATTACCTTGTATATTAACAGTTTATTCTCCACATACAATTCCGACATTTGTCCTAATAACCAATAGAGTTTTATAAACTTTATTTCTAATTGTTCCCTCTTACCCTGAATGTGGTATTTCCAGGAAAGCCTTCTGTCGAGATGCATACCTAAGTATTTGACTTTAGTTGATTTGGGCAAATCTTGTCCATGTAGTCTAACTGTTGGGCAGGTGTCTTTCTTTAGTGTCAATGTGATATGTACAGATTTCATTTCATGAACGGAAATTCTCAATTTTTTAATCCATTCCTGTAGTTTGTCTAAATTTTCCAGCAGATATTCAGATGATACTGCTGGATTCTCATCCGATGCTAAAATTGCTGCATCATCAGCAAATTATTGTATTATTGGTTTCAGGAATATCTGCCGCATAAAGGATGTAAAGCAGCGGTCCTAAAACACTTCCCTGTGGCACCCCTGATTCTATTGGATGAAGATCATCATCAGTATTCGTCTTCAATCTTTACCTGGAACATTCTATTTTCCGGATACGATTTTATTATTTTGTACAGTAGATCGGGGTGCCACACTTGATCGCTTGCTTATGATATGTCCAAAAAGGCAGCCGAGCAGTATCTCTTGTTTTACAGGTCCTATTCTACTATATGAAGAAAAGAACTTCAGATGCCCGAAATTAGTCTCGTTCCTTGAAAAAGCAATAGACTTACCGCAAAAAAACGCTGCCTGGGGTTAAAATGAAAACGCCTCTCTTGTTTCACCCTTCCAACTTTTCTGTATCTTACTCTTTTCTTCATAAATCAATTTGGACGTTTCTTATTTACGTAAATAATCACAAATTATTCCGACCCACATACTTTTACAAAAATAAGAACTAATTTCATTCCTTACGAAATAATCTCCGAATTATTCTATCTTTTTACATCAAAAAAAATAACATACTAATCCATAAACCTAAATTCAATTACAGTATTATAACTAAATTGATTATGAAAATAGCAACAGCAATTTCAATCAACAAACATTATTCTATTCTCAATTATAATAATATGAATTTCAATAATAAATTACAAATAATTATTTCTGCCCAATATATTTTCAATTATTATTTAAAAAAATATGTCTTCAATGAATCATGAAAATTTAATAATAAATACGTAAATAATACATTAATTATAAGTTAGCAATTAATATTTTTTACATTGAGAAACAACTGTAGATTTGTTCTTTAAAAATTCCACCGTAAAATTAATAGTGGAAATTCTCATTCAATACATTTTTATGTCTCAACAGGAAGATTCGATTATCCAAATGAGAATGCATAATGTTTTCCAACTGTTTGCCAAGTAGGACGTTCGGAAAATAAGTAAAAATGCTGATTTGACAAATGGATTCGCGGATTTCGTCGGACCATTAACGTTTATTACAACCAATAGACGTCCAAAGTTATGTTCCCTTTATTTTATTTTTACAGTTTCATCCCAAAATAAAAATAATAGAAATAAACTAAGACTGTTGTAATCAGTTACATTTTTTTTGTGTGTATTTCTGGTAGGAGTTGGAAAAGCTCTACTCGATGACAACGAGAGAGAGAGAGATAACAAACGTTATCAAGACAAAAGGAATTGCATTAAACATGCGAAACGAATGAAATTTGCATACTTATTATTATTAGTTTTCGCGCGTTCGAAGAAACTTCGGAGCGGTTTGATGCCGGGGAAACACTTCGTAACACACCCGACGGAAGATCTCGTAAGTTCATTCAGTTTTTCTTCTCCTTGTAAAAATTAATTATCGATTGGACGAAGTTAATTAAAAGCTGAGCTTGTTAAACGGAGAGGATGAAGACTCTGGAAATTATCTTAGGAGATTGCTTTTAAATTCATAACGTATACATTCCCTAATTTAATTTATTCAAATCATCGAATTTTGCATTTTCTTATAAACTTTTCCTTTTAACATTTAATAAAAGTGTAAAATGATTATCACATTATTCATTTGATAAAGTTATGTAAACTTGTGCACTAAAATTAGCAGAAACTTTTTTAGATACATTAAATCCAAAGAAGCTTGGAAATTCACTATTTTCAAAAAAGTATACATGATTTTAATGATGTGAACGAAATGTAACAAAATTAGCAAATGAAAGCAAAATATCTTCAAAACTTATAGTAGAATTCATATCTGGTTATATTTTATTTACAAATTATTACTATGATAATGTGAATGAATGATTGGTAAAAAAAACAGTTACGTAATCAATCGTTAACTGCAATCCTTGGTTTCATTTAGAAATAACTAAAATATTTAATTGAAACGTGGTATTTTCTCACAGAAATCATTCAATTGACGCTCAGTTTATTGGCAGGTTTCCATTCAGATTTGCGTAATCGATGCATCAATCTGCATATCACGTGTATACAAGAAATCATTTAAGACTTCGACCAAATTTCAAGTAAAATTACATAAATTTTATAAATTCAAATTGTATTTAAATATTTTTGTAGTCACTAATTTACTGTACTTTACACATATTGAATAGACAAAATAATGTGATCAACCATGAAAAAAGCAGCGTTTCTCAAACTGTTTGTCGTGCTAACCTATATATTCGTTTACAGTTACTCTGAATCCTTAAAGCAATGTTTCACAAACCAGGTTTTCGCAAGCTGTGAATAGCTTAAGTTATTTGACAGCTGTCATCAGTTTGGATTATTTGACAGCTGTCATCAGCTTGAATTATTTGACAGCTGTCATCAGCTTAGATCATTTGACAGCTGTCATCAACGTAAATCAGTTGACATCTGTCATCTTCATTTTACCACTCGTTCGATAAAACATAGGCCAATAAACGTTAATGCATATAGTATATAGATTTGATAGAGTATTATATTTTTGGTTGAACTAAGAACGAAATTGTGTTAGTTAAACTTTAGATGAGCTTAAGCTTTTTGGTTTGGAATGCTTAAAGTGGAGCATCCTTCTATCTTTAACGCGAATTCCAGGTTAATTGCACGAAAGGTGCCGTAATTTTGCTCTGCATTCAGAACATTTAACGACGCAAATTACATAACGTATATGAAGGTTTTGCTCTGTGCGTTGCTATAGAAGAAGCAAATAAACAAACAAACAAAATAATAATAATAATAATACAAAAAAACAAGAGAAGCGCATAAATAGGAAACGTAATTAGTTGGGTAGTTGGCTCTCCGACGAGGGACTTCTACCCATTTAAACCTTGCAACTTTATACGTCCTTCCGGGAAAACCGCACTATTTCATTCAACAAAACTTAACACAAATAAAAGTAATAAACTAGAAAACGAAATAAAATATTATTAAAAAAAACACATATTTTCAAAAACAATATATTACGTAAGTCGTTAATTTACCTATATTTGCAAAAAAATGGAAATTATAAAATTTAAATATTTTCCAAACGAAATAGCAGAAACATTACGTAAGTAATCTGCGAGTGAGTTGTTATTTTTCTCCGCCCATTTACCTCATTTGATTTTCTTCTTTCTCTACCAGAAACGGGTGGATCTCCTTTATTTTACTCTTCCAAACCCCTGCGGCAAATGTTAGAATATCCCTATGGAAACGCTCCTCTTTTTGTTATTCTTACATGTTTTATCGTTTCTCCGCATAAAATCTTACACTCTGATTTCCCTCCACTTCGCTCCACTTGTTTTCTACTTTCTTATCATTATTATTTTCTTCTTTCGTTCGCATCTCGTTCTGCCCTCTTTCCTCTTCACAACACTCATCGCAAGATATATAACTTATTTATTCCTGTTCTTCTTCGTGTGACGCCAAACAAATGTCCTCGGCAATAACATAATTTCCCGTAGAAGCGATGACGTTGAATCTTCGCAATTTCATTTGTCATTGGACTGATATATTTCAACGACACCTTTGATCTTGCGTGTGTTTTTGTTGTACGTTTTCGAACAGGAAACAAGCAATATATTTCTTTCAAATTTTAGATTTCCGATTAATAAATCTTTTAAATTAGTTCATTCACCTCACACAAAACTTGAACATTTTGGAATTATAAATATATTAATTATCATGTATTTTATTATGTCTTTAATTACAGTTTTAATTTCAATGAATAATTAATAACTGTTTTACTCTTCTTCATAAATATATGCATGTAAACTTTTACATACTGTTAAATCGGAATAAATCGAAACAAATGCTATAAATTTGGTACCAAAAAACGAGTTGCGAAAATTAGCGACTGTCCCGGGAAATTTGGAGTGTATGGTAACTACTTTTTTAGGGACAATTCGAAGCAAATGATA